>CM051561.1:18742069-19020623 GCA_028022735.1 Gypaetus barbatus | reverse complement strand
GCTTTTCCCTAAACTCTCTCTTTTCTCTCTTTTCCCCTCTCATATCTCTCTTCCCTGGTTTCCCTCTTTCCCCTCAACTCTCTCTTTTCACTCTTTCCCCTCGCCTGTCTCTCTTACTTCTTCTCCCAGAACTCTCTCTCTTCCCTATTGCCCCCGTTCCTGACTCTTCTGCCTGCTTTCCCTCTTTTCCCTCAACTCTCTCTTTTCACTCTTTTCCCTCGACTCTCTCTTTCCCTCTTTTCCCTCACATGTCTCTCTTCTTCTCCTGCAACACTCTCTTCCCCCCTCCCCCCCTTTGCTGTCTCCTCTGCCTGGTTTCCCTATTTCCCGTAAACTCTCTCTTTTCACACTTTCTCCTCGCCTCTCTCTTTTCCCTGTATTCCCGCAACTCTCTCTTTTCCCTCTTTCTCCCTCGCCTGTCTCCCTCACCTCTTTCCCCTCACCTTCCTCTTTTCCCCGGTTTCCCTCTTTTCCACGAACTCTCTCTTTTCACTCTTCCCCCCCTCATGTCTCTCTTCCCTGGTTTCCCTCTTTCCCCTCAACTCTCTCTTTTCACTCTTTCCCCTCGCCTGTCTCTCTTACTTCTTCTCCCACAACTCTCTCTCTTCCCTCTTGCCCCCGTTCCTGACTCTTCTGCCTGCTTTCCCTTTTTCCCCTCAACTCTCTCTTTTCACTCCTTTCCCTCGACTCTCTCTTTTCCCTCCTTTCCCTTGCTTGTCTATTTTACCTCGTCTCCGGCAACTCTCTCTCTCCTCTCCCCCCCCCTTTGCTGTCTCTTCTGCCTGGTTTCCCTCTTTACCGTAAACTCTCTCTTTTCCCTCTTTCCCCTCGCCTGTCTCTCTCACCTCTTTCCCCTCACCTGCCTCTTTTCACTGGCTACCCTCTTTTCCCTGAAATCTCTTTTTTCACTCTTTTCCCTCTTTTCCCTCACATGTCTCTCTTACTTCTCCTTTCCGCAACTCTCTCTCTCTTCTCTCCCCACCTTTGCTGTCTCTTCTGCCCGGTTTCCCGCTTCTCCCTCAACTCTCTCTTTTCACTCTTTCCCCTCGCCTGTCTCTCTTTCTTCTTCTCCCAGAACTCTCTCTCTTCCCTATTGCCCCCGTTCGTGACTCTTCTGCCTGGTTTCCCTCTTTCCCGTAAACTCTCTCTTTTCACACTTCCCCCTCGCCTGTCTCTTTTCCCTGTATTCCCTCAACTCTCTCTTTTCACACTTCCCCCTCGCCTGTCTCTTTTCCCTGTATTCCCTCAACTCTCTCCTTTCCCTCTTCCCCCTCGCCTGTCTCTTTTCCCTGTATTCCCGCAACTCTCTCTTTTCCCTCTTTCTCCCTCGCCTGTCTCCCTCACCTCTTTCCCCTCACCTTCCTCTTTTCCCCGGTTTCCCTGTTTTCCACGAACTCTCTCTTTTCACTCTTCCCCCCTCTCATGTCTCTCTTCCCTGGTTTCCCTCTTCTCCCTCAACTCTCTCTTTTCACTCTTTTCCCTCGACTCTCTCTTTTCCCTCTTTTCCCTCACATGTCTCTGTTACTTCTTGTCCGGCAACTCTCTCTCTCCTCTCTCCCCCCCTTTAGCGGTCTCCTCTGCCTGGTTTCCCTCTTTCCCCTAAACTCTCTCTTTTCAAACATTCCCCTCGCCTGTCTCTTTTCCCTGTATTCCCTCAACTCTTTCTTTTCCCTCTTTCCCCTCGCCTGTCTCACTCACCTCTTTACCCTCACCTGTGTCTTTTCACTGCTTTCCCTCTTTTCCCTGAACTCTCTCTTTTCACTCTTTTCCCTCGACTCTCTCTTTTCACTCTTTTCCCTCACATCTCTCTTTTACTTCTTCTCCGGCAACACTCTCTCCCCCCTCTCCCCCGCTTTGCTGTCTCCTCTGCCTGGTTTCCCTCTTTACCGTAAACTCTCTCTTTTCCCACTTCCCCCCCGCCTGTCTCTTTTCCCTGTATTCCCTCAACTCTCTCCTTTCCCTCTTCCCCTCAAGTGTCTCTTTTCCCTGTATTCCCTCAACTCTCTCTTTTCCCTCTTCCTCCTCGCCTGTCTCTCTCACCTCTTTCCCCTCACCTGCCTCTTTTCCCTGGTTTCCCTCTTTTCCACGAACTCTCTCTTTTCACTCTTTTCCCTCTTTTCCCTCACATGTCTCTCTTACTTCTTCTCCTGCAACTCTCTCTCTTTTCTCCCCCCCCCCCATTTGCTATCTCCTCTGCCTGGTTTCCCTCTTTTCCCTAAACGCTCTCTTTTCACTCTTTTCCCCTCTCATGTCTCTCTTCCCTGGTTTCCCTCTTTCCCCTCAACTCTCTCTTTTCACTCTTTCCCCTCGCCTGTCTCTCTTACTTCTTCTCCCACAACTCTCTCTCTTCCCTCTTGCCCCCGTTCCTGACTCTTCTGCCTGCTTTCCCTCTTTTCCCTGAACTCTCTCTTTTCACTCCTTTCCCTCAACTCTCTCTTTTCCCTCCTTTCCCTTGCTTGTCTATTTTACCTCGTCTCCGGCAACTCTCTCCCCCCTCTCTCCCCCCTTTGCTGTCTCTTCTGCCTGGTTTCCCTCTTTCCCGTAAACGCTCTCTTTTCACACTTCCCCCTCGCCTGTCTCTTTTCCCTGTATTCCCTCAACTCTCTCCCCTCGCCTGTCTCTCTCACCTCTTTCCCCTCACCTGCCTCTTTTCCCTGGTTTCCCTCTTTTCCACGAACTCTCTCTTTTCACTCTTTTCCCTCTTTTCCCTCACATGTCTCCTTTACTTCTTCTCTGGCAACTCTCTCCCCCCCCTCTCCCCCCATTTGCTGTCTCTTCTGCCTGGTTTCCCGCTTTTCCCTAAGCTCTCTCTTTTCACTCTTTCCCCTCGCCTGTCTCTTTTACTTCTTCTCCCACAACTCTCTCTCTTCGCTCTTGCCCCCGTTCCTGACTCTTCTGCCTGCTTTCCCTCTTTTCCCTGAACGCTCTCTTTTCACTCCTTTCCCTCGACTCTCTCTTTTCCCTCCTTTCCCTTGCTTGTCTATTTTACCTCGTCTCCGGCAACTCTCTCCCCCCTATCTCCCCCCTTTGCTGTCTCCTCTGCCTGGTTTCCCTCTTTCCCGTAAACTCTCTCTTTTCACACTTCCCCCCCGCCTGTCTCTTTTCCCTGTATTCCCTCAACTCTCTCCTTTCCCTCTTCCCCCTCGCCTGTCTCTTTTCCCTGTATTCCCTCAACTCTCTCTTTTCCCTCTTTCCCCTCGCCTGTCTCTCTCACCTCTTTCCCCTCACCTTCCTCTTTTCCCCGGTTTCCCTCTTTTCCACGAACTCTCTCTTTTCACTCTTTCCCCCTCTCATGTCTCTCTTCCCTGGTTTCCCTCTTTCCCCTCAACTCTCTCTTTTCACTCTTTCCCCTCGCCTGTCTCTCTTACTTCTTCTCCCACAACTCTCTCTCTTCCCCCTTGCCCCCGTTCCTGACTCTTCTGCCTGCTTTCCCTTTTTCCCCTCAACTCTCTCTTTTCACTCCTTTCCCTCGACTCTCTCTTTTCCCTCCTTTCCCTTGCTTGTCTAGTTTACCTCGTCTCCGGCAACTCTCTCTCCCCTCTCTCCCCCCCTTTGCTGTCTCTTCTGCATGGTTTCCCTCTTTACCGTAAACTCTCTCTTTTCCCTCTTTCCCCTCGCCTGTCTCTCTCACCTCTTTCCCCTCACCTGCCTCTTTTCACTGGCTTCCCTCTTTTCCCTGAAATCTCTTTTTTCACTCTTTTCCCTCTTTTCCCTCACATGTCTCTCTTACTTCTCCTTTCCGCAACTCTCTCTCTCTTCTCTCCCCCCCTTTGCTGTCTCCTCTGCCTGGTTTCCCTCTTTCCCGTAAACTCTCTTTTTTCACATTTCCCCCTCGCCTGTCTCTTTTCCCTGTATTCCCTCAACTCTCTCCTTTCCCTCTTCCCCCTCGCCTGTCTCTCTCACCTCTTTCCCCTCACCTGCCTCTTTTCCCTGGTTTCCCTCTTTTCCACGAACTCTCTCTTTTCACTCTTTCCCCTCACATGTCTCTCTTCCCCGGTTTCCCTCTTTTCCACGAACTCTCTCTTTTCACTCTTTCCCCTCACATGTCTCTCTTCCCTGGTTTCCGTCTTTTCCCTCAACTCTCTCTTTTCACTCTTTTCCCCGCTTTTCTCTTTTCCCTCGCTTGTCTCTTTTCCCTCAACTCTCTCCTTTCCCTCTTCCCCCTCGCCTGTCTCTCTCATCTCTTTCCCCTCACCTGCCTCTTTTCCCTGGTTTCCCTCTTTTCCACGAACTCTCTCTTTTCACTCTTTCCCCTCACATGTCTCTCTTCCCTGGTTTCCCTCTTTTCCACGAACTCTCTCTTTTCACTCTTTCCCCTCACATGTCTCTCTTCCCTGGTTTCCCTCTTTTCCCTCAACTCTCTCTTTTCACTCTTTTCCCCGCTTTTCTCTTTTCCCTCGCTTGTCTCTTTTCCCTCAACTCTCTCTTTTCCCTCTTTTCCCTCGCATCTCTCTCTTGGTTCTTCTCCCACAACTCTCTCTCCCCCCTCTCCCCCCCTTTGCTGTCTCTTCTGCCCGGTTTCCCGCTTTTCCCTCAACTCTCTCTTTTCACTCTTTCCCCTCGCCTGTCTCTCTTACTTCTTCTCCCAGAACTCTCTCTCTTCCCTATTGCCCCCGTTCCTGACTCTTCTGCCTGGTTTCCCTCTTTCCCGTAAACTCTCTCTTTTCACACTTCCCCCTCGCCTGTCTCTTTTCCCTGTATTCCCTCAACTCTCTCCTTTCCCTCTTCCCCCTCGCCTGTCTCTTTTCCCTGTATTCCCTCAACTCTCTCTTTTCCCTCTTTCCCCTCGCCTGTCTCTCTCACCTCTTTCCCCTCACCTGCCTCTTTTCCCTGGTTTCCCTCTTTTCCACGAACTCTCTCTTTTCACTCTTTTCCCTCTTTTCCCTCACATGTGTCTCTTACTTCTTCTCCGGCAACTCTCTCTCCCCCCTCTCCCCCCATTTGCTGTCTCTTCTGCCTGGTTTCCCGCTTTTCCCTAAGCTCTCTCCTTTCACTCTTTCCCCCTCTCATATCTCTCTTCCCTGGTTTCCCTCTTTCCCCTCAACTCTCTCTTTTCACTCTTTCCCCTCGCCTGTCTCTTTTACTTCTTCTCCCACAACTCTCTCTCTTCCCTCTTGCCCCCGTTCCTGACTCTTCTGCCTGCTTTCCCTCTTTTCCCTGAACTCTCTCTTTTCACTCCTTTCCCTCGACTCTCTCTTTTCCCTCCTTTCCCTTGCTTGTCTATTTTACCTCGTCTCCGGCAACTCTCTCCCCCCTATCTCCCCCCTTTGCTGTCTCCTCTGCCTGGTTTCCCTCTTTCCCGTAAACTCTCTCTTTTCCCACTTTCTCCTCGCCTCTCTCTTTTCCCTGTATTCCCGCAACTCTCTCTTTTCCCTCTTTCCCCCTCGCCTGTCTCCCTCACCTCTTTCCCCTCACCTTCCTCTTTTACCCGGTTTCCCTCTTTTCCACGAACTCTCTCTTTTCACTCTTTCCCCCTCTCATGTGTCTCTTCCCTGGTTTCCCTCTTTCCCCTCAACTCTCTCTTTTCACTCTTCCCCCTCGCCTGTCTCTCTTACTTCTTCTCCCACAACTCTCTCTCTTCCCTCTTGCCCCCGTTCCTGACTCTTCTGCCTGCTTTCCCTTTTTCCCCTCAACTCTCTCTTTTCCCTCCTTTCCCTCGACTCTCTCTTTTCCCTCCTTTCCGTTGCTTGTCTATTTTACCTCGTCTCCGGCAACTCTCTCTCTCCTCTCTCCCCCCCCTTTGCTGTCTCTTCTGCCTGGTTTCCCTCTTTACCGTAAACTCTCTCTTTTCCCTCTTTCCCCTCGCCTCTCTCACCTCTTTCCCCTCACCTGCCTCTTTTCACTGGCTTCCCTCTTTTCCCTGAAATCTCTTTTTTCACTCTTTTCCCTCTTTTCCCTCACATGTCTCTCTTACTTCTCCTTTCCGCAACTCTCTCTCTCCCCTCTCCCCCCCTTTGCTGTCTCCTCTGCCTGGTTTCCCTCTTTCCCGTAAACTCTCTTTTTTCACATTCCCCCCTCGCCTGTCTCTTTTCCCTGTATTCCCTCAACTCTCTCCTTTCCCTCTTCCCCCTCGCCTGTCTCTCTCACCTCTTTCCCCTCACCTGCCTCTTTTCCCTGGTTTCCCTCTTTTCCACGAACTCTCTCTTTTCACTCTTTCCCCTCACATGTCTCTCTTCCCTGGTTTCCCTCTTTTCCACGAACTCTCTCTTTTCACTCTTTCCCCTCACATGTCTCTCTTCCCTGGTTTCCCTCTTTTCCCTCAACTCTCTCTTTTCACTCTTTTCCCCGCTTTTCTCTTTCCCTCGCTTGTCTCTTTTCCCTCAACTCACTCTTTTCCCTCTTTTCCCTCGCATGTCTCTCTTGGTTCTTCTCCCACAACTCTCTCTCCCCCCTCTCCCCCCCTTTGCTGTCTCTTCTGCCCGGTTTCCCGCTTTTCCCTCAACTCTCTCTTTTCACTCTTTCCCCTCGCCTGTGTCTCTTACTTCTTCTCCCAGAACTCTCTCTCTTCCCTATTGCCCCCGTTCCTGACTCTTCTGCCTGGTTTCCCTCTTTCCCGTAAACTCTCTCTTTTCACACTTCCCCCTCGCCTGTCTCTCTCACCTCTTTCCCCTCATCTGCCTCTTTTCCCCGGTATCCCTCTTTTCCACGAACTCTCTCTTTTCACTCTTTCCCCCTCTCATGTATCTCTTCCCTGGTTTCCCTCTTTTCCCTCAACTCTCTCTTTTCACTCTTTTCCCTGCTTTTCTCTTTCCCTCGCTTGTCTCTTTTCCCTCAACTCTCTCTTTTCCCTCTTTTCCTTTGCATGTCTCTCTCAGTTCTTCTCCCGCAACTCTCTCCCCCCCCCCCCTTTGCTGTCTCTTCTGCCTGGTTTCCCGCTTTTCCCTAAACTCTCTCTTTTCTCTCTTTTCCCCTCTCATATCTCTCTTCCCTGGTTTCCCTCTTTCCCCTCAACTCTCTCTTTTCACTCTTTCCCCTCGCCTGTCTCTCTTACTTCTTCTCCCAGAACTCTCTCTCTTCCCTATTGCCCCCGTTCCTGACTCTTCTGCCTGCTTTCCCTCTTTTCCCTCAACTCTCTCTTTTCACTCTTTTCCCTCGACTCTCTCTTTCCCTCTTTTCCCTCACATGTCTCTCTTCTTCTCCTGCAACACTCTCTTCCCCCCTCCCCCCCTTTGCTGTCTCCTCTGCCTGGTTTCCCTATTTCCCGTAAACTCTCTCTTTTCACACTTTCTCCTCGCCTCTCTCTTTTCCCTGTATTCCCGCAACTCTCTCTTTTCCCTCTTTCTCCCTCGCCTGTCTCCCTCACCTCTTTCCCCTCACCTTCCTCTTTTCCCCGGTTTCCCTCTTTTCCACGAACTCTCTCTTTTCACTCTTCCCCCCCTCATGTCTCTCTTCCCTGGTTTCCCTCTTTCCCCTCAACTCTCTCTTTTCACTCTTTCCCCTCGCCTGTCTCTCTTACTTCTTCTCCCACAACTCTCTCTCTTCCCTCTTGCCCCCGTTCCTGACTCTTCTGCCTGCTTTCCCTTTTTCCCCTCAACTCTCTCTTTTCACTCCTTTCCCTCGACTCTCTCTTTTCCCTCCTTTCCCTTGCTTGTCTATTTTACCTCGTCTCCGGCAACTCTCTCTCTCCTCTCCCCCCCCCTTTGCTGTCTCTTCTGCCTGGTTTCCCTCTTTACCGTAAACTCTCTCTTTTCCCTCTTTCCCCTCGCCTGTCTCTCTCACCTCTTTCCCCTCACCTGCCTCTTTTCACTGGCTTCCCTCTTTTCCCTGAAATCTCTTTTTTCACTCTTTTCCCTCTTTTCCCTCACATGTCTCTCTTACTTCTCCTTTCCGCAACTCTCTCTCTCTTCTCTCCCCACCTTTGCTGTCTCTTCTGCCCGGTTTCCCGCTTCTCCCTCAACTCTCTCTTTTCACTCTTTCCCCTCGCCTGTCTCTCTTTCTTCTTCTCCCAGAACTCTCTCTCTTCCCTATTGCCCCCGTTCGTGACTCTTCTGCCTGGTTTCCCTCTTTCCCGTAAACTCTCTCTTTTCACACTTCCCCCTCGCCTGTCTCTTTTCCCTGTATTCCCTCAACTCTCTCTTTTCACACTTCCCCCTCGCCTGTCTCTTTTCCCTGTATTCCCTCAACTCTCTCTTTTCCCTCTTCCCCCTCGCCTGTCTCTTTTCCCTGTATTCCCTCAACTCTCTCTTTTCCCTCTTTCCCCTCGCCTGTCTCTCTCACCTCTTTCCCCTCACCTTCCTCTTTTCCCCGGTATCCCTCTTTTCCACGAACTCTCTCTTTTCACTCTTTCCCCCTCTCATGTCTCTCTTCCCTGGTTTCCCTCTTTTCCCTCAACTCTCTCTTTTCACTCTTTTCCCCGCTTTTCTCTTTCCCTCGCTTGTCTCTTTTCCCTCAGCTCTCTCTTTTCCCTCTTTTCCTTTGCATGTCTCTCTTAGTTCTTCTCCCGCAATTCTCTCCCCCCCCCCCTTTGCTGTCTCTTCTGCCTGGTTTCCCGCTTTTCCCTAAACTCTCTCTTTTCTCTCTTTTCCCCTCTCATATCTCTCTTCCCTGGTTTCCCTCTTTCCCCTCAACTCTCTCTTTTCACTCTTTCCCCTCGCCTGTCTCTCTTACTTCTTCTCCCAGAACTCTCTCTCTTCCCTATTGCCCCCGTTCCTGACTCTTCTGCCTGCTTTCCCTCTTTTCCCTGAACTCTCTCTTTTCACTCTTTTCCCTCGACTCTCTCTTTTCCCTCTTTTCCCTCACATGTCTCTCTTCTTCTCCTGCAACACTCTCTCCCCCCCTCCCCGCCTTTGCTGCCTCCTCTGCCTGGTTTCCCTCTTTCCCGTAAACTCTCTCTTTTCACACTTTCTCCTCGCCTCTCTCTTTTCCCTGTATTCCCGCAACTCTCTCTTTTCCCTCTTTCCCCCTCGCCTGTCTCCCTCACCTCTTTCCCCTCACCTTCCTCTTTTCCCCGGTTTCCCTGTTTTCCACGAACTCTCTCTTTTCACTCTTCCCCCCTCTCATGTCTCTCTTCCCTGGTTTCCCTCTTCTCCCTCAACTCTCTCTTTTCCCTCTTTTCCCTCGACTCTCTCTTTTCCCTCTTTTCCCTCACATGTCTCTGTTACTTCTTGTCCGGCAACTCTCTCTCTCCTCTCTCCCCCCCTTTAGCGGTCTCCTCTGCCTGGTTTCCCTCTTTCCCCTAAACTCTCTCTTTTCAAACATTCCCCTCGCCTGTCTCTTTTCCCTGTATTCCCTCAACTCTTTCTTTTCCCTCTTTCCCCTCGCCTGTCTCACTCACCTCTTTACCCTCACCTGTGTCTTTTCACTGCTTTCCCTCTTTTCCCTGAACTCTCTCTTTTCACTCTTTTCCCTCGACTCTCTCTTTTCACTCTTTTCCCTCACATCTCTCTTTTACTTCTTCTCCGGCAACACTCTCTCCCCCCTCTCCCCCGCTTTGCTGTCTCCTCTGCCTGGTTTCCCGCTTTTCCCTAAGCTCTCTCCTTTCACTCTTTCCCCCTCTCATATCTCTCTTCCCTGGTTTCCCTCTTTCCCCTCAACTCTCTCTTTTCACTCTTTCCCCTCGCCTGTCTCTTTTACTTCTTCTCCCACAACTCTCTCTCTTCCCTCTTGCCCCCGTTCCTGACTCTTCTGCCTGCTTTCCCTCTTTTCCCTGAACTCTCTCTTTTCACTCCTTTCCCTCGACTCTCTCTTTTCCCTCCTTTCCCTTGCTTGTCTATTTTACCTCGTCTCCGGCAACTCTCTCCCCCCTATCTCCCCCCTTTGCTGTCTCCTCTGCCTGGTTTCCCTCTTTCCCGTAAACTCTCTCTTTTCCCACTTTCTCCTCGCCTCTCTCTTTTCCCTGTATTCCCGCAACTCTCTCTTTTCCCTCTTTCCCCCTCGCCTGTCTCCCTCACCTCTTTCCCCTCACCTTCCTCTTTTACCCGGTTTCCCTCTTTTCCACGAACTCTCTCTTTTCACTCTTTCCCCCTCTCATGTGTCTCTTCCCTGGTTTCCCTCTTTCCCCTCAACTCTCTCTTTTCACTCTTCCCCCTCGCCTGTCTCTCTTACTTCTTCTCCCACAACTCTCTCTCTTCCCTCTTGCCCCCGTTCCTGACTCTTCTGCCTGCTTTCCCTTTTTCCCCTCAACTCTCTCTTTTCCCTCCTTTCCCTCGACTCTCTCTTTTCCCTCCTTTCCGTTGCTTGTCTATTTTACCTCGTCTCCGGCAACTCTCTCTCTCCTCTCTCCCCCCCCTTTGCTGTCTCTTCTGCCTGGTTTCCCTCTTTACCGTAAACTCTCTCTTTTCCCTCTTTCCCCTCGCCTCTCTCACCTCTTTCCCCTCACCTGCCTCTTTTCACTGGCTTCCCTCTTTTCCCTGAAATCTCTTTTTTCACTCTTTTCCCTCTTTTCCCTCACATGTCTCTCTTACTTCTCCTTTCCGCAACTCTCTCTCTCCCCTCTCCCCCCCTTTGCTGTCTCCTCTGCCTGGTTTCCCTCTTTCCCGTAAACTCTCTTTTTTCACATTTCCCCCTCGCCTGTCTCTTTTCCCTGTATTCCCTCAACTCTCTCCTTTCCCTCTTCCCCCTCGCCTGTCTCTCTCACCTCTTTCCCCTCACCTGCCTCTTTTCCCTGGTTTCCCTCTTTTCCACGAACTCTCTCTTTTCACTCTTTCCCCTCACATGTCTCTCTTCCCTGGTTTCCCTCTTTTCCACGAACTCTCTCTTTTCACTCTTTCCCCTCACATGTCTCTCTTCCCTGGTTTCCCTCTTTTCCCTCAACTCTCTCTTTTCACTCTTTTCCCCGCTTTTCTCTTTCCCTCGCTTGTCTCTTTTCCCTCAACTCACTCTTTTCCCTCTTTTCCCTCGCATGTCTCTCTTGGTTCTTCTCCCACAACTCTCTCTCCCCCCTCTCCCCCCCTTTGCTGTCTCTTCTGCCCGGTTTCCCGCTTTTCCCTCAACTCTCTCTTTTCACTCTTTCCCCTCGCCTGTGTCTCTTACTTCTTCTCCCAGAACTCTCTCTCTTCCCTATTGCCCCCGTTCCTGACTCTTCTGCCTGGTTTCCCTCTTTCCCGTAAACTCTCTCTTTTCACACTTCCCCCTCGCCTGTCTCTCTCACCTCTTTCCCCTCATCTGCCTCTTTTCCCCGGTATCCCTCTTTTCCACGAACTCTCTCTTTTCACTCTTTCCCCCTCTCATGTATCTCTTCCCTGGTTTCCCTCTTTTCCCTCAACTCTCTCTTTTCACTCTTTTCCCTGCTTTTCTCTTT
This sequence comes from Gypaetus barbatus, assembly GCA_028022735.1. Classification (NCBI taxonomy): domain Eukaryota; kingdom Metazoa; phylum Chordata; class Aves; order Accipitriformes; family Accipitridae; genus Gypaetus; species Gypaetus barbatus. The sequence goes on along the minus strand of CM051561.1, from coordinate 19,009,384 downwards.
CCCTCGCTTGTCTCTTTTCCCTCAACTCTCTCTTTTCCCTCTTTTCCTTTGCATGTCTCTCTCAGTTCTTCTCCCGCAACTCTCTCCCCCCCCCCCCTTTGCTGTCTCTTCTGCCTGGTTTCCCGCTTTTCCCTAAACTCTCTCTTTTCTCTCTTTTCCCCTCTCATATCTTTCTTCCCTGGTTTCCCTCTTTCCCCTCAACTCTCTCTTTTCACTCTTTCCCCTCGCCTGTCTCTCTTACTTCTTCTCCCAGAACTCTCTCTCTTCCCTATTGCCCCCGTTCCTGACTCTTCTGCCTGCTTTCCCTCTTTTCCCTCAACTCTCTCTTTTCACTCTTTTCCCTCGACTCTCTCTTTCCCTCTTTTCCCTCACATGTCTCTCTTCTTCTCCTGCAACACTCTCTTCCCCCCTCCCCCCCTTTGCTGTCTCCTCTGCCTGGTTTCCCTATTTCCCGTAAACTCTCTCTTTTCACACTTTCTCCTCGCCTCTCTCTTTTCCCTGTATTCCCGCAACTCTCTCTTTTCCCTCTTTCTCCCTCGCCTGTCTCCCTCACCTCTTTCCCCTCACCTTCCTCTTTTCCCCGGTTTCCCTCTTTTCCACGAACTCTCTCTTTTCACTCTTCCCCCCCTCATGTCTCTCTTCCCTGGTTTCCCTCTTTCCCCTCAACTCTCTCTTTTCACTCTTTCCCCTCGCCTGTCTCTCTTACTTCTTCTCCCACAACTCTCTCTCTTCCCTCTTGCCCCCGTTCCTGACTCTTCTGCCTGCTTTCCCTTTTTCCCCTCAACTCTCTCTTTTCACTCCTTTCCCTCGACTCTCTCTTTTCCCTCCTTTCCCTTGCTTGTCTATTTTACCTCGTCTCCGGCAACTCTCTCTCTCCTCTCCCCCCCCCTTTGCTGTCTCTTCTGCCTGGTTTCCCTCTTTACCGTAAACTCTCTCTTTTCCCTCTTTCCCCTCGCCTGTCTCTCTCACCTCTTTCCCCTCACCTGCCTCTTTTCACTGGCTTCCCTCTTTTCCCTGAAATCTCTTTTTCACTCTTTTCCCTCTTTTCCCTCACATGTCTCTCTTACTTCTCCTTTCCGCAACTCTCTCTCTCTTCTCTCCCCACCTTTGCTGTCTCTTCTGCCCGGTTTCCCGCTTCTCCCTCAACTCTCTCTTTTCACTCTTTCCCCTCGCCTGTCTCTCTTTCTTCTTCTCCCAGAACTCTCTCTCTTCCCTATTGCCCCCGTTCGTGACTCTTCTGCCTGGTTTCCCTCTTTCCCGTAAACTCTCTCTTTTCACACTTCCCCCTCGCCTGTCTCTTTTCCCTGTATTCCCTCAACTCTCTCTTTTCACACTTCCCCCTCGCCTGTCTCTTTTCCCTGTATTCCCTCAACTCTCTCCTTTCCCTCTTCCCCCTCGCCTGTCTCTTTTCCCTGTATTCCCTCAACTCTCTCTTTTCCCTCTTTCCCCTCGCCTGTCTCTCTCACCTCTTTCCCCTCACCTTCCTCTTTTCCCCGGTATCCCTCTTTTCCACGAACTCTCTCTTTTCACTCTTTCCCCCTCTCATGTCTCTCTTCCCTGGTTTCCCTCTTTTCCCTCAACTCTCTCTTTTCACTCTTTTCCCCGCTTTTCTCTTTCCCTCGCTTGTCTCTTTTCCCTCAGCTCTCTCTTTTCCCTCTTTTCCTTTGCATGTCTCTCTTAGTTCTTCTCCCGCAATTCTCCCCCCCCGCCCCTTTGCTGTCTCTTCTGTCTGGTTTCCCGCTTTTCCCTAAACTCTCTCTTTTCTCTCTTTTCCCCTCTCATATCTCTCTTCCCTGGTTTCCCTCTTTCCCCTCAACTCTCTCTTTTCACTCTTTCCCCTCGCCTGTCTCTCTTACTTCTTCTCCCACAACTCTCTCTCTTCCCCCTTGCCCCCGTTCCTGACTCTTCTGCCTGCTTTCCCTTTTTCCCCTCAACTCTCTCTTTTCACTCCTTTCCCTCGACTCTCTCTTTTCCCTCCTTTCCCTTGCTTGTCTAGTTTACCTCGTCTCCGGCAACTCTCTCTCCCCTCTCTCCCCCCCTTTGCTGTCTCTTCTGCATGGTTTCCCTCTTTACCGTAAACTCTCTCTTTTCCCTCTTTCCCCTCGCCTGTCTCTCTCACCTCTTTCCCCTCACCTGCCTCTTTTCACTGGCTTCCCTCTTTTCCCTGAAATCTCTTTTTTCACTCTTTTCCCTCTTTTCCCTCACATGTCTCTCTTACTTCTCCTTTCCGCAACTCTCTCTCTCTTCTCTCCCCCCCTTTGCTGTCTCCTCTGCCTGGTTTCCCTCTTTCCCGTAAACTCTCTTTTTTCACATTTCCCCCTCGCCTGTCTCTTTTCCCTGTATTCCCTCAACTCTCTCCTTTCCCTCTTCCCCCTCGCCTGTCTCTCTCATCTCTTTCCCCTCACCTGCCTCTTTTCCCTGGTTTCCCTCTTTTCCACGAACTCTCTCTTTTCACTCTTTCCCCTCACATGTCTCTCTTCCCCGGTTTCCCTCTTTTCCACGAACTCTCTCTTTTCACTCTTTCCCCTCACATGTCTCTCTTCCCTGGTTTCCCTCTTTTCCCTCAACTCTCTCTTTTCACTCTTTTCCCCGCTTTTCTCTTTTCCCTCGCTTGTCTCTTTTCCCTCAACTCTCTCCTTTCCCTCTTCCCCCTCGCCTGTCTCTCTCACCTCTTTCCCCTCACCTGCCTCTTTTCCCTGGTTTCCCTCTTTTCCACGAACTCTCTCTTTTCACTCTTTCCCCTCACATGTCTCTCTTCCCTGGTTTCCCTCTTTTCCACGAACTCTCTCTTTTCACTCTTTCCCCTCACATGTCTCTCTTCCCTGGTTTCCCTCTTTTCCCTCAACTCTCTCTTTTCACTCTTTCCCCCGCTTTTCTCTTTTCCCTCGCTTGTCTCTCTTGGTTCTTCTCCCACAACTCTCTCTCCCCCCTCTCCCCCCCTTTGCTGTCTCTTCTGCCCGGTTTCCCGCTTTTCCCTCAACTCTCTCTTTTCACTCTTTCCCCTCGCCTGTCTCTCTTACGTCTTCTCCCAGAACTCTCTCTCTTCCCTATTGCCCCCGTTCCTGACTCTTCTGCCTGGTTTCCCTCTTTCCCGTAAACTCTCTCTTTTCACACTTCCCCCTCGCCTGTCTCTTTTCCCTGTATTCCCTCAACTCTCTCCTTTCCCTCTTTCCCCTTGCCTGTCTCTTTTCCCTGTATTCCCTCAACTCTCTCTTTTCCCTCTTTCCCCTCGCCTGTCTCTCTCACCTCTTTCCCCTCACCTTCCTCTTTTCCCCGGTATCCCTCTTTTCCACGAACTCTCTCTTTTCACTCTTTCCCCCTCTCATGTCTCTCTTCCCTGGTTTCCCTCGTCTCCCTCAACTCTCTCTTTTCACTCATTTCCCTCGACTCTCTCTTTTCCCTCTTTTCCCTCACATGTCTCTCTTCTTCTCCTGCAACACTCTCTCCCCCCCTCCCCCCCTTTGCTGTCTCCTCTGCCTGGTTTCCCTCTTTCCCGTAAACTCTCTCTTTTCCCTCTTTCCCCTCGCCTGTCTCCCTCACCTCTTTCCCCTCACCTTCCTCTTTTCCCCGGTTTCCCTCTTTCCCCTCAACTCTCTCTTTTCACTCTTTCCCCTCGCCTGTCTCTCTTACTTCTTCTCCCACAACTCTCTCTCTTCCCTCTTGCCCCCGTTCCTGACTCTTCTGCCTGCTTTCCCTTTTTCCCTCAACTCTCTCTTTTCACTCCTTTCCCTCGACTCTCTCTTTTCCCTCCTTTCCCTTGCTTGTCTATTTTACCTCGTCTCCGGCAACTCTCTCTCTCCTCTCCCCCCCCTTTGCTGTCTCTTCTGCCTGGTTTCCCTCTTTACCGTAAACTCTCTCTTTTCCCTCTTTCCCCTCGCCTGTGTCTCTCACCTCTTTCCCCTCACCTGCCTCTTTTCACTGGCTTCCCTCTTGTCCCTGAAATCTCTTTTTTCACTCTTTTCCCTCTTTTCCCTCACATGTCTCTCTTACTTCTCCTTTCCGCAACTCTCTCTCTCTTCTCTCCCCCCCTTTGCTGTCTCCTCTGCCTGGTTTCCCTCTTTCCCGTAAACTCTCTTTTTTCACATTTCCCCCTCGCCTGTCTCTTTTCCCTGTATTCCCTCAACTCTCTCCTTTCCCTCTTCCCCCTCGCCTGTCTCTCTCACCTCTTTCCCCTCACCTGCCTCTTTTCCCTGGTTTCCCTCTTTTCCACGAACTCTCTCTTTTCACTCTTTCCCCTCACATGTCTCTCTTCCGTGGTTTCCCTCTTTTCCACGAACTCTCTCTTTTCACTCTTTCCCCTCACATGTCTCTCTTCCCTGGTTTCCCTCTTTTCCCTCAACTCTCTCTTTTCACTCTTTTCCCCGCTTTTCTCTTTTCCCTCGCTTGTCTCTTTTCCCTCAACTCTCTCTTTTCCCTCTTTTCCCTCGCATGTCTCTCTTGGTTCTTCTCCCACAACTCTCTCTCCCCCCTCTCCCCCCCTTTGCTGTCTCTTCTGCCCGGTTTCCCGCTTTTCCCTCAACTCTCTCTTTTCACTCTTTCCCCTCGCCTGTCTCTCTTACTTCTTCTCCCACAACTCTCTCTCTTCCCTCTTGCCCCCGTTCCTGACTCTTCTGCCTGCTTTCCCTTTTTCCCCTCAACTCTCTCTTTTCACTCCTTTCCCTCGACTCTCTCTTTTCCCTCCTTTCCCTTGCTTGTCTATTTTACCTCGTCTCCGGCAACTCTCTCTCTCCTCTCCCCCCCCCTTTGCTGTCTCTTCTGCCTGGTTTCCCTCTTTACCGTAAACTCTCTCTTTTCCCACTTCCCCCCCGCCTGTCTCTTTTCCCTGTATTCCCTCAACTCTCTCCTTTCCCTCTTCCCCTCAAGTGTCTCTTTTCCCTGTATTCCCTCAACTCTCTCTTTTCCCTCTTCCCCCTCGCCTGTCTCTTTTCCCTGTATTCCCTCAACTCTCTCTTTTCCCTCTTTCCCCTCGCCTGTCTCTCTCACCTCTTTCCCCTCACCTTCCTCTTTTCCCCGGTATCCCTCTTTTCCACGAACTCTCTCTTTTCACTCTTTCCCCCTCTCATGTCTCTCTTCCCTGGTTTCCCTCTTTTCCCTCAACTCTCTCTTTTCACTCTTTTCCCCGCTTTTCTCTTTCCCTCGCTTGTCTCTTTTCCCTCAGCTCTCTCTTTTCCCTCTTTTCCTTTGCATGTCTCTCTTAGTTCTTCTCCCGCAATTCTCTCCCCCCCCCCCTTTGCTGTCTCTTCTGCCTGGTTTCCCGCTTTTCCCTAAACTCTCTCTTTTCTCTCTTTTCCCCTCTCATATCTCTCTTCCCTGGTTTCCCTCTTTCCCCTCAACTCTCTCTTTTCACTCTTTCCCCTCGCCTGTCTCTCTTACTTCTTCTCCCAGAACTCTCTCTCTTCCCTATTGCCCCCGTTCCTGACTCTTCTGCCTGCTTTCCCTCTTTTCCCTGAACTCTCTCTTTTCACTCTTTTCCCTCGACTCTCTCTTTTCCCTCTTTTCCCTCACATGTCTCTCTTCTTCTCCTGCAACACTCTCTCCCCCCCTCCCCGCCTTTGCTGCCTCCTCTGCCTGGTTTCCCTCTTTCCCGTAAACTCTCTCTTTTCACACTTTCTCCTCGCCTCTCTCTTTTCCCTGTATTCCCGCAACTCTCTCTTTTCCCTCTTTCCCCCTCGCCTGTCTCCCTCACCTCTTTCCCCTCACCTTCCTCTTTTCCCCGGTTTCCCTGTTTTCCACGAACTCTCTCTTTTCACTCTTCCCCCCTCTCATGTCTCTCTTCCCTGGTTTCCCTCTTCTCCCTCAACTCTCTCTTTTCCCTCTTTTCCCTCGACTCTCTCTTTTCCCTCTTTTCCCTCACATGTCTCTGTTACTTCTTGTCCGGCAACTCTCTCTCTCCTCTCTCCCCCCCTTTAGCGGTCTCCTCTGCCTGGTTTCCCTCTTTCCCCTAAACTCTCTCTTTTCAAACATTCCCCTCGCCTGTCTCTTTTCCCTGTATTCCCTCAACTCTTTCTTTTCCCTCTTTCCCCTCGCCTGTCTCACTCACCTCTTTACCCTCACCTGTGTCTTTTCACTGCTTTCCCTCTTTTCCCTGAACTCTCTCTTTTCACTCTTTTCCCTCGACTCTCTCTTTTCACTCTTTTCCCTCACATCTCTCTTTTACTTCTTCTCCGGCAACACTCTCTCCCCCCTCTCCCCCGCTTTGCTGTCTCCTCTGCCTGGTTTCCCGCTTTTCCCTAAGCTCTCTCCTTTCACTCTTTCCCCCTCTCATATCTCTCTTCCCTGGTTTCCCTCTTTCCCCTCAACTCTCTCTTTTCACTCTTTCCCCTCGCCTGTCTCTTTTACTTCTTCTCCCACAACTCTCTCTCTTCCCTCTTGCCCCCGTTCCTGACTCTTCTGCCTGCTTTCCCTCTTTTCCCTGAACTCTCTCTTTTCACTCCTTTCCCTCGACTCTCTCTTTTCCCTCCTTTCCCTTGCTTGTCTATTTTACCTCGTCTCCGGCAACTCTCTCCCCCCTATCTCCCCCCTTTGCTGTCTCCTCTGCCTGGTTTCCCTCTTTCCCGTAAACTCTCTCTTTTCCCACTTTCTCCTCGCCTCTCTCTTTTCCCTGTATTCCCGCAACTCTCTCTTTTCCCTCTTTCCCCCTCGCCTGTCTCCCTCACCTCTTTCCCCTCACCTTCCTCTTTTACCCGGTTTCCCTCTTTTCCACGAACTCTCTCTTTTCACTCTTTCCCCCTCTCATGTGTCTCTTCCCTGGTTTCCCTCTTTCCCCTCAACTCTCTCTTTTCACTCTTCCCCCTCGCCTGTCTCTCTTACTTCTTCTCCCACAACTCTCTCTCTTCCCTCTTGCCCCCGTTCCTGACTCTTCTGCCTGCTTTCCCTTTTTCCCCTCAACTCTCTCTTTTCCCTCCTTTCCCTCGACTCTCTCTTTTCCCTCCTTTCCGTTGCTTGTCTATTTTACCTCGTCTCCGGCAACTCTCTCTCTCCTCTCTCCCCCCCCTTTGCTGTCTCTTCTGCCTGGTTTCCCTCTTTACCGTAAACTCTCTCTTTTCCCTCTTTCCCCTCGCCTCTCTCACCTCTTTCCCCTCACCTGCCTCTTTTCACTGGCTTCCCTCTTTTCCCTGAAATCTCTTTTTTCACTCTTTTCCCTCTTTTCCCTCACATGTCTCTCTTACTTCTCCTTTCCGCAACTCTCTCTCTCCCCTCTCCCCCCCTTTGCTGTCTCCTCTGCCTGGTTTCCCTCTTTCCCGTAAACTCTCTTTTTTCACATTTCCCCCTCGCCTGTCTCTTTTCCCTGTATTCCCTCAACTCTCTCCTTTCCCTCTTCCCCCTCGCCTGTCTCTCTCACCTCTTTCCCCTCACCTGCCTCTTTTCCCTGGTTTCCCTCTTTTCCACGAACTCTCTCTTTTCACTCTTTCCCCTCACATGTCTCTCTTCCCTGGTTTCCCTCTTTTCCACGAACTCTCTCTTTTCACTCTTTCCCCTCACATGTCTCTCTTCCCTGGTTTCCCTCTTTTCCCTCAACTCTCTCTTTTCACTCTTTTCCCCGCTTTTCTCTTTCCCTCGCTTGTCTCTTTTCCCTCAACTCACTCTTTTCCCTCTTTTCCCTCGCATGTCTCTCTTGGTTCTTCTCCCACAACTCTCTCTCCCCCCTCTCCCCCCCTTTGCTGTCTCTTCTGCCCGGTTTCCCGCTTTTCCCTCAACTCTCTCTTTTCACTCTTTCCCCTCGCCTGTGTCTCTTACTTCTTCTCCCAGAACTCTCTCTCTTCCCTATTGCCCCCGTTCCTGACTCTTCTGCCTGGTTTCCCTCTTTCCCGTAAACTCTCTCTTTTCACACTTCCCCCTCGCCTGTCTCTCTCACCTCTTTCCCCTCATCTGCCTCTTTTCCCCGGTATCCCTCTTTTCCACGAACTCTCTCTTTTCACTCTTTCCCCCTCTCATGTATCTCTTCCCTGGTTTCCCTCTTTTCCCTCAACTCTCTCTTTTCACTCTTTTCCCTGCTTTTCTCTTTCCCTCGCTTGTCTCTTTTCCCTCAACTCTCTCTTTTCCCTCTTTTCCTTTGCATGTCTCTCTCAGTTCTTCTCCCGCAACTCTCTCCCCCCCCCCCCTTTGCTGTCTCTTCTGCCTGGTTTCCCGCTTTTCCCTAAACTCTCTCTTTTCTCTCTTTTCCCCTCTCATATCTTTCTTCCCTGGTTTCCCTCTTTCCCCTCAACTCTCTCTTTTCACTCTTTCCCCTCGCCTGTCTCTCTTACTTCTTCTCCCAGAACTCTCTCTCTTCCCTATTGCCCCCGTTCCTGACTCTTCTGCCTGCTTTCCCTCTTTTCCCTCAACTCTCTCTTTTCACTCTTTTCCCTCGACTCTCTCTTTCCCTCTTTTCCCTCACATGTCTCTCTTCTTCTCCTGCAACACTCTCTTCCCCCCTCCCCCCCTTTGCTGTCTCCTCTGCCTGGTTTCCCTATTTCCCGTAAACTCTCTCTTTTCACACTTTCTCCTCGCCTCTCTCTTTTCCCTGTATTCCCGCAACTCTCTCTTTTCCCTCTTTCTCCCTCGCCTGTCTCCCTCACCTCTTTCCCCTCACCTTCCTCTTTTCCCCGGTTTCCCTCTTTTCCACGAACTCTCTCTTTTCACTCTTCCCCCCCTCATGTCTCTCTTCCCTGGTTTCCCTCTTTCCCCTCAACTCTCTCTTTTCACTCTTTCCCCTCGCCTGTCTCTCTTACTTCTTCTCCCACAACTCTCTCTCTTCCCTCTTGCCCCCGTTCCTGACTCTTCTGCCTGCTTTCCCTTTTTCCCCTCAACTCTCTCTTTTCACTCCTTTCCCTCGACTCTCTCTTTTCCCTCCTTTCCCTTGCTTGTCTATTTTACCTCGTCTCCGGCAACTCTCTCTCTCCTCTCCCCCCCCCTTTGCTGTCTCTTCTGCCTGGTTTCCCTCTTTACCGTAAACTCTCTCTTTTCCCTCTTTCCCCTCGCCTGTCTCTCTCACCTCTTTCCCCTCACCTGCCTCTTTTCACTGGCTTCCCTCTTTTCCCTGAAATCTCTTTTTCACTCTTTTCCCTCTTTTCCCTCACATGTCTCTCTTACTTCTCCTTTCCGCAACTCTCTCTCTCTTCTCTCCCCACCTTTGCTGTCTCTTCTGCCCGGTTTCCCGCTTCTCCCTCAACTCTCTCTTTTCACTCTTTCCCCTCGCCTGTCTCTCTTTCTTCTTCTCCCAGAACTCTCTCTCTTCCCTATTGCCCCCGTTCGTGACTCTTCTGCCTGGTTTCCCTCTTTCCCGTAAACTCTCTCTTTTCACACTTCCCCCTCGCCTGTCTCTTTTCCCTGTATTCCCTCAACTCTCTCTTTTCACACTTCCCCCTCGCCTGTCTCTTTTCCCTGTATTCCCTCAACTCTCTCCTTTCCCTCTTCCCCCTCGCCTGTCTCTTTTCCCTGTATTCCCTCAACTCTCTCTTTTCCCTCTTTCCCCTCGCCTGTCTCTCTCACCTCTTTCCCCTCACCTTCCTCTTTTCCCCGGTATCCCTCTTTTCCACGAACTCTCTCTTTTCACTCTTTCCCCCTCTCATGTCTCTCTTCCCTGGTTTCCCTCTTTTCCCTCAACTCTCTCTTTTCACTCTTTTCCCCGCTTTTCTCTTTCCCTCGCTTGTCTCTTTTCCCTCAGCTCTCTCTTTTCCCTCTTTTCCTTTGCATGTCTCTCTTAGTTCTTCTCCCGCAATTCTCCCCCCCCGCCCCTTTGCTGTCTCTTCTGTCTGGTTTCCCGCTTTTCCCTAAACTCTCTCTTTTCTCTCTTTTCCCCTCTCATATCTCTCTTCCCTGGTTTCCCTCTTTCCCCTCAACTCTCTCTTTTCACTCTTTCCCCTCGCCTGTCTCTCTTACTTCTTCTCCCACAACTCTCTCTCTTCCCCCTTGCCCCCGTTCCTGACTCTTCTGCCTGCTTTCCCTTTTTCCCCTCAACTCTCTCTTTTCACTCCTTTCCCTCGACTCTCTCTTTTCCCTCCTTTCCCTTGCTTGTCTAGTTTACCTCGTCTCCGGCAACTCTCTCTCCCCTCTCTCCCCCCCTTTGCTGTCTCTTCTGCATGGTTTCCCTCTTTACCGTAAACTCTCTCTTTTCCCTCTTTCCCCTCGCCTGTCTCTCTCACCTCTTTCCCCTCACCTGCCTCTTTTCACTGGCTTCCCTCTTTTCCCTGAAATCTCTTTTTTCACTCTTTTCCCTCTTTTCCCTCACATGTCTCTCTTACTTCTCCTTTCCGCAACTCTCTCTCTCTTCTCTCCCCCCCTTTGCTGTCTCCTCTGCCTGGTTTCCCTCTTTCCCGTAAACTCTCTTTTTTCACATTTCCCCCTCGCCTGTCTCTTTTCCCTGTATTCCCTCAACTCTCTCCTTTCCCTCTTCCCCCTCGCCTGTCTCTCTCATCTCTTTCCCCTCACCTGCCTCTTTTCCCTGGTTTCCCTCTTTTCCACGAACTCTCTCTTTTCACTCTTTCCCCTCACATGTCTCTCTTCCCCGGTTTCCCTCTTTTCCACGAACTCTCTCTTTTCACTCTTTCCCCTCACATGTCTCTCTTCCCTGGTTTCCCTCTTTTCCCTCAACTCTCTCTTTTCACTCTTTTCCCCGCTTTTCTCTTTTCCCTCGCTTGTCTCTTTTCCCTCAACTCTCTCCTTTCCCTCTTCCCCCTCGCCTGTCTCTCTCACCTCTTTCCCCTCACCTGCCTCTTTTCCCTGGTTTCCCTCTTTTCCACGAACTCTCTCTTTTCACTCTTTCCCCTCACATGTCTCTCTTCCCTGGTTTCCCTCTTTTCCACGAACTCTCTCTTTTCACTCTTTCCCCTCACATGTCTCTCTTCCCTGGTTTCCCTCTTTTCCCTCAACTCTCTCTTTTCACTCTTTCCCCCGCTTTTCTCTTTTCCCTCGCTTGTCTCTCTTGGTTCTTCTCCCACAACTCTCTCTCCCCCCTCTCCCCCCCTTTGCTGTCTCTTCTGCCCGGTTTCCCGCTTTTCCCTCAACTCTCTCTTTTCACTCTTTCCCCTCGCCTGTCTCTCTTACGTCTTCTCCCAGAACTCTCTCTCTTCCCTATTGCCCCCGTTCCTGACTCTTCTGCCTGGTTTCCCTCTTTCCCGTAAACTCTCTCTTTTCACACTTCCCCCTCGCCTGTCTCTTTTCCCTGTATTCCCTCAACTCTCTCCTTTCCCTCTTTCCCCTTGCCTGTCTCTTTTCCCTGTATTCCCTCAACTCTCTCTTTTCCCTCTTTCCCCTCGCCTGTCTCTCTCACCTCTTTCCCCTCACCTTCCTCTTTTCCCCGGTATCCCTCTTTTCCACGAACTCTCTCTTTTCACTCTTTCCCCCTCTCATGTCTCTCTTCCCTGGTTTCCCTCGTCTCCCTCAACTCTCTCTTTTCACTCATTTCCCTCGACTCTCTCTTTTCCCTCTTTTCCCTCACATGTCTCTCTTCTTCTCCTGCAACACTCTCTCCCCCCCTCCCCCCCTTTGCTGTCTCCTCTGCCTGGTTTCCCTCTTTCCCGTAAACTCTCTCTTTTCACAATTTCTCCTCGCCTCTCTCTTTTCCCTGTATTCCCGCAACTCTCTCTTTTCCCTCTTTCCCCCTCGCCTGTCTCCCTCACCTCTTTCCCCTCACCTTCCTCTTTTCCCCGGTTTCCATATTTTCCACGAACTCTCTCTTTTCACTCTTTCCCCCTCTCATGTATCTCTTCCCTGGTTTCCCTCGTCTCCCTCAACTCTCTCTTTTCACTCTTTTCCCTCGACTCTCTCTTTTCCCTCTTTTCCCTCACATGTCTCTGTTACTTCTTGTCCGGCAACACTCTCTCCCCTGTCTCCCCCCCTTTGCTGTCTCTTCTGATTGGTTTCCCTCTTTCCCGTAAACTCTCTCTTCACACTTTCTCCTCGCCTGTCTCTTTTCCCTGTCTCCCCTCAACTCTCTCTTTTCTCTCTTCCCCCTCGCCTGTCTCTTTTCCCTGTCTCCCCTCAACTCTCTCTTTTCCCTCTTTCCCCTCGCCTGTCTCTCTCACCTCTTTCCCCTCGCCTGCCTCTTTTCACTGGCTTCCCTCTTTTCCGGGATCTCTCTCTTTTCACTCATTTCCCTCTTTTCCCTCACATCTCTCTCTTACTTCTTCTCCAGCAACTCTCTCTCGCCTCTCTCCCCACCCCCTTGCTGTCTCCTCTGACTGGTGTCCCTCTTTCCCATAAACTCTCTCTTTTCACACTTTCTCCTCGCCTCTCTCTTTTCCCTGTATTCCCGCAACTCTCTCTTTTCCCTCTTTCCCCCTCGCCTGTCTCCCTCACCTCTTTCCCCTCACCTTCCTCTTTTACCCGGTTTCCCTCTTTTCCACGAATTCTCTCTTTTCACTCTTTCCCCCCTCATGTCTCTCTTCCCCGGTTTCCCTCTTTTCCCTCAACTCTCTCTTTTCACTCTTTTCCCCGCTTGTCTCTTTTCCCTCAACTCTCTCTTTTCCCTCTTTTCCCTCACATGCCTCTCTTACTTCTTCTCCGGCAAAACTCTCTCCCCCCTCTCCCCCGCTTTGCTGTCTCCTCTGCCTGGTTTCCCTCTTCCCCGTAAACTCTCTCTTTTCCCACTTTCCCCTCGCCTGTCTCTTTTCCCTGTATTCCCTCAACTCTCTCTTTTCCCTCTTCCCCCTCGCCTGTCTCTCTCACCTCTTTCCCCTCACCTGCCTCTTTTCCCCGGTTTCCCTCTTTTCCACGAACTCTCTCTTTTCACTCTTTTCCCTCTTTTCCCTCACATGTCTCTCTTTCTTCTTCTCCTGCAACACTCTCTCCCCCCCTCCCCGCCTTTGCTGCCTCCTCTGCCTGGTTTCCCTCTTTCCCGTAAACTCTCTCTTTTCACACTTTCTCCTCGCCTCTCTCTTTTCCCTGTATTCCCGCAACTCTCTCTTTTCCCTCTTTCCCCCTCGCCTGTCTCCCTCACCTCTTTCCCCTCACCTTCCTCTTTTCCCCGGTTTCCCTCTTTCCCCTCAACTCTCTCTTTTCACTCTTTCCCCTCGCCTGTCTCTCTTACTTCTTCTCCCACAACTCTCTCTCTTCCCTCTTGCCCCCGTTCCTGACTCTTCTGCCTGCTTTCCCTTTTTCCCTCAACTCTCTCTTTTCACTCCTTTCCCTCGACTCTCTCTTTTCCCTCCTTTCCCTTGCTTGTCTATTTTACCTCGTCTCCGGCAACTCTCTCTCTCCTCTCCCCCCCCTTTGCTGTCTCTTCTGCCTGGTTTCCCTCTTTACCGTAAACTCTCTCTTTTCCCTCTTTCCCCTCGCCTGTGTCTCTCACCTCTTTCCCCTCACCTGCCTCTTTTCACTGGCTTCCCTCTTGTCCCTGAAATCTCTTTTTTCACTCTTTTCCCTCTTTTCCCTCACATGTCTCTCTTACTTCTCCTTTCCGCAACTCTCTCTCTCTTCTCTCCCCCCCTTTGCTGTCTCCTCTGCCTGGTTTCCCTCTTTCCCGTAAACTCTCTTTTTTCACATTTCCCCCTCGCCTGTCTCTTTTCCCTGTATTCCCTCAACTCTCTCCTTTCCCTCTTCCCCCTCGCCTGTCTCTCTCACCTCTTTCCCCTCACCTGCCTCTTTTCCCTGGTTTCCCTCTTTTCCACGAACTCTCTCTTTTCACTCTTTCCCCTCACATGTCTCTCTTCCGTGGTTTCCCTCTTTTCCACGAACTCTCTCTTTTCACTCTTTCCCCTCACATGTCTCTCTTCCCTGGTTTCCCTCTTTTCCCTCAACTCTCTCTTTTCACTCTTTTCCCCGCTTTTCTCTTTTCCCTCGCTTGTCTCTTTTCCCTCAACTCTCTCTTTTCCCTCTTTTCCCTCGCATGTCTCTCTTGGTTCTTCTCCCACAACTCTCTCTCCCCCCTCTCCCCCCCTTTGCTGTCTCTTCTGCCCGGTTTCCCGCTTTTCCCTCAACTCTCTCTTTTCACTCTTTCCCCTCGCCTGTCTCTCTTACTTCTTCTCCCACAACTCTCTCTCTTCCCTCTTGCCCCCGTTCCTGACTCTTCTGCCTGCTTTCCCTTTTTCCCCTCAACTCTCTCTTTTCACTCCTTTCCCTCGACTCTCTCTTTTCCCTCCTTTCCCTTGCTTGTCTATTTTACCTCGTCTCCGGCAACTCTCTCTCTCCTCTCCCCCCCCCTTTGCTGTCTCTTCTGCCTGGTTTCCCTCTTTACCGTAAACTCTCTCTTTTCCCACTTCCCCCCCGCCTGTCTCTTTTCCCTGTATTCCCTCAACTCTCTCCTTTCCCTCTTCCCCTCAAGTGTCTCTTTTCCCTGTATTCCCTCAACTCTCTCTTTTCCCTCTTCCTCCTCGCCTGTCTCTCTCACCTCTTTCCCCTCACCTGCCTCTTTTCCCTGGTTTCCCTCTTTTCCACGAACTCTCTCTTTTCACTCTTTTCCCTCTTTTCCCTCACATGTCTCTCTTACTTCTTCTCCTGCAACTCTCTCTCTTTTCTCCCCCCCCCCCTTGCTATCTCCTCTGCCTGGTTTCCCTCTTTTCCCTAAACGCTCTCTTTTCACTCTTTTCCCCTCTCATATCTCTCTTCCCTGGTTTCCCTCTTTCCCCTCAACTCTCTCTTTTCACTCTTTCCCCTCGCCTGTCTCTTTTACTTCTTCTCCCACAACTCTCTCTCTTCCCTCTTGCCCCCGTTCCTGACTCTTCTGCCTGCTTTCCCTCTTTTCCCTGAACGCTCTCTTTTCACTCCTTTCCCTCAACTCTCTCTTTTCCCTCCTTTCCCTTGCTTGTCTATTTTACCTCGTCTCCGGCAACTCTCTCCCCCCTCTCTCCCCCCTTTGCTGTCTCTTCTGCCTGGTTTCCCTCTTTCCCGTAAACTCTCTCTTTTCACACTTCCCCCTCGCCTGTCTCTTTTCCCTGTATTCCCTCAACTCTCTCCTTTCCCTCTTCCCCCTCGCCTGTCTCTTTTCCCTGTATTCCCTCAACTCTCTCTTTTCCCTCTTTCCCCTCGCCTGTCTCTCTCACCTCTTTCCCCTCACCTGCCTCTTTTCCCTGGTTTCCCTCTTTTCCACGAACGCTCTCTTTTCACTCTTTTCCCTCTTTTCCCTCACATGTGTCTCTTACTTCTTCTCCGGCAACTCTCTCTCCCCCCTCTCCCCCCATTTGCTGTCTCTTCTGCCTGGTTTCCCGCTTTTCCCTAAGCTCTCTCCTTTCACTCTTTCCCCCTCTCATATCTCTCTTCCCTGGTTTCCCTCTTTCCCCTCAACTCTCTCTTTTCACTCTTTCCCCTCGCCTGTCTCTTTTACTTCTTCTCCCACAACTCTCTCTCTTCCCTCTTGCCCCCGTTCCTGACTCTTCTGCCTGCTTTCCCTCTTTTCCCTGAACTCTCTCTTTTCACTCCTTTCCCTCGACTCTCTCTTTTCCCTCCTTTCCCTTGCTTGTCTATTTTACCTCGTCTCCGGCAACTCTCTCCCCCCTATCTCCCCCCTTTGCTGTCTCCTCTGCCTGGTTTCCCTCTTTCCCGTAAACTCTCTCTTTTCCCACTTTCTCCTCGCCTCTCTCTTTTCCCTGTATTCCCGCAACTCTCTCTTTTCCCTCTTTCCCCCTCGCCTGTCTCCCTCACCTCTTTCCCCTCACCTTCCTCTTTTACCCGGTTTCCCTCTTTTCCACGAACTCTCTCTTTTCACTCTTTCCCCCTCTCATGTGTCTCTTCCCTGGTTTCCCTCTTTCCCCTCAACTCTCTCTTTTCACTCTTCCCCCTCGCCTGTCTCTCTTACTTCTTCTCCCACAACTCTCTCTCTTCCCTCTTGCCCCCGTTCCTGACTCTTCTGCCTGCTTTCCCTTTTTCCCCTCAACTCTCTCTTTTCACTCCTTTCCCTCGACTCTCTCTTTTCCCTCCTTTCCCTTGCTTGTCTATTTTACCTCGTCTCCGGCAACTCTCTCTCTCCTCTCTCCCCCCCTTTGCTGTCTCTTCTGCCTGGTTTCCCTCTTTACCGTAAACTCTCTCTTTTCCCTCTTTCCCCTCGCCTCTCTCACCTCTTTCCCCTCACCTGCCTCTTTTCACTGGCTTCCCTCTTTTCCCTGAAATCTCTTTTTTCACTCTTTTCCCTCTTTTCCCTCACATGTCTCTCTTACTTCTCCTTTCCGCAACTCTCTCTCTCCCCTCTCCCCCCCTTTGCTGTCTCCTCTGCCTGGTTTCCCTCTTTCCCGTAAACTCTCTTTTTTCACATTTCCCCCTCGCCTGTCTCTTTTCCCTGTATTCCCTCAACTCTCTCCTTTCCCTCTTCCCCCTCGCCTGTCTCTCTCACCTCTTTCCCCTCACCTGCCTCTTTTCCCTGGTTTCCCTCTTTTCCACGAACTCTCTCTTTTCACTCTTTCCCCTCACATGTCTCTCTTCCCTGGTTTCCCTCTTTTCCACGAACTCTCTCTTTTCACTCTTTCCCCTCACATGTCTCTCTTCCCTGGTTTCCCTCTTTTCCCTCAACTCTCTCTTTTCACTCTTTTCCCCGCTTTTCTCTTTCCCTCGCTTGTCTCTTTTCCCTCAACTCACTCTTTTCCCTCTTTTCCCTCGCATGTCTCTCTTGGTTCTTCTCCCACAACTCTCTCTCCCCCCTCTCCCCCCCTTTGCTGTCTCTTCTGCCCGGTTTCCCGCTTTTCCCTCAACTCTCTCTTTTCACTCTTTCCCCTCGCCTGTGTCTCTTACTTCTTCTCCCAGAACTCTCTCTCTTCCCTATTGCCCCCGTTCCTGACTCTTCTGCCTGGTTTCCCTCTTTCCCGTAAACTCTCTCTTTTCACACTTCCCCCTCGCCTGTCTCTCTCACCTCTTTCCCCTCATCTGCCTCTTTTCCCCGGTATCCCTCTTTTCCACGAACTCTCTCTTTTCACTCTTTCCCCCCTCATGTCTCTCTTCCCTGGTTTCCCTCTTTTCCCTCAACTCTCTCTTTTCACTCTTTTCCCTGCTTTTCTCTTTCCCTCGCTTGTCTCTTTTCCCTCAACGCTCTCTTTTCCCTCTTTTCCTTTGCATGTCTCTCTCAGTTCTTCTCCCGCAACTCTCTCCCCCCCCCCCTTTGCTGTCTCTTCTGCCTGGTTTCCCGCTTTTCCCTAAACTCTCTCTTTTCTCTCTTTTCCCCTCTCATATCTCTCTTCCCTGGTTTCCCTCTTTCCCCCAACTCTCTCTTTTCACTCTTTCCCCTCGCCTGTCTCTCTTACTTCTTCTCCCAGAACTCTCTCTCTTCCCTATTGCCCCCGTTCCTGACTCTTCTGCCTGCTTTCCCTCTTTTCCCTCAACTCTCTCTTTTCACTCTTTTCCCTCGACTCTCTCTTTCCCTCTTTTCCCTCACATGTCTCTCTTCTTCTCCTGCAACACTCTCTTCCCCCCTCCCCCCCTTTGCTGTCTCCTCTGCCTGGTTTCCCTCTTTCCCGTAAACTCTCTCTTTTCACACTTTCTCCTCGCCTCTCTCTTTTCCCTGTATTCCCGCAACTCTCTCTTTTCCCTCTTTCTCCCTCGCCTGTCTCCCTCACCTCTTTCCCCTCACCTTCCTCTTTTCCCCGGTTTCCCTCTTTTCCACGAACTCTCTCTTTTCACTCTTCCCCCCTCTCATGTCTCTCTTCCCTGGTTTCCCTCTTTCCCCTCAACTCTCTCTTTTCACTCTTTCCCCTCGCCTGTCTCTCTTACTTCTTCTCCCACAACTCTCTCTCTTCCCTCTTGCCCCCGTTCCTGACTCTTCTGCCTGCTTTCCCTTTTTCCCCTCAACTCTCTCTTTTCACTCCTTTCCCTCGACTCTCTCTTTTCCCTCCTTTCCCTTGCTTGTCTATTTTACCTCGTCTCCGGCAACTCTCTCTCTCCTCTCCCCCCCCCTTTGCTGTCTCTTCTGCCTGGTTTCCCTCTTTACCGTAAACTCTCTCTTTTCCCACTTCCCCCCCGCCTGTCTCTTTTCCCTGTATTCCCTCAACTCTCTCCTTTCCCTCTTCCCCTCAAGTGTCTCTTTTCCCTGTATTCCCTCAACTCTCTCTTTTCCCTCTTCCTCCTCGCCTGTCTCTCTCACCTCTTTCCCCTCACCTGCCTCTTTTCCCTGGTTTCCCTCTTTTCCACGAACTCTCTCTTTTCACTCTTTTCCCTCTTTTCCCTCACATATCTCTCTTACTTCTTCTCCTGCAACTCTCTCTCTTTTCTCCCCCCCCCCCTTGCTATCTCCTCTGCCTGGTTTCCCTCTTTTCCCTAAACGCTCTCTTTTCACTCTTTTCCCCTCTCATATCTCTCTTCCCTGGTTTCCCTCTTTCCCCTCAACTCTCTCTTTTCACTCTTTCCCCTCGCCTGTCTCTTTTACTTCTTCTCCCACAACTCTCTCTCTTCCCTCTTGCCCCCGTTCCTGACTCTTCTGCCTGCTTTCCCTCTTTTCCCTGAACGCTCTCTTTTCACTCCTTTCCCTCAACTCTCTCTTTTCCCTCCTTTCCCTTGCTTGTCTATTTTACCTCGTCTCCGGCAACTCTCTCCCCCCTCTCTCCCCCCTTTGCTGTCTCTTCTGCCTGGTTTCCCTCTTTCCCGTAAACTCTCTCTTTTCACACTTCCCCCTCGCCTGTCTCTTTTCCCTGTATTCCCTCAACTCTCTCCTTTCCCTCTTCCCCCTCGCCTGTCTCTTTTCCCTGTATTCCCTCAACTCTCTCTTTTCCCTCTTTCCCCTCGCCTGTCTCTCTCACCTCTTTCCCCTCACCTGCCTCTTTTCCCTGGTTTCCCTCTTTTCCACGAACTCTCTCTTTTCACTCTTTTCCCTCTTTTCCCTCACATGTGTCTCTTACTTCTTCTCCGGCAACTCTCTCTCCCCCCTCTCCCCCCATTTGCTGTCTCTTCTGCCTGGTTTCCCGCTTTTCCCTAAGCTCTCTCCTTTCACTCTTTCCCCCTCTCATATCTCTCTTCCCTGGTTTCCCTCTTTCCCCTCAACTCTCTCTTTTCACTCTTTCCCCTCGCCTGTCTCTTTTACTTCTTCTCCCACAACTCTCTCTCTTCCCTCTTGCCCCCGTTCCTGACTCTTCTGCCTGCTTTCCCTCTTTTCCCTGAACTCTCTCTTTTCACTCCTTTCCCTCGACTCTCTCTTTTCCCTCCTTTCCCTTGCTTGTCTATTTTACCTCGTCTCCGGCAACTCTCTCCCCCCTATCTCCCCCCTTTGCTGTCTCCTCTGCCTGGTTTCCCTCTTTCCCGTAAACTCTCTCTTTTCCCACTTTCTCCTCGCCTCTCTCTTTTCCCTGTATTCCCGCAACTCTCTCTTTTCCCTCTTTCCCCCTCGCCTGTCTCCCTCACCTCTTTCCCCTCACCTTCCTCTTTTACCCGGTTTCCCTCTTTTCCACGAACTCTCTCTTTTCACTCTTTCCCCCTCTCATGTGTCTCTTCCCTGGTTTCCCTCTTTCCCCTCAACTCTCTCTTTTCACTCTTCCCCCTCGCCTGTCTCTCTTACTTCTTCTCCCACAACTCTCTCTCTTCCCTCTTGCCCCCGTTCCTGACTCTTCTGCCTGCTTTCCCTTTTTCCCCTCAACTCTCTCTTTTCACTCCTTTCCCTCGACTCTCTCTTTTCCCTCCTTTCCCTTGCTTGTCTATTTTACCTCGTCTCCGGCAACTCTCTCTCTCCTCTCTCCCCCCCTTTGCTGTCTCTTCTGCCTGGTTTCCCTCTTTACCGTAAACTCTCTCTTTTCCCTCTTTCCCCTCGCCTCTCTCACCTCTTTCCCCTCACCTGCCTCTTTTCACTGGCTTCCCTCTTTTCCCTGAAATCTCTTTTTTCACTCTTTTCCCTCTTTTCCCTCACATGTCTCTCTTACTTCTCCTTTCCGCAACTCTCTCTCTCCCCTCTCCCCCCCTTTGCTGTCTCCTCTGCCTGGTTTCCCTCTTTCCCGTAAACTCTCTTTTTTCACATTTCCCCCTCGCCTGTCTCTTTTCCCTGTATTCCCTCAACTCTCTCCTTTCCCTCTTCCCCCTCGCCTGTCTCTCTCACCTCTTTCCCCTCACCTGCCTCTTTTCCCTGGTTTCCCTCTTTTCCACGAACTCTCTCTTTTCACTCTTTCCCCTCACATGTCTCTCTTCCCTGGTTTCCCTCTTTTCCACGAACTCTCTCTTTTCACTCTTTCCCCTCACATGTCTCTCTTCCCTGGTTTCCCTCTTTTCCCTCAACTCTCTCTTTTCACTCTTTTCCCCGCTTTTCTCTTTCCCTCGCTTGTCTCTTTTCCCTCAACTCACTCTTTTCCCTCTTTTCCCTCGCATGTCTCTCTTGGTTCTTCTCCCACAACTCTCTCTCCCCCCTCTCCCCCCCTTTGCTGTCTCTTCTGCCCGGTTTCCCGCTTTTCCCTCAACTCTCTCTTTTCACTCTTTCCCCTCGCCTGTGTCTCTTACTTCTTCTCCCAGAACTCTCTCTCTTCCCTATTGCCCCCGTTCCTGACTCTTCTGCCTGGTTTCCCTCTTTCCCGTAAACTCTCTCTTTTCACACTTCCCCCTCGCCTGTCTCTCTCACCTCTTTCCCCTCATCTGCCTCTTTTCCCCGGTATCCCTCTTTTCCACGAACTCTCTCTTTTCACTCTTTCCCCCCTCATGTCTCTCTTCCCTGGTTTCCCTCTTTTCCCTCAACTCTCTCTTTTCACTCTTTTCCCTGCTTTTCTCTTTCCCTCGCTTGTCTCTTTTCCCTCAACTCTCTCTTTTCCCTCTTTTCCTTTGCATGTCTCTCTCAGTTCTTCTCCCGCAACTCTCTCCCCCCCCCCCCTTTGCTGTCTCTTCTGCCTGGTTTCCCGCTTTTCCCTAAACTCTCTCTTTTCTCTCTTTTCCCCTCTCATATCTCTCTTCCCTGGTTTCCCTCTTTCCCCCAACTCTCTCTTTTCACTCTTTCCCCTCGCCTGTCTCTCTTACTTCTTCTCCCAGAACTCTCTCTCTTCCCTATTGCCCCCGTTCCTGACTCTTCTGCCTGCTTTCCCTCTTTTCCCTCAACTCTCTCTTTTCACTCTTTTCCCTCGACTCTCTCTTTCCCTCTTTTCCCTCACATGTCTCTCTTCTTCTCCTGCAACACTCTCTTCCCCCCTCCCCCCCTTTGCTGTCTCCTCTGCCTGGTTTCCCTCTTTCCCGTAAACTCTCTCTTTTCACACTTTCTCCTCGCCTCTCTCTTTTCCCTGTATTCCCGCAACTCTCTCTTTTCCCTCTTTCTCCCTCGCCTGTCTCCCTCACCTCTTTCCCCTCACCTTCCTCTTTTCCCCGGTTTCCCTCTTTTCCACGAACTCTCTCTTTTCACTCTTCCCCCCTCTCATGTCTCTCTTCCCTGGTTTCCCTCTTTCCCCTCAACTCTCTCTTTTCACTCTTTCCCCTCGCCTGTCTCTCTTACTTCTTCTCCCACAACTCTCTCTCTTCCCTCTTGCCCCCGTTCCTGACTCTTCTGCCTGCTTTCCCTTTTCCCCCTCAACTCTCTCTTTTCACTCCTTTCCCTCGACTCTCTCTTTTCCCTCCTTTCCCTTGCTTGTCTATTTTACCTCGTCTCCGGCAACTCTCTCTCTCCTCTCCCCCCCCCTTTGCTGTCTCTTCTGCCTGGTTTCCCTCTTTACCGTAAACTCTCTCTTTTCCCACTTCCCCCCCGCCTGTCTCTTTTCCCTGTATTCCCTCAACTCTCTCCTTTCCCTCTTCCCCTCAAGTGTCTCTTTTCCCTGTATTCCCTCAACTCTCTCTTTTCCCTCTTCCTCCTCGCCTGTCTCTCTCACCTCTTTCCCCTCACCTGCCTCTTTTCCCTGGTTTCCCTCTTTTCCACGAACTCTCTCTTTTCACTCTTTTCCCTCTTTTCCCTCACATGTCTCTCTTACTTCTTCTCCTGCAACTCTCTCTCTTTTCTCCCCCCCCCCCCCCTTGCTATCTCCTCTGCCTGGTTTCCCTCTTTTCCCTAAACGCTCTCTTTTCACTCTTTTCCCCTCTCATATCTCTCTTCCCTGGTTTCCCTCTTTCCCCTCAACTCTCTCTTTTCACTCTTTCCCCTCGCCTGTCTCTTTTACTTCTTCTCCCACAACTCTCTCTCTTCCCTCTTGCCCCCGTTCCTGACTCTTCTGCCTGCTTTCCCTCTTTTCCCTGAACGCTCTCTTTTCACTCCTTTCCCTCAACTCTCTCTTTTCCCTCCTTTCCCTTGCTTGTCTATTTTACCTCGTCTCCGGCAACTCTCTCCCCCCTCTCTCCCCCCTTTGCTGTCTCTTCTGCCTGGTTTCCCTCTTTCCCGTAAACTCTCTCTTTTCACACTTCCCCCTCGCCTGTCTCTTTTCCCTGTATTCCCTCAACTCTCTCCTTTCCCTCTTCCCCCTCGCCTGTCTCTTTTCCCTGTATTCCCTCAACTCTCTCTTTTCCCTCTTTCCCCTCGCCTGTCTCTCTCACCTCTTTCCCCTCACCTGCCTCTTTTCCCTGGTTTCCCTCTTTTCCACGAACTCTCTCTTTTCACTCTTTTCCCTCTTTTCCCTCACATGTGTCTCTTACTTCTTCTCCGGCAACTCTCTCTCCCCCCTCTCCCCCCATTTGCTGTCTCTTCTGCCTGGTTTCCCGCTTTTCCCTAAGCTCTCTCCTTTCACTCTTTCCCCCTCTCATATCTCTCTTCCCTGGTTTCCCTCTTTCCCCTCAACTCTCTCTTTTCACTCTTTCCCCTCGCCTGTCTCTTTTACTTCTTCTCCCACAACTCTCTCTCTTCCCTCTTGCCCCCGTTCCTGACTCTTCTGCCTGCTTTCCCTCTTTTCCCTGAACTCTCTCTTTTCACTCCTTTCCCTCGACTCTCTCTTTTCCCTCCTTTCCCTTGCTTGTCTATTTTACCTCGTCTCCGGCAACTCTCTCCCCCCTATCTCCCCCCTTTGCTGTCTCCTCTGCCTGGTTTCCCTCTTTCCCGTAAACTCTCTCTTTTCCCACTTTCTCCTCGCCTCTCTCTTTTCCCTGTATTCCCGCAACTCTCTCTTTTCCCTCTTTCCCCCTCGCCTGTCTCCCTCACCTCTTTCCCCTCACCTTCCTCTTTTACCCGGTTTCCCTCTTTTCCACGAACTCTCTCTTTTCACTCTTTCCCCCTCTCATGTGTCTCTTCCCTGGTTTCCCTCTTTCCCCTCAACTCTCTCTTTTCACTCTTCCCCCTCGCCTGTCTCTCTTACTTCTTCTCCCACAACTCTCTCTCTTCCCTCTTGCCCCCGTTCCTGACTCTTCTGCCTGCTTTCCCTTTTTCCCCTCAACTCTCTCTTTTCACTCCTTTCCCTCGACTCTCTCTTTTCCCTCCTTTCCGTTGCTTGTCTATTTTACCTCGTCTCCGGCAACTCTCTCTCTCCTCTCTCCCCCCCCTTTGCTGTCTCTTCTGCCTGGTTTCCCTCTTTACCGTAAACTCTCTCTTTTCCCTCTTTCCCCTCGCCTCTCTCACCTCTTTCCCCTCACCTGCCTCTTTTCACTGGCTTCCCTCTTTTCCCTGAAATCTCTTTTTTCACTCTTTTCCCTCTTTTCCCTCACATGTCTCTCTTACTTCTCCTTTCCGCAACTCTCTCTCTCCCCTCTCCCCCCCTTTGCTGTCTCCTCTGCCTGGTTTCCCTCTTTCCCGTAAACTCTCTTTTTTCACATTTCCCCCTCGCCTGTCTCTTTTCCCTGTATTCCCTCAACTCTCTCCTTTCCCTCTTCCCCCTCGCCTGTCTCTCTCACCTCTTTCCCCTCACCTGCCTCTTTTCCCTGGTTTCCCTCTTTTCCACGAACTCTCTCTTTTCACTCTTTCCCCTCACATGTCTCTCTTCCCTGGTTTCCCTCTTTTCCACGAACTCTCTCTTTTCACTCTTTCCCCTCACATGTCTCTCTTCCCTGGTTTCCCTCTTTTCCCTCAACTCTCTCTTTTCACTCTTTTCCCCGCTTTTCTCTTTCCCTCGCTTGTCTCTTTTCCCTCAACTCACTCTTTTCCCTCTTTTCCCTCGCATGTCTCTCTTGGTTCTTCTCCCACAACTCTCTCTCCCCCCTCTCCCCCCCTTTGCTGTCTCTTCTGCCCGGTTTCCCGCTTTTCCCTCAACTCTCTCTTTTCACTCTTTCCCCTCGCCTGTGTCTCTTACTTCTTCTCCCAGAACTCACTCTCTTCCCTATTGCCCCCGTTCCTGACTCTTCTGCCTGGTTTCCCTCTTTCCCGTAAACTCTCTCTTTTCACACTTCCCCCTCGCCTGTCTCTCTCACCTCTTTCCCCTCATCTGCCTCTTTTCCCCGGTATCCCTCTTTTCCACGAACTCTCTCTTTTCACTCTTTCCCCCTCTCATGTATCTCTTCCCTGGTTTCCCTCTTTTCCCTCAACTCTCTCTTTTCACTCTTTTCCCTGCTTTTCTCTTTCCCTCGCTTGTCTCTTTTCCCTCAACTCTCTCTTTTCCCTCTTTTCCTTTGCATGTCTCTCTCAGTTCTTCTCCCGCAACTCTCTCCCCCCCCCCCTTTGCTGTCTCTTCTGCCTGGTTTCCCGCTTTTCCCTAAACTCTCTCTTTTCTCTCTTTTCCCCTCTCATATCTCTCTTCCCTGGTTTCCCTCTTTCCCCTCAACTCTCTCTTTTCACTCTTTCCCCTCGCCTGTCTCTCTTACTTCTTCTCCCAGAACTCTCTCTCTTCCCTATTGCCCCCGTTCCTGACTCTTCTGCCTGCTTTCCCTCTTTTCCCTCAACTCTCTCTTTTCACTCTTTTCCCTCGACTCTCTCTTTCCCTCTTTTCCCTCACATGTCTCTCTTCTTCTCCTGCAACACTCTCTTCCCCCCTCCCCCCCTTTGCTGTCTCCTCTGCCTGGTTTCCCTATTTCCCGTAAACTCTCTCTTTTCACACTTTCTCCTCGCCTCTCTCTTTTCCCTGTATTCCCGCAACTCTCTCTTTTCCCTCTTTCTCCCTCGCCTGTCTCCCTCACCTCTTTCCCCTCACCTTCCTCTTTTCCCCGGTTTCCCTCTTTTCCACGAACTCTCTCTTTTCACTCTTCCCCCCCTCATGTCTCTCTTCCCTGGTTTCCCTCTTTCCCCTCAACTCTCTCTTTTCACTCTTTCCCCTCGCCTGTCTCTCTTACTTCTTCTCCCACAACTCTCTCTCTTCCCTCTTGCCCCCGTTCCTGACTCTTCTGCCTGCTTTCCCTTTTTCCCCTCAACTCTCTCTTTTCACTCCTTTCCCTCGACTCTCTCTTTTCCCTCCTTTCCCTTGCTTGTCTATTTTACCTCGTCTCCGGCAACTCTCTCTCTCCTCTCCCCCCCCCCTTTGCTGTCTCTTCTGCCTGGTTTCCCTCTTTACCGTAAACTCTCTCTTTTCCCTCTTTCCCCTCGCCTGTCTCTCTCACCTCTTTCCCCCTCACCTGCCTCTTTTCACTGGCTTCCCTCTTTTCCCTGAAATCTCTTTTTTCACTCTTTTCCCTCTTTTCCCTCACATGTCTCTCTTACTTCTCCTTTCCGCAACTCTCTCTCTCTTCTCTCCCCACCTTTGCTGTCTCTTCTGCCCGGTTTCCCGCTTCTCCCTCAACTCTCTCTTTTCACTCTTTCCCCTCGCCTGTCTCTCTTTCTTCTTCTCCCAGAACTCTCTCTCTTCCCTATTGCCCCCGTTCGTGACTCTTCTGCCTGGTTTCCCTCTTTCCCGTAAACTCTCTCTTTTCACACTTCCCCCTCGCCTGTCTCTTTTCCCTGTATTCCCTCAACTCTCTCTTTTCACACTTCCCCCCGCCTGTCTCTTTTCCCTGTATTCCCTCAACTCTCTCCTTTCCCTCTTCCCCCTCGCCTGTCTCTTTTCCCTGTATTCCCTCAACTCTCTCTTTTCCCTCTTTCCCCTCGCCTGTCTCTCTCACCTCTTTCCCCTCACCTTCCTCTTTTCCCCGGTATCCCTCTTTTCCACGAACTCTCTCTTTTCACTCTTTCCCCCTCTCATGTCTCTCTTCCCTGGTTTCCCTCTTTTCCCTCAACTCTCTCTTTTCACTCTTTTCCCCGCTTTTCTCTTTCCCTCGCTTGTCTCTTTTCCCTCAGCTCTCTCTTTTCCCTCTTTTCCTTTGCATGTCTCTCTTAGTTCTTCTCCCGCAATTCTCCCCCCCCCCCCTTTGCTGTCTCTTCTGCCTGGTTTCCCGCTTTTCCCTAAACTCTCTCTTTTCTCTCTTTTCCCCTCTCATATCTCTCTTCCCTGGTTTCCCTCTTTCCCCTCAACTCTCTCTTTTCACTCTTTCCCCTCGCCTGTCTCTCTTACTTCTTCTCCCAGAACTCTCTCTCTTCCCTATTGCCCCCGTTCCTGACTCTTCTGCCTGCTTTCCCTCTTTTCCCTGAACTCTCTCTTTTCACTCTTTTCCCTCGACTCTCTCTTTTCCCTCTTTTCCCTCACATGTCTCTCTTCTTCTCCTGCAACACTCTCTCCCCCCCCTCCCCGCCTTTGCTGCCTCCTCTGCCTGGTTTCCCTCTTTCCCGTAAACTCTCTCTTTTCACACTTTCTCCTCGCCTCTCTCTTTTCCCTGTATTCCCGCAACTCTCTCTTTTCCCTCTTTCCCCCTCGCCTGTCTCCCTCACCTCTTTCCCCTCACCTTCCTCTTTTCCCCGGTTTCCCTGTTTTCCACGAACTCTCTCTTTTCACTCTTCCCCCCTCTCATGTCTCTCTTCCCTGGTTTCCCTCTTCTCCCTCAACTCTCTCTTTTCACTCTTTTCCCTCGACTCTCTCTTTTCCCTCTTTTCCCTCACATGTCTCTGTTACTTCTTGTCCGGCAACTCTCTCTCTCCTCTCTCCCCCCCTTTAGCGGTCTCCTCTGCCTGGTTTCCCTCTTTCCCCTAAACTCTCTCTTTTCAAACATTCCCCTCGCCTGTCTCTTTTCCCTGTATTCCCTCAACTCTTTCTTTTCCCTCTTTCCCCTCGCCTGTCTCACTCACCTCTTTACCCTCACCTGTGTCTTTTCACTGCTTTCCCTCTTTTCCCTGAACTCTCTCTTTTCACTCTTTTCCCTCGACTCTCTCTTTTCACTCTTTTCCCTCACATCTCTCTTTTACTTCTTCTCCGGCAACACTCTCTCCCCCCTCTCCCCCGCTTTGCTGTCTCCTCTGCCTGGTTTCCCTCTTCCCCGTAAACTCTCTCTTTTCCCACTTCCCCCCCGCCTGTCTCTTTTCCCTGTATTCCCTCAACTCTCTCCTTTCCCTCTTCCCCTCAAGTGTCTCTTTTCCCTGTATTCCCTCAACTCTCTCTTTTCCCTCTTCCTCCTCGCCTGTCTCTCTCACCTCTTTCCCCTCACCTGCCTCTTTTCCCTGGTTTCCCTCTTTTCCACGAACTCTCTCTTTTCACTCTTTTCCCTCTTTTCCCTCACATGTCTCTCTTACTTCTTCTCCTGCAACTCTCTCTCTTTTCTCCCCCCCCCCATTTGCTATCTCCTCTGCCTGGTTTCCCTCTTTTCCCTAAACGCTCTCTTTTCACTCTTTTCCCCTCTCATGTCTCTCTTCCCTGGTTTCCCTCTTTCCCCTCAACTCTCTCTTTTCACTCTTTCCCCTCGCCTGTCTCTCTTACTTCTTCTCCCACAACTCTCTCTCTTCCCTCTTGCCCCCGTTCCTGACTCCTCTGCCTGCTTTCCCTCTGTTCCCTGAACTCTCTCTTTTCACTCCTTTCCCTCAACTCTCTCTTTTCCCTCCTTTCCCTTGCTTGTCTATTTTACCTCGTCTCCGGCAACTCTCTCCCCCCTCTCTCCCCCCTTTGCTGTCTCTTCTGCCTGGTTTCCCTCTTTCCCGTAAACGCTCTCTTTTCACACTTCCCCCTCGCCTGTCTCTTTTCCCTGTATTCCCTCAACTCTCTCCCCTCGCCTGTCTCTCTCACCTCTTTCCCCTCACCTGCCTCTTTTCCCTGGTTTCCCTCTTTTCCACGAACTCTCTCTTTTCACTCTTTTCCCTCTTTTCCCTCACATGTCTCCTTTACTTCTTCTCTGGCAACTCTCTCCCCCCCCTCTCCCCCCATTTGCTGTCTCTTCTGCCTGGTTTCCCGCTTTTCCCTAAGCTCTCTCTTTTCACTCTTTCCCCTCGCCTGTCTCTTTTACTTCTTCTCCCACAACTCTCTCTCTTCGCTCTTGCCCCCGTTCCTGACTCTTCTGCCTGCTTTCCCTCTTTTCCCTGAACGCTCTCTTTTCACTCCTTTCCCTCGACTCTCTCTTTTCCCTCCTTTCCCTTGCTTGTCTATTTTACCTCGTCTCCGGCAAGTCTCTCCCCCCTATCTCCCCCCTTTGCTGTCTCCTCTGCCTGGTTTCCCTCTTTCCCGTAAACTCTCTCTTTTCACACTTCCCCCCCGCCTGTCTCTTTTCCCTGTATTCCCTCAACTCTCTCCTTTCCCTCTTCCCCTCGCCTGTCTCTTTTCCCTGTATTCCCTCAACTCTCTCTTTTCCCTCTTTCCCCTCGCCTGTCTCTCTCACCTCTTTCCCCTCACCTTCCTCTTTTCCCCGGTTTCCCTCTTTTCCACGAACTCTCTCTTTTCACTCTTTCCCCCTCTCATGTCTCTCTTCCCTGGTTTCCCTCTTTCCCCTCAACTCTCTCTTTTCACTCTTTCCCCTCGCCTGTCTCTCTTACTTCTTCTCCCACAACTCTCTCTCTTCCCTCTTGCCCCCGTTCCTGACTCTTCTGCCTGCTTTCCCTTTTTCCCCTCAACTCTCTCTTTTCACTCCTTTCCCTCGACTCTCTCTTTTCCCTCCTTTCCCTTGCTTGTCTAGTTTACCTCGTCTCCGGCAACTCTCTCTCTCCTCTCTCCCCCCCTTTGCTGTCTCTTCTGCCTGGTTTCCCTCTTTACCGTAAACTCTCTCTTTTCCCACTTCCCCCCCGCCTGTCTCTTTTCCCTGTATTCCCTCAACTCTCTCCTTTCCCTCTTCCCCTCAAGTGTCTCTTTTCCCTGTATTCCCTCAACTCTCTCTTTTCCCTCTTCCTCCTCGCCTGTCTCTCTCACCTCTTTCCCCTCACCTGCCTCTTTTCCCTGGTTTCCCTCTTTTCCACGAACTCTCTCTTTTCACTCTTTTCCCTCTTTTCCCTCACATGTCTCTCTTACTTCTTCTCCTGCAACTCTCTCTCTTTTCTCCCCCCCCCCCCTTTGCTATCTCCTCTGCCTGGTTTCCCTCTTTTCCCTAAACGCTCTCTTTTCACTCTTTTCCCCTCTCATATCTCTCTTCCCTGGTTTCCCTCTTTCCCCTCAACTCTCTCTTTTCACTCTTTCCCCTCGCCTGTCTCTTTTACTTCTTCTCCCACAACTCTCTCTCTTCCCTCTTGCCCCCGTTCCTGACTCTTCTGCCTGCTTTCCCTCTTTTCCCTGAACGCTCTCTTTTCACTCCTTTCCCTCAACTCTCTCTTTTCCCTCCTTTCCCTTGCTTGTCTATTTTACCTCGTCTCCGGCAACTCTCTCCCCCCTCTCTCCCCCCTTTGCTGTCTCTTCTGCCTGGTTTCCCTCTTTCCCGTAAACTCTCTCTTTTCACACTTCCCCCTCGCCTGTCTCTTTTCCCTGTATTCCCTCAACT
The DNA here is from genome assembly GCA_028022735.1 of Gypaetus barbatus. Lineage (NCBI taxonomy): Eukaryota > Metazoa > Chordata > Aves > Accipitriformes > Accipitridae > Gypaetus > Gypaetus barbatus. Next base: position 18,980,005 of record CM051561.1, on the reverse strand, counting down.
CTCTCCTTTCCCTCTTCCCCCTCGCCTGTCTCTTTTCCCTGTATTCCCTCAACTCTCTCTTTTCCCTCTTTCCCCTCGCCTGTCTCTCTCACCTCTTTCCCCTCACCTGCCTCTTTTCCCTGGTTTCCCTCTTTTCCACGAACTCTCTCTTTTCACTCTTTTCCCTCTTTTCCCTCACATGTGTCTCTTACTTCTTCTCCGGCAACTCTCTCTCCCCCCTCTCCCCCCATTTGCTGTCTCTTCTGCCTGGTTTCCCGCTTTTCCCTAAGCTCTCTCCTTTCACTCTTTCCCCCTCTCATATCTCTCTTCCCTGGTTTCCCTCTTTCCCCTCAACTCTCTCTTTTCACTCTTTCCCCTCGCCTGTCTCTTTTACTTCTTCTCCCACAACTCTCTCTCTTCCCTCTTGCCCCCGTTCCTGACTCTTCTGCCTGCTTTCCCTCTTTTCCCTGAACTCTCTCTTTTCACTCCTTTCCCTCGACTCTCTCTTTTCCCTCCTTTCCCTTGCTTGTCTATTTTACCTCGTCTCCGGCAACTCTCTCCCCCCTATCTCCCCCCTTTGCTGTCTCCTCTGCCTGGTTTCCCTCTTTCCCGTAAACTCTCTCTTTTCCCACTTTCTCCTCGCCTCTCTCTTTTCCCTGTATTCCCGCAACTCTCTCTTTTCCCTCTTTCCCCCTCGCCTGTCTCCCTCACCTCTTTCCCCTCACCTTCCTCTTTTACCCGGTTTCCCTCTTTTCCACGAACTCTCTCTTTTCACTCTTTCCCCCTCTCATGTGTCTCTTCCCTGGTTTCCCTCTTTCCCCTCAACTCTCTCTTTTCACTCTTCCCCCTCGCCTGTCTCTCTTACTTCTTCTCCCACAACTCTCTCTCTTCCCTCTTGCCCCCGTTCCTGACTCTTCTGCCTGCTTTCCCTTTTTCCCCTCAACTCTCTCTTTTCCCTCCTTTCCCTCGACTCTCTCTTTTCCCTCCTTTCCCTTGCTTGTCTATTTTACCTCGTCTCCGGCAACTCTCTCTCTCCTCTCTCCCCCCCCTTTGCTGTCTCTTCTGCCTGGTTTCCCTCTTTACCGTAAACTCTCTCTTTTCCCTCTTTCCCCTCGCCTCTCTCACCTCTTTCCCCTCACCTGCCTCTTTTCACTGGCTTCCCTCTTTTCCCTGAAATCTCTTTTTTCACTCTTTTCCCTCTTTTCCCTCACATGTCTCTCTTACTTCTCCTTTCCGCAACTCTCTCTCTCCCCTCTCCCCCCCTTTGCTGTCTCCTCTGCCTGGTTTCCCTCTTTCCCGTAAACTCTCTTTTTTCACATTTCCCCCTCGCCTGTCTCTTTTCCCTGTATTCCCTCAACTCTCTCCTTTCCCTCTTCCCCCTCGCCTGTCTCTCTCACCTCTTTCCCCTCACCTGCCTCTTTTCCCTGGTTTCCCTCTTTTCCACGAACTCTCTCTTTTCACTCTTTCCCCTCACATGTCTCTCTTCCCTGGTTTCCCTCTTTTCCACGAACTCTCTCTTTTCACTCTTTCCCCTCACATGTCTCTCTTCCCTGGTTTCCCTCTTTTCCCTCAACTCTCTCTTTTCACTCTTTTCCCCGCTTTTCTCTTTCCCTCGCTTGTCTCTTTTCCCTCAACTCACTCTTTTCCCTCTTTTCCCTCGCATGTCTCTCTTGGTTCTTCTCCCACAACTCTCTCTCCCCCCTCTCCCCCCCTTTGCTGTCTCTTCTGCCCGGTTTCCCGCTTTTCCCTCAACTCTCTCTTTTCACTCTTTCCCCTCGCCTGTGTCTCTTACTTCTTCTCCCAGAACTCTCTCTCTTCCCTATTGCCCCCGTTCCTGACTCTTCTGCCTGGTTTCCCTCTTTCCCGTAAACTCTCTCTTTTCACACTTCCCCCTCGCCTGTCTCTCTCACCTCTTTCCCCTCATCTGCCTCTTTTCCCCGGTATCCCTCTTTTCCACGAACTCTCTCTTTTCACTCTTTCCCCCTCTCATGTATCTCTTCCCTGGTTTCCCTCTTTTCCCTCAACTCTCTCTTTTCACTCTTTTCTCTGCTTTTCTCTTTCCCTCGCTTGTCTCTTTTCCCTCAACTCTCTCTTTTCCCTCTTTTCCTTTGCATGTCTCTCTCAGTTCTTCTCCCGCAACTCTCTCCCCCCCCCCCCCCTTGCTGTCTCTTCTGCCTGGTTTCCCGCTTTTCCCTAAACTCTCTCTTTTCTCTCTTTTCCCCTCTCATATCTCTCTTCCCTGGTTTCCCTCTTTCCCCTCAACTCTCTCTTTTCACTCTTTCCCCTCGCCTGTCTCTCTTACTTCTTCTCCCAGAACTCTCTCTCTTCCCTATTGCCCCCGTTCCTGACTCTTCTGCCTGCTTTCCCTCTTTTCCCTCAACTCTCTCTTTTCACTCTTTTCCCTCGACTCTCTCTTTCCCTCTTTTCCCTCACATGTGTCTCTTCTTCTCCTGCAACACTCTCTTCCCCCCTCCCCCCCTTTGCTGTCTCCTCTGCCTGGTTTCCCTATTTCCCGTAAACTCTCTCTTTTCACACTTTCTCCTCGCCTCTCTCTTTTCCCTGTATTCCCGCAACTCTCTCTTTTCCCTCTTTCTCCCTCGCCTGTCTCCCTCACCTCTTTCCCCTCACCTTCCTCTTTTCCCCGGTTTCCCTCTTTTCCACGAACTCTCTCTTTTCACTCTTCCCCCCCTCATGTCTCTCTTCCCTGGTTTCCCTCTTTCCCCTCAACTCTCTCTTTTCACTCTTTCCCCTCGCCTGTCTCTCTTACTTCTTCTCCCACAACTCTCTCTCTTCCCTCTTGCCCCCGTTCCTGACTCTTCTGCCTGCTTTCCCTTTTTCCCCTCAACTCTCTCTTTTCACTCCTTTCCCTCGACTCTCTCTTTTCCCTCCTTTACCTTGCTTGTCTATTTTACCTCGTCTCCGGCAACTCTCTCTCTCCTCTCCCCCCCCCTTTGCTGTCTCTTCTGCCTGGTTTCCCTCTTTACCGTAAACTCTCTCTTTTCCCTCTTTCCCCTCGCCTGTCTCTCTCACCTCTTTCCCCTCACCTGCCTCTTTTCACTGGCTTCCCTCTTTTCCCTGAAATCTCTTTTTTCACTCTTTTCCCTCTTTTCCCTCACATGTCTCTCTTACTTCTCCTTTCCGCAACTCTCTCTCTCTTCTCTCCCCACCTTTGCTGTCTCTTCTGCCCGGTTTCCTGCTTCTCCCTCAACTCTCTCTTTTCACTCTTTCCCCTCGCCTGTCTCTCTTTCTTCTTCTCCCAGAACTCTCTCTCTTCCCTATTGCCCCCGTTCGTGACTCTTCTGCCTGGTTTCCCTCTTTCCCGTAAACTCTCTCTTTTCACACTTCCCCCTCGCCTGTCTCTTTTCCCTGTATTCCCTCAACTCTCTCTTTTCACACTTCCCCCTCGCCTGTCTCTTTTCCCTGTATTCCCTCAACTCTCTCCTTTCCCTCTTCCCCCTCGCCTGTCTCTTTTCCCTGTATTCCCTCAACTCTCTCTTTTCCCTCTTTCCCCTCGCCTGTCTCTCTCACCTCTTTCCCCTCACCTTCCTCTTTTCCCCGGTATCCCTCTTTTCCACGAACTCTCTCTTTTCACTCTTTCCCCCTCTCATGTCTCTCTTCCCTGGTTTCCCTCTTTTCCCTCAACTCTCTCTTTTCACTCTTTTCCCCGCTTTTCTCTTTCCCTCGCTTGTCTCTTTTCCCTCAGCTCTCTCTTTTCCCTCTTTTCCTTTGCATGTATCTCTTAGTTCTTCTCCCGCAATTCTCCCCCCCCCCCCCTTTGCTGTCTCTTCTGCCTGGTTTCCCGCTTTTCCCTAAACTCTCTCTTTTCTCTCTTTTCCCCTCTCATATCTCTCTTCCCTGGTTTCCCTCTTTCCCCTCAACTCTCTCTTTTCACTCTTTCCCCTCGCCTGTCTCTCTTACTTCTTCTCCCAGAACTCTCTCTCTTCCCTATTGCCCCCGTTCCTGACTCTTCTGCCTGCTTTCCCTCTTTTCCCTGAACTCTCTCTTTTCACTCTTTTCCCTCGACTCTCTCTTTTCCCTCTTTTCCCTCACATGTCTCTCTTCTTCTCCTGCAACACTCTCTCCCCCCCTCCCCGCCTTTGCTGCCTCCTCTGCCTGGTTTCCCTCTTTCCCGTAAACTCTCTCTTTTCCCACTTTCTCCTCGCCTCTCTCTTTTCCCTGTATTCCCGCAACTCTCTCTTTTCCCTCTTTCCCCCTCGCCTGTCTCCCTCACCTCTTTCCCCTCACCTTCCTCTTTTCCCCGGTTTCCCTGTTTTCCACGAACTCTCTCTTTTCACTCTTCCCCCCTCTCATGTCTCTCTTCCCTGGTTTCCCTCTTCTCCCTCAACTCTCTCTTTTCACTCTTTTCCCTCGACTCTCTCTTTTCCCTCTTTTCCCTCACATGTCTCTGTTACTTCTTGTCCGGCAACTCTCTCTCTCCTCTCTCCCCCCCTTTAGCGGTCTCCTCTGCCTGGTTTCCCTCTTTCCCCTAAACTCTCTCTTTTCAAACATTCCCCTCGCCTGTCTCTTTTCCCTGTATTCCCTCAACTCTTTCTTTTCCCTCTTTCCCCTCGCCTGTCTCACTCACCTCTTTACCCTCACCTGTGTCTTTTCACTGCTTTCCCTCTTTTCCCTGAACTCTCTCTTTTCACTCTTTTCCCTCGACTCTCTCTTTTCACTCTTTTCCCTCACATCTCTCTTTTACTTCTTCTCCGGCAACACTCTCTCCCCCCTCTCCCCCGCTTTGCTGTCTCCTCTGCCTGGTTTCCCTCTTTACCGTAAACTCTCTCTTTTCCCACTTCCCCCCCGCCTGTCTCTTTTCCCTGTATTCCCTCAACTCTCTCCTTTCCCTCTTCCCCTGAAGTGTCTCTTTTCCCTGTATTCCCTCAACTCTCTCTTTTCCCTCTTCCTCCTCGCCTGTCTCTCTCACCTCTTTCCCCTCACCTGCCTCTTTTCCCTGGTTTCCCTCTTTTCCACGAACTCTCTCTTTTCACTCTTTTCCCTCTTTTCCCTCACATGTCTCTCTTACTTCTTCTCCTGCAACTCTCTCTCTTTTCTCCCCCCCCCCATTTGCTATCTCCTCTGCCTGGTTTCCCTCTTTTCCCTAAACGCTCTCTTTTCACTCTTTTCCCCTCTCATGTCTCTCTTCCCTGGTTTCCCTCTTTCCCCTCAACTCTCTCTTTTCACTCTTTCCCCTCGCCTGTCTCTCTTACTTCTTCTCCCACAACTCTCTCTCTTCCCTCTTGCCCCCGTTCCTGACTCTTCTGCCTGCTTTCCCTCTTTTCCCTGAACTCTCTCTTTTCACTCCTTTCCCTCAACTCTCTCTTTTCCCTCCTTTCCCTTGCTTGTCTATTTTACCTCGTCTCCGGCAACTCTCTCCCCCCTCTCTCCCCCCTTTGCTGTCTCTTCTGCCTGGTTTCCCTCTTTCCCGTAAACGCTCTCTTTTCACACTTCCCCCTCGCCTGTCTCTTTTCCCTGTATTCCCTCAACTCTCTCCCCTCGCCTGTCTCTCTCACCTCTTTCCCCTCACCTGCCTCTTTTCCCTGGTTTCCCTCTTTTCCACGAACTCTCTCTTTTCACTCTTTTCCCTCTTTTCCCTCACATGTCTCCTTTACTTCTTCTCTGGCAACTCTCTCCCCCCCCTCTCCCCCCATTTGCTGTCTCTTCTGCCTGGTTTCCCGCTTTTCCCTAAGCTCTCTCTTTTCACTCTTTCCCCTCGCCTGTCTCTTTTACTTCTTCTCCCACAACTCTCTCTCTTCGCTCTTGCCCCCGTTCCTGACTCTTCTGCCTGCTTTCCCTCTTTTCCCTGAACGCTCTCTTTTCACTCCTTTCCCTCGACTCTCTCTTTTCCCTCCTTTCCCTTGCTTGTCTATTTTACCTCGTCTCCGGCAACTCTCTCCCCCCTATCTCCCCCCTTTGCTGTCTCCTCTGCCTGGTTTCCCTCTTTCCCGTAAACTCTCTCTTTTCACACTTCCCCCCCGCCTGGTCTCTTTTCCCTGTATTCCCTCAACTCTCTCCTTTCCCTCTTCCCCCTCGCCTGTCTCTTTTCCCTGTATTCCCTCAACTCTCTCTTTTCCCTCTTTCCCCTCGCCTGTCTCTCTCACCTCTTTCCCCTCACCTTCCTCTTTTCCCCGGTTTCCCTCTTTTCCACGAACTCTCTCTTTTCACTCTTTCCCCCTCTCATGTCTCTCTTCCCTGGTTTCCCTCTTTCCCCTCAACTCTCTCTTTTCACTCTTTCCCCTCGCCTGTCTCTCTTACTTCTTCTCCCACAACTCTCTCTCTTCCCCCTTGCCCCCGTTCCTGACTCTTCTGCCTGCTTTCCCTTTTTCCCCTCAACTCTCTCTTTTCACTCCTTTCCCTCGACTCTCTCTTTTCCCTCCTTTCCCTTGCTTGTCTAGTTTACCTCGTCTCCGGCAACTCTCTCTCCCCTCTCTCCCCCCCTTTGCTGTCTCTTCTGCATGGTTTCCCTCTTTACCGTAAACTCTCTCTTTTCCCTCTTTCCCCTCGCCTGTCTCTCTCACCTCTTTCCCCTCACCTGCCTCTTTTCACTGGCTTCCCTCTTTTCCCTGAAATCTCTTTTTTCACTCTTTTCCCTCTTTTCCCTCACATGTCTCTCTTACTTCTCCTTTCCGCAACTCTCTCTCTCTTCTCTCCCCCCCTTTGCTGTCTCCTCTGCCTGGTTTCCCTCTTTCCCGTAAACTCTCTTTTTTCACATTTCCCCCTCGCCTGTCTCTTTTCCCTGTATTCCCTCAACTCTCTCCTTTCCCTCTTCCCCCTCGCCTGTCTCTCTCACCTCTTTCCCCTCACCTGCCTCTTTTCCCTGGTTTCCCTCTTTTCCACGAACTCTCTCTTTTCACTCTTTCCCCTCACATGTCTCTCTTCCCCGGTTTCCCTCTTTTCCACGAACTCTCTCTTTTCACTCTTTCCCCTCACATGTCTCTCTTCCCTGGTTTCCGTCTTTTCCCTCAACTCTCTCTTTTCACTCTTTTCCCCGCTTTTCTCTTTTCCCTCGCTTGTCTCTTTTCCCTCAACTCTCTCCTTTCCCTCTTCCCCCTCGCCTGTCTCTCTCATCTCTTTCCCCTCACCTGCCTCTTTTCCCTGGTTTCCCTCTTTTCCACGAACTCTCTCTTTTCACTCTTTCCCCTCACATGTCTCTCTTCCCTGGTTTCCCTCTTTTCCACGAACTCTCTCTTTTCACTCTTTCCCCTCACATGTCTCTCTTCCCTGGTTTCCCTCTTTTCCCTCAACTCTCTCTTTTCACTCTTTTCCCCGCTTTTCTCTTTTCCCTCGCTTGTCTCTTTTCCCTCAACTCTCTCTTTTCCCTCTTTTCCCTCGCATGTCTCTCTTGGTTCTTCTCCCACAACTCTCTCTCCCCCCTCTCCCCCCCTTTGCTGTCTCTTCTGCCCGGTTTCCCGCTTTTCCCTCAACTCTCTCTTTTCACTCTTTCCCCTCGCCTGTCTCTCTTACTTCTTCTCCCAGAACTCTCTCTCTTCCCTATTGCCCCCGTTCCTGACTCTTCTGCCTGGTTTCCCTCTTTCCCGTAAACTCTCTCTTTTCACACTTCCCCCCGCCTGTCTCTTTTCCCTGTATTCCCTCAACTCTCTCTTTTCCCTCTTTCCCCTCGCCTGTCTCTCTCACCTCTTTGCCCTCACCTGCCTCTTTTCCCTGGTTTCCCTCTTTTCCACGAACTCTCTCTTTTCACTCTTTTCCCTCTTTTCCCTCACATGTGTCTCTTACTTCTTCTCCGGCAACTCTCTCTCCCCCCTCTCCCCCCATTTGCTGTCTCTTCTGCCTGGTTTCCCGCTTTTCCCTAAGCTCTCTCCTTTCACTCTTTCCCCCTCTCATATCTCTCTTCCCTGGTTTCCCTCTTTCCCCTCAACTCTCTCTTTTCACTCTTTCCCCTCGCCTGTCTCTTTTACTTCTTCTCCCACAACTCTCTCTCTTCCCTCTTGCCCCCGTTCCTGACTCTTCTGCCTGCTTTCCCTCTTTTCCCTGAACTCTCTCTTTTCACTCCTTTCCCTCGACTCTCTCTTTTCCCTCCTTTCCCTTGCTTGTCTATTTTACCTCGTCTCCGGCAACTCTCTCCCCCCTATCTCCCCCCTTTGCTGTCTCCTCTGCCTGGTTTCCCTCTTTCCCGTAAACTCTCTCTTTTCCCACTTTCTCCTCGCCTCTCTCTTTTCCCTGTATTCCCGCAACTCTCTCTTTTCCCTCTTTCCCCCTCGCCTGTCTCCCTCACCTCTTTCCCCTCACCTTCCTCTTTTCCCCGGTTTCCCTCTTTTCCACGAACTCTCTCTTTTCACTCTTTCCCCCTCTCATGTCTCTCTTCCCTGGTTTCCCTCTTTCCCCTCAACTCTCTCTTTTCACTCTTCCCCCTCGCCTGTCTCTCTTACTTCTTCTCCCACAACTCTCTCTCTTCCCTCTTGCCCCCGTTCCTGACTCTTCTGCCTGCTTTCCCTTTTTCCCCTCAACTCTCTCTTTTCCCTCCTTTCCCTCGACTCTCTCTTTTCCCTCCTTTCCGTTGCTTGTCTATTTTACCTCGTCTCCGGCAACTCTCTCTCTCCTCTCTCCCCCCCCTTTGCTGTCTCTTCTGCCTGGTTTCCCTCTTTACCGTAAACTCTCTCTTTTCCCTCTTTCCCCTCGCCTCTCTCACCTCTTTCCCCTCACCTGCCTCTTTTCACTGGCTTCCCTCTTTTCCCTGAAATCTCTTTTTTCACTCTTTTCCCTCTTTTCCCTCACATGTCTCTCTTACTTCTCCTTTCCGCAACTCTCTCTCTCCCCTCTCCCCCCCTTTGCTGTCTCCTCTGCCTGGTTTCCCTCTTTCCCGTAAACTCTCTTTTTTCACATTTCCCCCTCGCCTGTCTCTTTTCCCTGTATTCCCTCAACTCTCTCCTTTCCCTCTTCCCCCTCGCCTGTCTCTCTCACCTCTTTCCCCTCACCTGCCTCTTTTCCCTGGTTTCCCTCTTTTCCACGAACTCTCTCTTTTCACTCTTTCCCCTCACATGTCTCTCTTCCCTGGTTTCCCTCTTTTCCACGAACTCTCTCTTTTCACTCTTTCCCCTCACATGTCTCTCTTCCCTGGTTTCCCTCTTTTCCCTCAACTCTCTCTTTTCACTCTTTTCCCCGCTTTTCTCTTTCCCTCGCTTGTCTCTTTTCCCTCAGCTCTCTCTTTTCCCTCTTTTCCTTTGCATGTATCTCTTAGTTCTTCTCCCGCAATTCTCCCCCCCCCCCCCTTTGCTGTCTCTTCTGCCTGGTTTCCCGCTTTTCCCTAAACTCTCTCTTTTCTCTCTTTTCCCCTCTCATATCTCTCTTCCCTGGTTTCCCTCTTTCCCCTCAACTCTCTCTTTTCACTCTTTCCCCTCGCCTGTCTCTCTTACTTCTTCTCCCAGAACTCTCTCTCTTCCCTATTGCCCCCGTTCCTGACTCTTCTGCCTGCTTTCCCTCTTTTCCCTGAACTCTCTCTTTTCACTCTTTTCCCTCGACTCTCTCTTTTCCCTCTTTTCCCTCACATGTCTCTCTTCTTCTCCTGCAACACTCTCTCCCCCCCTCCCCGCCTTTGCTGCCTCCTCTGCCTGGTTTCCCTCTTTCCCGTAAACTCTCTCTTTTCACACTTTCTCCTCGCCTCTCTCTTTTCCCTGTATTCCCGCAACTCTCTCTTTTCCCTCTTTCCCCCTCGCCTGTCTCCCTCACCTCTTTCCCCTCACCTTCCTCTTTTACCCGGTTTCCCTGTTTTCCACGAACTCTCTCTTTTCACTCTTCCCCCCTCTCATGTCTCTCTTCCCTGGTTTCCCTCTTCTCCCTCAACTCTCTCTTTTCACTCTTTTCCCTCGACTCTCTCTTTTCCCTCTTTTCCCTCACATGTCTCTGTTACTTCTTGTCCGGCAACTCTCTCTCTCCTCTCTCCCCCCCTTTAGCGGTCTCCTCTGCCTGGTTTCCCTCTTTCCCCTAAACTCTCTCTTTTCAAACATTCCCCTCGCCTGTCTCTTTTCCCTGTATTCCCTCAACTCTTTCTTTTCCCTCTTTCCCCTCGCCTGTCTCACTCACCTCTTTACCCTCACCTGTGTCTTTTCACTGCTTTCCCTCTTTTCCCTGAACTCTCTCTTTTCACTCTTTTCCCTCGACTCTCTCTTTTCACTCTTTTCCCTCACATCTCTCTTTTACTTCTTCTCCGGCAACACTCTCTCCCCCCTCTCCCCCGCTTTGCTGTCTCCTCTGCCTGGTTTCCCTCTTTACCGTAAACTCTCTCTTTTCCCACTTCCCCCCCGCCTGTCTCTTTTCCCTGTATTCCCTCAACTCTCTCCTTTCCCTCTTCCCCTCAAGTGTCTCTTTTCCCTGTATTCCCTCAACACTCTCTTTTCCCTCTTCCTCCTCGCCTGTCTCTCTCACCTCTTTCCCCTCACCTGCCTCTTTTCCCTGGTTTCCCTCTTTTCCACGAACTCTCTCTTTTCACTCTTTTCCCTCTTTTCCCTCACATGTCTCTCTTACTTCTTCTCCTGCAACTCTCTCTCTTTTCTCCCCCCCCCCATTTGCTATCTCCTCTGCCTGGTTTCCCTCTTTTCCCTAAACGCTCTCTTTTCACTCTTTTCCCCTCTCATGTCTCTCTTCCCTGGTTTCCCTCTTTCCCCTCAACTCTCTCTTTTCACTCTTTCCCCTCGCCTGTCTCTCTTACTTCTTCTCCCACAACTCTCTCTCTTCCCTCTTGCCCCCGTTCCTGACTCTTCTGCCTGCTTTCCCTCTTTTCCCTGAACTCTCTCTTTTCACTCCTTTCCCTCAACTCTCTCTTTTCCCTCCTTTCCCTTGCTTGTCTATTTTACCTCGTCTCCGGCAACTCTCTCCCCCCTCTCTCCCCCCTTTGCTGTCTCTTCTGCCTGGTTTCCCTCTTTCCCGTAAACGCTCTCTTTTCACACTTCCCCCTCGCCTGTCTCTTTTCCCTGTATTCCCTCAACTCTCTCCCCTCGCCTGTCTCTCTCACCTCTTTCCCCTCACCTGCCTCTTTTCCCTGGTTTCCCTCTTTTCCACGAACTCTCTCTTTTCACTCTTTTCCCTCTTTTCCCTCACATGTCTCCTTTACTTCTTCTCTGGCAACTCTCTCCCCCCCCCTCCCCCCATTTGCTGTCTCTTCTGCCTGGTTTCCCGCTTTTCCCTAAGCTCTCTCTTTTCACTCTTTCCCCTCGCCTGTCTCTTTTACTTCTTCTCCCACAACTCTCTCTCTTCGCTCTTGCCCCCGTTCCTGACTCTTCTGCCTGCTTTCCCTCTTTTCCCTGAACGCTCTCTTTTCACTCCTTTCCCTCGACTCTCTCTTTTCCCTCCTTTCCCTTGCTTGTCTATTTTACCTCGTCTCCGGCAACTCTCTCCCCCCTATCTCCCCCCTTTGCTGTCTCCTCTGCCTGGTTTCCCTCTTTCCCGTAAACTCTCTCTTTTCACACTTCCCCCCCGCCTGTCTCTTTTCCCTGTATTCCCTCAACTCTCTCCTTTCCCTCTTCCCCCTCGCCTGTCTCTTTTCCCTGTATTCCCTCAACTCTCTCTTTTCCCTCTTTCCCCTCGCCTGTCTCTCTCACCTCTTTCCCCTCACCTTCCTCTTTTCCCCGGTTTCCCTCTTTTCCACGAACTCTCTCTTTTCACTCTTTCCCCCTCTCATGTCTCTCTTCCCTGGTTTCCCTCTTTCCCCTCAACTCTCTCTTTTCACTCTTTCCCCTCGCCTGTCTCTCTTACATCTTCTCCCACAACTCTCTCTCTTCCCCCTTGCCCCCGTTCCTGACTCTTCTGCCTGCTTTCCCTTTTTCCCCTCAACTCTCTCTTTTCACTCCTTTCCCTCGACTCTCTCTTTTCCCTCCTTTCCCTTGCTTGTCTAGTTTACCTCGTCTCCGGCAACTCTCTCTCCCCTCTCTCCCCCCCTTTGCTGTCTCTTCTGCATGGTTTCCCTCTTTACCGTAAACTCTCTCTTTTCCCTCTTTCCCCTCGCCTGTCTCTCTCACCTCTTTCCCCTCACCTGCCTCTTTTCACTGGCTTCCCTCTTTTCCCTGAAATCTCTTTTTTCACTCTTTTCCCTCTTTTCCCTCACATGTCTCTCTTACTTCTCCTTTCCGCAACTCTCTCTCTCTTCTCTCCCCCCCTTTGCTGTCTCCTCTGCCTGGTTTCCCTCTTTCCCGTAAACTCTCTTTTTTCACATTTCCCCCTCGCCTGTCTCTTTTCCCTGTATTCCCTCAACTCTCTCCTTTCCCTCTTCCCCCTCGCCTGTCTCTCTCACCTCTTTCCCCTCACCTGCCTCTTTTCCCTGGTTTCCCTCTTTTCCACGAACTCTCTCTTTTCACTCTTTCCCCTCACATGTCTCTCTTCCCCGGTTTCCCTCTTTTCCACGAACTCTCTCTTTTCACTCTTTCCCCTCACATGTCTCTCTTCCCTGGTTTCCGTCTTTTCCCTCAACTCTCTCTTTTCACTCTTTTCCCCGCTTTTCTCTTTTCCCTCGCTTGTCTCTTTTCCCTCAACTCTCTCCTTTCCCTCTTCCCCCTCGCCTGTCTCTCTCATCTCTTTCCCCTCACCTGCCTCTTTTCCCTGTTTTCCCTCTTTTCCACGAACTCTCTCTTTTCACTCTTTCCCCTCACATGTCTCTCTTCCCTGGTTTCCCTCTTTTCCACGAACTCTCTCTTTTCACTCTTTCCCCTCACATGTCTCTCTTCCCTGGTTTCCCTCTTTTCCCTCAACTCTCTCTTTTCACTCTTTTCCCCGCTTTTCTCTTTTCCCTCGCTTGTCTCTTTTCCCTCAACTCTCTCTTTTCCCTCTTTTCCCTCGCATGTCTCTCTTGGTTCTTCTCCCACAACTCTCTCTCCCCCCTCTCCCCCCCTTTGCTGTCTCTTCTGCCCGGTTTCCCGCTTTTCCCTCAACTCTCTCTTTTCACTCTTTCCCCTCGCCTGTCTCTCTTACTTCTTCTCCCAGAACTCTCTCTCTTCCCTATTGCCCCCGTTCCTGACTCTTCTGCCTGGTTTCCCTCTTTCCCGTAAACTCTCTCTTTTCACACTTCCCCCCGCCTGTCTCTTTTCCCTGTATTCCCTCAACTCTCTCCTTTCCCTCTTCCCCCTCGCCTGTCTCTTTTCCCTGTATTCCCTCAACTCTCTCTTTTCCCTCTTTCCCCTCGCCTGTCTCTCTCACCTCTTTGCCCTCACCTGCCTCTTTTCCCTGGTTTCCCTCTTTTCCACGAACTCTCTCTTTTCACTCTTTTCCCTCTTTTCCCTCACATGTGTCTCTTACTTCTTCTCCGGCAACTCTCTCTCCCCCCTCTCCCCCCATTTGCTGTCTCTTCTGCCTGGTTTCCCGCTTTTCCCTAAGCTCTCTCCTTTCACTCTTTCCCCCTCTCATATCTCTCTTCCCTGGTTTCCCTCTTTCCCCTCAACTCTCTCTTTTCACTCTTTCCCCTCGCCTGTCTCTTTTACTTCTTCTCCCACAACTCTCTCTCTTCCCTCTTGCCCCCGTTCCTGACTCTTCTGCCTGCTTTCCCTCTTTTCCCTGAACTCTCTCTTTTCACTCCTTTCCCTCGACTCTCTCTTTTCCCTCCTTTCCCTTGCTTGTCTATTTTACCTCGTCTCCGGCAACTCTCTCCCCCCTATCTCCCCCCTTTGCTGTCTCCTCTGCCTGGTTTCCCTCTTTCCCGTAAACTCTCTCTTTTCCCACTTTCTCCTCGCCTCTCTCTTTTCCCTGTATTCCCGCAACTCTCTCTTTTCCCTCTTTCCCCCTCGCCTGTCTCCCTCACCTCTTTCCCCTCACCTTCCTCTTTTACCCGGTTTCCCTCTTTTCCACGAACTCTCTCTTTTCACTCTTTCCCCCTCTCATGTGTCTCTTCCCTGGTTTCCCTCTTTCCCCTCAACTCTCTCTTTTCACTCTTCCCCCTCGCCTGTCTCTCTTACTTCTTCTCCCACAACTCTCTCTCTTCCCTCTTGCCCCCGTTCCTGACTCTTCTGCCTGCTTTCCCTTTTTCCCCTCAACTCTCTCTTTTCCCTCCTTTCCCTCGACTCTCTCTTTTCCCTCCTTTCCGTTGCTTGTCTATTTTACCTCGTCTCCGGCAACTCTCTCTCTCCTCTCTCCCCCCCCTTTGCTGTCTCTTCTGCCTGGTTTCCCTCTTTACCGTAAACTCTCTCTTTTCCCTCTTTCCCCTCGCCTCTCTCACCTCTTTCCCCTCACCTGCCTCTTTTCACTGGCTTCCCTCTTTTCCCTGAAATCTCTTTTTTCACTCTTTTCCCTCTTTTCCCTCACATGTCTCTCTTACTTCTCCTTTCCGCAACTCTCTCTCTCCCCTCTCCCCCCCTTTGCTGTCTCCTCTGCCTGGTTTCCCTCTTTCCCGTAAACTCTCTTTTTTCACATTTCCCCCTCGCCTGTCTCTTTTCCCTGTATTCCCTCAACTCTCTCCTTTCCCTCTTCCCCCTCGCCTGTCTCTCTCACCTCTTTCCCCTCACCTGCCTCTTTTCCCTGGTTTCCCTCTTTTCCACGAACTCTCTCTTTTCACTCTTTCCCCTCACATGTCTCTCTTCCCTGGTTTCCCTCTTTTCCACGAACTCTCTCTTTTCACTCTTTCCCCTCACATGTCTCTCTTCCCTGGTTTCCCTCTTTTCCCTCAACTCTCTCTTTTCACTCTTTTCCCCGCTTTTCTCTTTCCCTCGCTTGTCTCTTTTCCCTCAACTCACTCTTTTCCCTCTTTTCCCTCGCATGTCTCTCTTGGTTCTTCTCCCACAACTCTCTCTCCCCCCTCTCCCCCCCTTTGCTGTCTCTTCTGCCCGGTTTCCCGCTTTTCCCTCAACTCTCTCTTTTCACTCTTTCCCCTCGCCTGTGTCTCTTACTTCTTCTCCCAGAACTCTCTCTCTTCCCTATTGCCCCCGTTCCTGACTCTTCTGCCTGGTTTCCCTCTTTCCCGTAAACTCTCTCTTTTCACACTTCCCCCTCGCCTGTCTCTCTCACCTCTTTCCCCTCATCTGCCTCTTTTCCCCGGTATCCCTCTTTTCCACGAACTCTCTCTTTTCACTCTTTCCCCCTCTCATGTATCTCTTCCCTGGTTTCCCTCTTTTCCCTCAACTCTCTCTTTTCACTCTTTTCCCTGCTTTTCTCTTTCCCTCGCTTGTCTCTTTTCCCTCAACTCTCTCTTTTCCCTCTTTTCCTTTGCATGTCTCTCTCAGTTCTTCTCCCGCAACTCTCTCCCCCCCCCCCCCGCTGTCTCTTCTGCCTGGTTTCCCGCTTTTCCCTAAACTCTCTCTTTTCTCTCTTTTCCCCTCTCATATCTCTCTTCCCTGGTTTCCCTCTTTCCCCTCAACTCTCTCTTTTCACTCTTTCCCCTCGCCTGTCTCTCTTACTTCTTCTCCCAGAACTCTCTCTCTTCCCTATTGCCCCCGTTCCTGACTCTTCTGCCTGCTTTCCCTCTTTTCCCTCAACTCTCTCTTTTCACTCTTTTCCCTCGACTCTCTCTTTCCCTCTTTTCCCTCACATGTCTCTCTTCTTCTCCTGCAACACTCTCTTCCCCCCTCCCCCCCTTTGCTGTCTCCTCTGCCTGGTTTCCCTATTTCCCGTAAACTCTCTCTTTTCACACTTTCTCCTCGCCTCTCTCTTTTCCCTGTATTCCCGCAACTCTCTCTTTTCCCTCTTTCTCCCTCGCCTGTCTCCCTCACCTCTTTCCCCTCACCTTCCTCTTTTCCCCGGTTTCCCTCTTTTCCACGAACTCTCTCTTTTCACTCTTCCCCCCTCATGTCTCTCTTCCCTGGTTTCCCTCTTTCCCCTCAACTCTCTCTTTTCACTCTTTCCCCTCGCCTGTCTCTCTTACTTCTTCTCCCACAACTCTCTCTCTTCCCTCTTGCCCCCGTTCCTGACTCTTCTGCCTGCTTTCCCTTTTTCCCCTCAACTCTCTCTTTTCACTCCTTTCCCTCGACTCTCTCTTTTCCCTCCTTTCCCTTGCTTGTCTATTTTACCTCGTCTCCGGCAACTCTCTCTCTCCTCTCCCCCCCCCTTTGCTGTCTCTTCTGCCTGGTTTCCCTCTTTACCGTAAACTCTCTCTTTTCCCTCTTTCCCCTCGCCTGTCTCTCTCACCTCTTTCCCCTCACCTGCCTCTTTTCACTGGCTACCCTCTTTTCCCTGAAATCTCTTTTTTCACTCTTTTCCCTCTTTTCCCTCACATGTCTCTCTTACTTCTCCTTTCCGCAACTCTCTCTCTCTTCTCTCCCCACCTTTGCTGTCTCTTCTGCCCGGTTTCCCGCTTCTCCCTCAACTCTCTCTTTTCACTCTTTCCCCTCGCCTGTCTCTCTTTCTTCTTCTCCCAGAACTCTCTCTCTTCCCTATTGCCCCCGTTCGTGACTCTTCTGCCTGGTTTCCCTCTTTCCCGTAAACTCTCTCTTTTCACACTTCCCCCTCGCCTGTCTCTTTTCCCTGTATTCCCTCAACTCTCTCTTTTCACACTTCCCCCTCGCCTGTCTCTTTTCCCTGTATTCCCTCAACTCTCTCCTTTCCCTCTTCCCCCTCGCCTGTCTCTTTTCCCTGTATTCCCGCAACTCTCTCTTTTCCCTCTTTCTCCCTCGCCTGTCTCCCTCACCTCTTTCCCCTCACCTTCCTCTTTTCCCCGGTTTCCCTGTTTTCCACGAACTCTCTCTTTTCACTCTTCCCCCCCTCTCATGTCTCTCTTCCCTGGTTTCCCTCTTCTCCCTCAACTCTCTCTTTTCACTCTTTTCCCTCGACTCTCTCTTTTCCCTCTTTTCCCTCACATGTCTCTGTTACTTCTTGTCCGGCAACTCTCTCTCTCCTCTCTCCCCCCCTTTAGCGGTCTCCTCTGCCTGGTTTCCCTCTTTCCCCTAAACTCTCTCTTTTCAAACATTCCCCTCGCCTGTCTCTTTTCCCTGTATTCCCTCAACTCTTTCTTTTCCCTCTTTCCCCTCGCCTGTCTCACTCACCTCTTTACCCTCACCTGTGTCTTTTCACTGCTTTCCCTCTTTTCCCTGAACTCTCTCTTTTCACTCTTTTCCCTCGACTCTCTCTTTTCACTCTTTTCCCTCACATCTCTCTTTTACTTCTTCTCCGGCAACACTCTCTCCCCCCTCTCCCCCGCTTTGCTGTCTCCTCTGCCTGGTTTCCCTCTTTACCGTAAACTCTCTCTTTTCCCACTTCCCCCCCGCCTGTCTCTTTTCCCTGTATTCCCTCAACTCTCTCCTTTCCCTCTTCCCCTCAAGTGTCTCTTTTCCCTGTATTCCCTCAACTCTCTCTTTTCCCTCTTCCTCCTCGCCTGTCTCTCTCACCTCTTTCCCCTCACCTGCCTCTTTTCCCTGGTTTCCCTCTTTTCCACGAACTCTCTCTTCTCACTCTTTTCCCTCTTTTCCCTCACATGTCTCTCTTACTTCTTCTCCTGCAACTCTCTCTCTTTTCTCCCCCCCCCCCATTTGCTATCTCCTCTGCCTGGTTTCCCTCTTTTCCCTAAACGCTCTCTTTTCACTCTTTTCCCCTCTCATGTCTCTCTTCCCTGGTTTCCCTCTTTCCCCTCAACTCTCTCTTTTCACTCTTTCCCCTCGCCTGTCTCTCTTACTTCTTCTCCCACAACTGTCTCTCTTCCCTCTTGCCCCCGTTCCTGACTCTTCTGCCTGCTTTCCCTCTTTTCCCTGAACTCTCTCTTTTCACTCCTTTCCCTCAACTCTCTCTTTTCCCTCCTTTCCCTTGCTTGTCTATTTTACCTCGTCTCCGGCAACTCTCTCCCCCCTCTCTCCCCCCTTTGCTGTCTCTTCTGCCTGGTTTCCCTCTTTCCCGTAAACGCTCTCTTTTCACACTTCCCCCTCGCCTGTCTCTTTTCCCTGTATTCCCTCAACTCTCTCCCCTCGCCTGTCTCTCTCACCTCTTTCCCCTCACCTGCCTCTTTTCCCTGGTTTCCCTCTTTTCCACGAACTCTCTCTTTTCACTCTTTTCCCTCTTTTCCCTCACATGTCTCCTTTACTTCTTCTCTGGCAACTCTCTCCCCCCCCTCGCCCCCCATTTGCTGTCTCTTCTGCCTGGTTTCCCGCTTTTCCCTAAGCTCTCTCTTTTCACTCTTTCCCCTCGCCTGTCTCTTTTACTTCTTCTCCCACAACTCTCTCTCTTCGCTCTTGCCCCCGTTCCTGACTCTTCTGCCTGCTTTCCCTCTTTTCCCTGAACGCTCTCTTTTCACTCCTTTCCCTCGACTCTCTCTTTTCCCTCCTTTCCCTTGCTTGTCTATTTTACCTCGTCTCCGGCAACTCTCTCCCCCCTATCTCCCCCCTTTGCTGTCTCCTCTGCCTGGTTTCCCTCTTTCCCGTAAACTCTCTCTTTTCACACTTCCCCCCCGCCTGTCTCTTTTCCCTGTATTCCCTCAACTCTCTCCTTTCCCTCTTCCCCCTCGCCTGTCTCTTTTCCCTGTATTCCCTCAACTCTCTCTTTTCCCTCTTTCCCCTCGCCTGTCTCTCTCACCTCTTTCCCCTCACCTTCCTCTTTTCCCCGGTTTCCCTCTTTTCCACGAACTCTCTCTTTTCACTCTTTCCCCCTCTCATGTCTCTCTTCCCTGGTTTCCCTCTTTCCCCTCAACTCTCTCTTTTCACTCTTTCCCCTCGCCTGTCTCTCTTACTTCTTCTCCCACAACTCTCTCTCTTCCCCCTTGCCCCCGTTCCTGACTCTTCTGCCTGCTTTCCCTTTTTCCCCTCAACTCTCTCTTTTCACTCCTTTCCCTCGACTCTCTCTTTTCCCTCCTTTCCCTTGCTTGTCTAGTTTACCTCGTCTCCGGCAACTCTCTCTCCCCTCTCTCCCCCCCTTTGCTGTCTCTTCTGCATGGTTTCCCTCTTTACCGTAAACTCTCTCTTTTCCCTCTTTCCCCTCGCCTGTCTCTCTC
Source organism: Gypaetus barbatus (assembly GCA_028022735.1). Classification (NCBI taxonomy): domain Eukaryota; kingdom Metazoa; phylum Chordata; class Aves; order Accipitriformes; family Accipitridae; genus Gypaetus; species Gypaetus barbatus. The sequence goes on along the minus strand of CM051561.1, from coordinate 18,961,188 downwards.
ACCTCTTTCCCCTCACCTGCCTCTTTTCACTGGCTTCCCTCTTTTCCCTGAAATCTCTTTTTTCACTCTTTTCCCTCTTTTCCCTCACATGTCTCTCTTACTTCTCCTTTCCGCAACTCTCTCTCTCTTCTCTCCCCCCCTTTGCTGTCTCCTCTGCCTGGTTTCCCTCTTTCCCGTAAACTCTCTTTTTTCACATTTCCCCCTCGCCTGTCTCTTTTCCCTGTATTCCCTCAACTCTCTCCTTTCCCTCTTCCCCCTCGCCTGTCTCTCTCACCTCTTTCCCCTCACCTGCCTCTTTTCCCTGGTTTCCCTCTTTTCCACGAACTCTCTCTTTTCACTCTTTCCCCTCACATGTCTCTCTTCCCCGGTTTCCCTCTTTTCCACGAACTCTCTCTTTTCACTCTTTCCCCTCACATGTCTCTCTTCCCTGGTTTCCGTCTTTTCCCTCAACTCTCTCTTTTCACTCTTTTCCCCGCTTTTCTCTTTTCCCTCGCTTGTCTCTTTTCCCTCAACTCTCTCCTTTCCCTCTTCCCCCTCGCCTGTCTCTCTCATCTCTTTCCCCTCACCTGCCTCTTTTCCCTGGTTTCCCTCTTTTCCACGAACTCTCTCTTTTCACTCTTTCCCCTCACATGTCTCTCTTCCCTGGTTTCCCTCTTTTCCACGAACTCTCTCTTTTCACTCTTTCCCCTCACATGTCTCTCTTCCCTGGTTTCCCTCTTTTCCCTCAACTCTCTCTTTTCACTCTTTTCCCCGCTTTTCTCTTTTCCCTCGCTTGTCTCTTTTCCCTCAACTCTCTCTTTTCCCTCTTTTCCCTCGCATCTCTCTCTTGGTTCTTCTCCCACAACTCTCTCTCCCCCCTCTCCCCCCCTTTGCTGTCTCTTCTGCCCGGTTTCCCGCTTTTCCCTCAACTCTCTCTTTTCACTCTTTCCCCTCGCCTGTCTCTCTTACTTCTTCTCCCAGAACTCTCTCTCTTCCCTATTGCCCCCGTTCCTGACTCTTCTGCCTGGTTTCCCTCTTTCCCGTAAACTCTCTCTTTTCACACTTCCCCCTCGCCTGTCTCTTTTCCCTGTATTCCCTCAACTCTCTCCTTTCCCTCTTCCCCCTCGCCTGTCTCTTTTCCCTGTATTCCCTCAACTCTCTCTTTTCCCTCTTTCCCCTCGCCTGTCTCTCTCACCTCTTTCCCCTCACCTGCCTCTTTTCCCTGGTTTCCCTCTTTTCCACGAACTCTCTCTTTTCACTCTTTTCCCTCTTTTCCCTCACATGTGTCTCTTACTTCTTCTCCGGCAACTCTCTCTCCCCCCTCTCCCCCCATTTGCTGTCTCTTCTGCCTGGTTTCCCGCTTTTCCCTAAGCTCTCTCCTTTCACTCTTTCCCCCTCTCATATCTCTCTTCCCTGGTTTCCCTCTTTCCCCTCAACTCTCTCTTTTCACTCTTTCCCCTCGCCTGTCTCTTTTACTTCTTCTCCCACAACTCTCTCTCTTCCCTCTTGCCCCCGTTCCTGACACTTCTGCCTGCTTTCCCTCTTTTCCCTGAACTCTCTCTTTTCACTCCTTTCCCTCGACTCTCTCTTTTCCCTCCTTTCCCTTGCTTGTCTATTTTACCTCGTCTCCGGCAACTCTCTCCCCCCTATCTCCCCCCTTTGCTGTCTCCTCTGCCTGGTTTCCCTCTTTCCCGTAAACTCTCTCTTTTCCCACTTTCTCCTCGCCTCTCTCTTTTCCCTGTATTCCCGCAACTCTCTCTTTTCCCTCTTTCCCCCTCGCCTGTCTCCCTCACCTCTTTCCCCTCACCTTCCTCTTTTACCCGGTTTCCCTCTTTTCCACGAACTCTCTCTTTTCACTCTTTCCCCCTCTCATGTGTCTCTTCCCTGGTTTCCCTCTTTCCCCTCAACTCTCTCTTTTCACTCTTCCCCCTCGCCTGTCTCTCTTACTTCTTCTCCCACAACTCTCTCTCTTCCCTCTTGCCCCCGTTCCTGACTCTTCTGCCTGCTTTCCCTTTTTCCCCTCAACTCTCTCTTTTCCCTCCTTTCCCTCGACTCTCTCTTTTCCCTCCTTTCCGTTGCTTGTCTATTTTACCTCGTCTCCGGCAACTCTCTCTCTCCTCTCTCCCCCCCCTTTGCTGTCTCTTCTGCCTGGTTTCCCTCTTTACCGTAAACTCTCTCTTTTCCCTCTTTCCCCTCGCCTCTCTCACCTCTTTCCCCTCACCTGCCTCTTTTCACTGGCTTCCCTCTTTTCCCTGAAATCTCTTTTTTCACTCTTTTCCCTCTTTTCCCTCACATGTCTCTCTTACTTCTCCTTTCCGCAACTCTCTCTCTCCCCTCTCCCCCCCTTTGCTGTCTCCTCTGCCTGGTTTCCCTCTTTCCCGTAAACTCTCTTTTTTCACATTTCCCCCTCGCCTGTCTCTTTTCCCTGTATTCCCTCAACTCTCTCCTTTCCCTCTTCCCCCTCGCCTGTCTCTCTCACCTCTTTCCCCTCACCTGCCTCTTTTCCCTGGTTTCCCTCTTTTCCACGAACTCTCTCTTTTCACTCTTTCCCCTCACATGTCTCTCTTCCCTGGTTTCCCTCTTTTCCACGAACTCTCTCTTTTCACTCTTTCCCCTCACATGTCTCTCTTCCCTGGTTTCCCTCTTTTCCCTCAACTCTCTCTTTTCACTCTTTTCCCCGCTTTTCTCTTTCCCTCGCTTGTCTCTTTTCCCTCAACTCACTCTTTTCCCTCTTTTCCCTCGCATGTCTCTCTTGGTTCTTCTCCCACAACTCTCTCTCCCCCCTCTCCCCCCCTTTGCTGTCTCTTCTGCCCGGTTTCCCGCTTTTCCCTCAACTCTCTCTTTTCACTCTTTCCCCTCGCCTGTGTCTCTTACTTCTTCTCCCAGAACTCTCTCTCTTCCCTATTGCCCCCGTTCCTGACTCTTCTGCCTGGTTTCCCTCTTTCCCGTAAACTCTCTCTTTTCACACTTCCCCCTCGCCTGTCTCTCTCACCTCTTTCCCCTCATCTGCCTCTTTTCCCCGGTATCCCTCTTTTCCACGAACTCTCTCTTTTCACTCTTTCCCCCTCTCATGTATCTCTTCCCTGGTTTCCCTCTTTTCCCTCAACTCTCTCTTTTCACTCTTTTCCCTGCTTTTCTCTTTCCCTCGCTTGTCTCTTTTCCCTCAACTCTCTCTTTTCCCTCTTTTCCTTTGCATGTCTCTCTCAGTTCTTCTCCCGCAACTCTCTCCCCCCCCCCCCCGCTGTCTCTTCTGCCTGGTTTCCCGCTTTTCCCTAAACTCTCTCTTTTCTCTCTTTTCCCCTCTCATATCTCTCTTCCCTGGTTTCCCTCTTTCCCCTCAACTCTCTCTTTTCACTCTTTCCCCTCGCCTGTCTCTCTTACTTCTTCTCCCAGAACTCTCTCTCTTCCCTATTGCCCCCGTTCCTGACTCTTCTGCCTGCTTTCCCTCTTTTCCCTCAACTCTCTCTTTTCACTCTTTTCCCTCGACTCTCTCTTTCCCTCTTTTCCCTCACATGTCTCTCTTCTTCTCCTGCAACACTCTCTTCCCCCCTCCCCCCCTTTGCTGTCTCCTCTGCCTGGTTTCCCTATTTCCCGTAAACTCTCTCTTTTCACACTTTCTCCTCGCCTCTCTCTTTTCCCTGTATTCCCGCAACTCTCTCTTTTCCCTCTTTCTCCCTCGCCTGTCTCCCTCACCTCTTTCCCCTCACCTTCCTCTTTTCCCCGGTTTCCCTCTTTTCCACGAACTCTCTCTTTTCACTCTTCCCCCCCCTCATGTCTCTCTTCCCTGGTTTCCCTCTTTCCCCTCAACTCTCTCTTTTCACTCTTTCCCCTCGCCTGTCTCTCTTACTTCTTCTCCCACAACTCTCTCTCTTCCCTCTTGCCCCCGTTCCTGACTCTTCTGCCTGCTTTCCCTTTTTCCCCTCAACTCTCTCTTTTCACTCCTTTCCCTCGACTCTCTCTTTTCCCTCCTTTCCCTTGCTTGTCTATTTTACCTCGTCTCCGGCAACTCTCTCTCTCCTCTCCCCCCCCCTTTGCTGTCTCTTCTGCCTGGTTTCCCTCTTTACCGTAAACTCTCTCTTTTCCCTCTTTCCCCTCGCCTGTCTCTCTCACCTCTTTCCCCTCACCTGCCTCTTTTCACTGGCTACCCTCTTTTCCCTGAAATCTCTTTTTTCACTCTTTTCCCTCTTTTCCCTCACATGTCTCTCTTACTTCTCCTTTCCGCAACTCTCTCTCTCTTCTCTCCCCACCTTTGCTGTCTCTTCTGCCCGGTTTCCCGCTTCTCCCTCAACTCTCTCTTTTCACTCTTTCCCCTCGCCTGTCTCTCTTTCTTCTTCTCCCAGAACTCTCTCTCTTCCCTATTGCCCCCGTTCGTGACTCTTCTGCCTGGTTTCCCTCTTTCCCGTAAACTCTCTCTTTTCACACTTCCCCCTCGCCTGTCTCTTTTCCCTGTATTCCCTCAACTCTCTCTTTTCACACTTCCCCCTCGCCTGTCTCTTTTCCCTGTATTCCCTCAACTCTCTCCTTTCCCTCTTCCCCCTCGCCTGTCTCTTTTCCCTGTATTCCCGCAACTCTCTCTTTTCCCTCTTTCTCCCTCGCCTGTCTCCCTCACCTCTTTCCCCTCACCTTCCTCTTTTCCCCGGTTTCCCTGTTTTCCACGAACTCTCTCTTTTCACTCTTCCCCCCTCTCATGTCTCTCTTCCCTGGTTTCCCTCTTCTCCCTCAACTCTCTCTTTTCACTCTTTTCCCTCGACTCTCTCTTTTCCCTCTTTTCCCTCACATGTCTCTGTTACTTCTTGTCCGGCAACTCTCTCTCTCCTCTCTCCCCCCCTTTAGCGGTCTCCTCTGCCTGGTTTCCCTCTTTCCCCTAAACTCTCTCTTTTCAAACATTCCCCTCGCCTGTCTCTTTTCCCTGTATTCCCTCAACTCTTTCTTTTCCCTCTTTCCCCTCGCCTGTCTCACTCACCTCTTTACCCTCACCTGTGTCTTTTCACTGCTTTCCCTCTTTTCCCTGAACTCTCTCTTTTCACTCTTTTCCCTCGACTCTCTCTTTTCACTCTTTTCCCTCACATCTCTCTTTTACTTCTTCTCCGGCAACACTCTCTCCCCCCTCTCCCCCGCTTTGCTGTCTCCTCTGCCTGGTTTCCCTCTTTACCGTAAACTCTCTCTTTTCCCACTTCCCCCCCGCCTGTCTCTTTTCCCTGTATTCCCTCAACTCTCTCCTTTCCCTCTTCCCCTCAAGTGTCTCTTTTCCCTGTATTCCCTCAACTCTCTCTTTTCCCTCTTCCTCCTCGCCTGTCTCTCTCACCTCTTTCCCCTCACCTGCCTCTTTTCCCTGGTTTCCCTCTTTTCCACGAACTCTCTCTTTTCACTCTTTTCCCTCTTTTCCCTCACATGTCTCTCTTACTTCTTCTCCTGCAACTCTCTCTCTTTTCTCCCCCCCCCCCATTTGCTATCTCCTCTGCCTGGTTTCCCTCTTTTCCCTAAACGCTCTCTTTTCACTCTTTTCCCCTCTCATGTCTCTCTTCCCTGGTTTCCCTCTTTCCCCTCAACTCTCTCTTTTCACTCTTTCCCCTCGCCTGTCTCTCTTACTTCTTCTCCCACAACTGTCTCTCTTCCCTCTTGCCCCCGTTCCTGACTCTTCTGCCTGCTTTCCCTCTTTTCCCTGAACTCTCTCTTTTCACTCCTTTCCCTCAACTCTCTCTTTTCCCTCCTTTCCCTTGCTTGTCTATTTTACCTCGTCTCCGGCAACTCTCTCCCCCCTCTCTCCCCCCTTTGCTGTCTCTTCTGCCTGGTTTCCCTCTTTCCCGTAAACGCTCTCTTTTCACACTTCCCCCTCGCCTGTCTCTTTTCCCTGTATTCCCTCAACTCTCTCCCCTCGCCTGTCTCTCTCACCTCTTTCCCCTCACCTGCCTCTTTTCCCTGGTTTCCCTCTTTTCCACGAACTCTCTCTTTTCACTCTTTTCCCTCTTTTCCCTCACATGTCTCCTTTACTTCTTCTCTGGCAACTCTCTCCCCCCCCTCGCCCCCCATTTGCTGTCTCTTCTGCCTGGTTTCCCGCTTTTCCCTAAGCTCTCTCTTTTCACTCTTTCCCCTCGCCTGTCTCTTTTACTTCTTCTCCCACAACTCTCTCTCTTCGCTCTTGCCCCCGTTCCTGACTCTTCTGCCTGCTTTCCCTCTTTTCCCTGAACGCTCTCTTTTCACTCCTTTCCCTCGACTCTCTCTTTTCCCTCCTTTCCCTTGCTTGTCTATTTTACCTCGTCTCCGGCAACTCTCTCCCCCCTATCTCCCCCCTTTGCTGTCTCCTCTGCCTGGTTTCCCTCTTTCCCGTAAACTCTCTCTTTTCACACTTCCCCCCCGCCTGTCTCTTTTCCCTGTATTCCCTCAACTCTCTCCTTTCCCTCTTCCCCCTCGCCTGTCTCTTTTCCCTGTATTCCCTCAACTCTCTCTTTTCCCTCTTTCCCCTCGCCTGTCTCTCTCACCTCTTTCCCCTCACCTTCCTCTTTTCCCCGGTTTCCCTCTTTTCCACGAACTCTCTCTTTTCACTCTTTCCCCCTCTCATGTCTCTCTTCCCTGGTTTCCCTCTTTCCCCTCAACTCTCTCTTTTCACTCTTTCCCCTCGCCTGTCTCTCTTACTTCTTCTCCCACAACTCTCTCTCTTCCCCCTTGCCCCCGTTCCTGACTCTTCTGCCTGCTTTCCCTTTTTCCCCTCAACTCTCTCTTTTCACTCCTTTCCCTCGACTCTCTCTTTTCCCTCCTTTCCCTTGCTTGTCTAGTTTACCTCGTCTCCGGCAACTCTCTCTCCCCTCTCTCCCCCCCTTTGCTGTCTCTTCTGCATGGTTTCCCTCTTTACCGTAAACTCTCTCTTTTCCCTCTTTCCCCTCGCCTGTCTCTCTCACCTCTTTCCCCTCACCTGCCTCTTTTCACTGGCTTCCCTCTTTTCCCTGAAATCTCTTTTTTCACTCTTTTCCCTCTTTTCCCTCACATGTCTCTCTTACTTCTCCTTTCCGCAACTCTCTCTCTCTTCTCTCCCCCCCTTTGCTGTCTCCTCTGCCTGGTTTCCCTCTTTCCCGTAAACTCTCTTTTTTCACATTTCCCCCTCGCCTGTCTCTTTTCCCTGTATTCCCTCAACTCTCTCCTTTCCCTCTTCCCCCTCGCCTGTCTCTCTCACCTCTTTCCCCTCACCTGCCTCTTTTCCCTGGTTTCCCTCTTTTCCACGAACTCTCTCTTTTCACTCTTTCCCCTCACATGTCTCTCTTCCCCGGTTTCCCTCTTTTCCACGAACTCTCTCTTTTCACTCTTTCCCCTCACATGTCTCTCTTCCCTGGTTTCCGTCTTTTCCCTCAACTCTCTCTTTTCACTCTTTTCCCCGCTTTTCTCTTTTCCCTCGCTTGTCTCTTTTCCCTCAACTCTCTCCTTTCCCTCTTCCCCCTCGCCTGTCTCTCTCATCTCTTTCCCCTCACCTGCCTCTTTTCCCTGGTTTCCCTCTTTTCCACGAACTCTCTCTTTTCACTCTTTCCCCTCACATGTCTCTCTTCCCTGGTTTCCCTCTTTTCCACGAACTCTCTCTTTTCACTCTTTCCCCTCACATGTCTCTCTTCCCTGGTTTCCCTCTTTTCCCTCAACTCTCTCTTTTCACTCTTTTCCCCGCTTTTCTCTTTTCCCTCGCTTGTCTCTTTTCCCTCAACTCTCTCTTTTCCCTCTTTTCCCTCGCATCTCTCTCTTGGTTCTTCTCCCACAACTCTCTCTCCCCCCTCTCCCCCCCTTTGCTGTCTCTTCTGCCCGGTTTCCCGCTTTTCCCTCAACTCTCTCTTTTCACTCTTTCCCCTCGCCTGTCTCTCTTACTTCTTCTCCCAGAACTCTCTCTCTTCCCTATTGCCCCCGTTCCTGACTCTTCTGCCTGGTTTCCCTCTTTCCCGTAAACTCTCTCTTTTCACACTTCCCCCTCGCCTGTCTCTTTTCCCTGTATTCCCTCAACTCTCTCCTTTCCCTCTTCCCCCTCGCCTGTCTCTTTTCCCTGTATTCCCTCAACTCTCTCTTTTCCCTCTTTCCCCTCGCCTGTCTCTCTCACCTCTTTCCCCTCACCTGCCTCTTTTCCCTGGTTTCCCTCTTTTCCACGAACTCTCTCTTTTCACTCTTTTCCCTCTTTTCCCTCACATGTGTCTCTTACTTCTTCTCCGGCAACTCTCTCTCCCCCCTCTCCCCCCATTTGCTGTCTCTTCTGCCTGGTTTCCCGCTTTTCCCTAAGCTCTCTCCTTTCACTCTTTCCCCCTCTCATATCTCTCTTCCCTGGTTTCCCTCTTTCCCCTCAACTCTCTCTTTTCACTCTTTCCCCTCGCCTGTCTCTTTTACTTCTTCTCCCACAACTCTCTCTCTTCCCTCTTGCCCCCGTTCCTGACACTTCTGCCTGCTTTCCCTCTTTTCCCTGAACTCTCTCTTTTCACTCCTTTCCCTCGACTCTCTCTTTTCCCTCCTTTCCCTTGCTTGTCTATTTTACCTCGTCTCCGGCAACTCTCTCCCCCCTATCTCCCCCCCTTTGCTGTCTCCTCTGCCTGGTTTCCCTCTTTCCCGTAAACTCTCTCTTTTCCCACTTTCTCCTCGCCTCTCTCTTTTCCCTGTATTCCCGCAACTCTCTCTTTTCCCTCTTTCCCCCTCGCCTGTCTCCCTCACCTCTTTCCCCTCACCTTCCTCTTTTACCCGGTTTCCCTCTTTTCCACGAACTCTCTCTTTTCACTCTTTCCCCCTCTCATGTGTCTCTTCCCTGGTTTCCCTCTTTCCCCTCAACTCTCTCTTTTCACTCTTCCCCCCTCGCCTGTCTCTCTTACTTCTTCTCCCACAACTCTCTCTCTTCCCTCTTGCCCCCGTTCCTGACTCTTCTGCCTGCTTTCCCTTTTTCCCCTCAACTCTCTCTTTTCCCTCCTTTCCCTCGACTCTCTCTTTTCCCTCCTTTCCGTTGCTTGTCTATTTTACCTCGTCTCCGGCAACTCTCTCTCTCCTCTCTCCCCCCCCTTTGCTGTCTCTTCTGCCTGGTTTCCCTCTTTACCGTAAACTCTCTCTTTTCCCTCTTTCCCCTCGCCTCTCTCACCTCTTTCCCCTCACCTGCCTCTTTTTCACTGGCTTCCCTCTTTTCCCTGAAATCTCTTTTTTCACTCTTTTCCCTCTTTTCCCTCACATGTCTCTCTTACTTCTCCTTTCCGCAACTCTCTCTCTCCCCTCTCCCCCCCTTTGCTGTCTCCTCTGCCTGGTTTCCCTCTTTCCCGTAAACTCTCTTTTTTCACATTTCCCCCTCGCCTGTCTCTTTTCCCTGTATTCCCTCAACTCTCTCCTTTCCCTCTTCCCCCTCGCCTGTCTCTCTCACCTCTTTCCCCTCACCTGCCTCTTTTCCCTGGTTTCCCTCTTTTCCACGAACTCTCTCTTTTCACTCTTTCCCCTCACATGTCTCTCTTCCCTGGTTTCCCTCTTTTCCACGAACTCTCTCTTTTCACTCTTTCCCCTCACATGTCTCTCTTCCCTGGTTTCCCTCTTTTCCCTCAACTCTCTCTTTTCACTCTTTTCCCCGCTTTTCTCTTTCCCTCGCTTGTCTCTTTTCCCTCAACTCACTCTTTTCCCTCTTTTCCCTCGCATGTCTCTCTTGGTTCTTCTCCCACAACTCTCTCTCCCCCCTCTCCCCCCCTTTGCTGTCTCTTCTGCCCGGTTTCCCGCTTTTCCCTCAACTCTCTCTTTTCACTCTTTCCCCTCGCCTGTGTCTCTTACTTCTTCTCCCAGAACTCTCTCTCTTCCCTATTGCCCCCGTTCCTGACTCTTCTGCCTGGTTTCCCTCTTTCCCGTAAACTCTCTCTTTTCACACTTCCCCCTCGCCTGTCTCTCTCACCTCTTTCCCCTCATCTGCCTCTTTTCCCCGGTATCCCTCTTTTCCACGAACTCTCTCTTTTCACTCTTTCCCCCTCTCATGTATCTCTTCCCTGGTTTCCCTCTTTTCCCTCAACTCTCTCTTTTCACTCTTTTCCCTGCTTTTCTCTTTCCCTCGCTTGTCTCTTTTCCCTCAACTCTCTCTTTTCCCTCTTTTCCTTTGCATGTCTCTCTCAGTTCTTCTCCCGCAACTCTCTCTCCCCCCCCCCTTTGCTGTCTCTTCTGCCTGGTTTCCCGCTTTTCCCTAAACTCTCTCTTTTCACTCTTCCCCCCCTCATGTCTCTCTTCCCTGGTTTCCCTCTTTCCCCTCAACTCTCTCTTTTCACTCTTTCCCCTCGCCTGTCTCTCTTACTTCTTCTCCCACAACTCTCTCTCTTCCCTCTTGCCCCCGTTCCTGACTCTTCTGCCTGCTTTCCCTTTTTCCCCTCAACTCTCTCTTTTCACTCCTTTCCCTCGACTCTCTCTTTTCCCTCCTTTCCCTTGCTTGTCTATTTTACCTCGTCTCCGGCAACTCTCTCTCTCCTCTCCCCCCCCCTTTGCTGTCTCTTCTGCCTGGTTTCCCTCTTTACCGTAAACTCTCTCTTTTCCCTCTTTCCCCTCGCCTGTCTCTCTCACCTCTTTCCCCTCACCTGCCTCTTTTCACTGGCTTCCCTCTTTTCCCTGAAATCTCTTTTTTCACTCTTTTCCCTCTTTTCCCTCACATGTCTCTCTTACTTCTCCTTTCCGCAACTCTCTCTCTCTTCTCTCCCCACCTTTGCTGTCTCTTCTGCCCGGTTTCCCGCTTCTCCCTCAACTCTCTCTTTTCACTCTTTCCCCTCGCCTGTCTCTCTTTCTTCTTCTCCCAGAACTCTCTCTCTTCCCTATTGCCCCCGTTCGTGACTCTTCTGCCTGGTTTCCCTCTTTCCCGTAAACTCTCTCTTTTCACACTTCCCCCTCGCCTGTCTCTTTTCCCTGTATTCCCTCAACTCTCTCTTTTCACACTTCCCCCTCGCCTGTCTCTTTTCCCTGTATTCCCTCAACTCTCTCTTTTCCCTCTTCCCCCTCGCCTGTCTCTTTTCCCTGTATTCCCTCAACTCTCTCTTTTCCCTCTTTCCCCTCGCCTGTCTCTCTCACCTCTTTCCCCTCACCTTCCTCTTTTCCCCGGTATCCCTCTTTTCCACGAACTCTCTCTTTTCACTCTTTCCCCCTCTCATGTCTCTCTTCCCTGGTTTCCCTCTTTTCCCTCAACTCTCTCTTTTCACTCTTTTTCCCCGCTTTTCTCTTTCCCTCGCTTGTCTCTTTTCCCTCAGCTCTCTCTTTTCCCTCTTTTCCTTTGCATGTCTCTCTTAGTTCTTCTCCCGCAATTCTCCCCCCCCCCCCCCTTTGCTGTCTCTTCTGCCTGGTTTCCCGCTTTTCCCTAAACTCTCTCTTTTCTCTCTTTTCCCCTCTCATATCTCTCTTCCCTGGTTTCCCTCTTTCCCCTCAACTCTCTCTTTTCACTCTTTCCCCTCGCCTGTCTCTCTTACTTCTTCTCCCAGAACTCTCTCTCTTCCCTATTGCCCCCGTTCCTGACTCTTCTGCCTGCTTTCCCTCTTTTCCCTGAACTCTCTCTTTTCACTCTTTTCCCTCGACTCTCTCTTTTCCCTCTTTTCCCTCACATGTCTCTCTTCTTCTCCTGCAACACTCTCTCCCCCCCTCCCCGCCTTTGCTGCCTCCTCTGCCTGGTTTCCCTCTTTCCCGTAAACTCTCTCTTTTCACACTTTCTCCTCGCCTCTCTCTTTTCCCTGTATTCCCGCAACTCTCTCTTTTCCCTCTTTCCCCCTCGCCTGTCTCCCTCACCTCTTTCCCCTCACCTTCCTCTTTTCCCCGGTTTCCCTGTTTTCCACGAACTCTCTCTTTTCACTCTTCCCCCCTCTCATGTCTCTCTTCCCTGGTTTCCCTCTTCTCCCTCAACTCTCTCTTTTCCCTCTTTTCCCTCGACTCTCTCTTTTCCCTCTTTTCCCTCACATGTCTCTGTTACTTCTTGTCCGGCAACTCTCTCTCTCCTCTCTCCCCCCCTTTAGCGGTCTCCTCTGCCTGGTTTCCCTCTTTCCCCTAAACTCTCTCTTTTCAAACATTCCCCTCGCCTGTCTCTTTTCCCTGTATTCCCTCAACTCTTTCTTTTCCCTCTTTCCCCTCGCCTGTCTCACTCACCTCTTTACCCTCACCTGTGTCTTTTCACTGCTTTCCCTCTTTTCCCTGAACTCTCTCTTTTCACTCTTTTCCCTCGACTCTCTCTTTTCACTCTTTTCCCTCACATCTCTCTTTTACTTCTTCTCCGGCAACACTCTCTCCCCCCTCTCCCCCGCTTTGCTGTCTCCTCTGCCTGGTTTCCCTCTTCCCCGTAAACTCTCTCTTTTCCCTCTTTCCCCTCGCCTGTCTCTCTCACCTCTTTGCCCTCACCTGCCTCTTTTCCCTGGTTTCCCTCTTTTCCACGAACTCTCTCTTTTCACTCTTTTCCCTCTTTTCCCTCACATGTGTCTCTTACTTCTTCTCCGGCAACTCTCTCTCCCCCCTCTCCCCCCATTTGCTGTCTCTTCTGCCTGGTTTCCCGCTTTTCCCTAAGCTCTCTCCTTTCACTCTTTCCCCCTCTCATATCTCTCTTCCCTGGTTTCCCTCTTTCCCCTCAACTCTCTCTTTTCACTCTTTCCCCTCGCCTGTCTCTTTTACTTCTTCTCCCACAACTCTCTCTCTTCCCTCTTGCCCCCGTTCCTGACTCTTCTGCCTGCTTTCCCTCTTTTCCCTGAACTCTCTCTTTTCACTCCTTTCCCTCGACTCTCTCTTTTCCCTCCTTTCCCTTGCTTGTCTATTTTACCTCGTCTCCGGCAACTCTCTCCCCCCTATCTCCCCCCTTTGCTGTCTCCTCTGCCTGGTTTCCCTCTTTCCCGTAAACTCTCTCTTTTCCCACTTTCTCCTCGCCTCTCTCTTTTCCCTGTATTCCCGCAACTCTCTCTTTTCCCTCTTTCCCCCTCGCCTGTCTCCCTCACCTCTTTCCCCTCACCTTCCTCTTTTACCCGGTTTCCCTCTTTTCCACGAACTCTCTCTTTTCACTCTTTCCCCCTCTCATGTGTCTCTTCCCTGGTTTCCCTCTTTCCCCTCAACTCTCTCTTTTCACTCTTCCCCCTCGCCTGTCTCTCTTACTTCTTCTCCCACAACTCTCTCTCTTCCCTCTTGCCCCCGTTCCTGACTCTTCTGCCTGCTTTCCCTTTTTCCCCTCAACTCTCTCTTTTCCCTCCTTTCCCTCGACTCTCTCTTTTCCCTCCTTTCCGTTGCTTGTCTATTTTACCTCGTCTCCGGCAACTCTCTCTCTCCTCTCTCCCCCCCTTTGCTGTCTCTTCTGCCTGGTTTCCCTCTTTACCGTAAACTCTCTCTTTTCCCTCTTTCCCCTCGCCTCTCTCACCTCTTTCCCCTCACCTGCCTCTTTTCACTGGCTTCCCTCTTTTCCCTGAAATCTCTTTTTTCACTCTTTTCCCTCTTTTCCCTCACATGTCTCTCTTACTTCTCCTTTCCGCAACTCTCTCTCTCCCCTCTCCCCCCCTTTGCTGTCTCCTCTGCCTGGTTTCCCTCTTTCCCGTAAACTCTCTTTTTTCACATTTCCCCCTCGCCTGTCTCTTTTCCCTGTATTCCCTCAACTCTCTCCTTTCCCTCTTCCCCCTCGCCTGTCTCTCTCACCTCTTTCCCCTCACCTGCCTCTTTTCCCTGGTTTCCCTCTTTTCCACGAACTCTCTCTTTTCACTCTTTCCCCTCACATGTCTCTCTTCCCTGGTTTCCCTCTTTTCCACGAACTCTCTCTTTTCACTCTTTCCCCTCACATGTCTCTCTTCCCTGGTTTCCCTCTTTTCCCTCAACTCTCTCTTTTCACTCTTTTCCCCGCTTTTCTCTTTCCCTCGCTTGTCTCTTTTCCCTCAACTCACTCTTTTCCCTCTTTTCCCTCGCATGTCTCTCTTGGTTCTTCTCCCACAACTCTCTCTCCCCCCTCTCCCCCCCTTTGCTGTCTCTTCTGCCCGGTTTCCCGCTTTTCCCTCAACTCTCTCTTTTCACTCTTTCCCCTCGCCTGTGTCTCTTACTTCTTCTCCCAGAACTCTCTCTCTTCCCTATTGCCCCCGTTCCTGACTCTTCTGCCTGGTTTCCCTCTTTCCCGTAAACTCTCTCTTTTCACACTTCCCCCTCGCCTGTCTCTCTCACCTCTTTCCCCTCATCTGCCTCTTTTCCCCGGTATCCCTCTTTTCCACGAACTCTCTCTTTTCACTCTTTCCCCCTCTCATGTATCTCTTCCCTGGTTTCCCTCTTTTCCCTCAACTCTCTCTTTTCACTCTTTTCCCCGCTTTTCTCTTTCCCTCGCTTGTCTCTTTTCCCTCAACTCTCTCTTTTCCCTCTTTTCCTTTGCATGTCTCTCTCAGTTCTTCTCCCGCAACTCTCTCCCCCCCCCCCCTTGCTGTCTCTTCTGCCTGGTTTCCCGCTTTTCCCTAAACTCTCTCTTTTCTCTCTTTTCCCCTCTCATATCTCTCTTCCCTGGTTTCCCTCTTTCCCCTCAACTCTCTCTTTTCACTCTTTCCCCTCGCCTGTCTCTCTTACTTCTTCTCCCAGAACTCTCTCTCTTCCCTATTGCCCCCGTTCCTGACTCTTCTGCCTGCTTTCCCTCTTTTCCCTGAACTCTCTCTTTTCACTCTTTTCCCTCGACTCTCTCTTTCCCTCTTTTCCCTCACATGTCTCTCTTCTTCTCCTGCAACACTCTCTTCCCCCCCTCCCCCCCTTTGCTGTCTCCTCTGCCTGGTTTCCCTCTTTCCCGTAAACTCTCTCTTTTCACACTTTCTCCTCGCCTCTCTCTTTTCCCTGTATTCCCGCAACTCTCTCTTTTCCCTCTTTCTCCCTCGCCTGTCTCCCTCACCTCTTTCCCCTCACCTTCCTCTTTTCCCCGGTTTCCCTCTTTTCCACGAACTCTCTCTTTTCACTCTTCCCCCCCTCATGTCTCTCTTCCCTGGTTTCCCTCTTTCCCCTCAACTCTCTCTTTTCACTCTTTCCCCTCGCCTGTCTCTCTTACTTCTTCTCCCACAACTCTCTCTCTTCCCTCTTGCCCCCGTTCCTGACTCTTCTGCCTGCTTTCCCTTTTTCCCCTCAACTCTCTCTTTTCACTCCTTTCCCTCGACTCTCTCTTTTCCCTCCTTTCCCTTGCTTGTCTATTTTACCTCGTCTCCGGCAACTCTCTCTCTCCTCTCCCCCCCCCTTTGCTGTCTCTTCTGCCTGGTTTCCCTCTTTACCGTAAACTCTCTCTTTTCCCTCTTTCCCCTCGCCTGTCTCTCTCACCTCTTTCCCCTCACCTGCCTCTTTTCACTGGCTTCCCTCTTTTCCCTGAAATCTCTTTTTTCACTCTTTTCCCTCTTTTCCCTCACATGTCTCTCTTACTTCTCCTTTCCGCAACTCTCTCTCTCTTCTCTCCCCACCTTTGCTGTCTCTTCTGCCCGGTTTCCCGCTTCTCCCTCAACTCTCTCTTTTCACTCTTTCCCCTCGCCTGTCTCTCTTTCTTCTTCTCCCAGAACTCTCTCTCTTCCCTATTGCCCCCGTTCGTGACTCTTCTGCCTGGTTTCCCTCTTTCCCGTAAACTCTCTCTTTTCACACTTCCCCCTCGCCTGTCTCTTTTCCCTGTATTCCCTCAACTCTCTCTTTTCACACTTCCCCCTCGCCTGTCTCTTTTCCCTGTATTCCCTCAACTCTCTCCTTTCCCTCTTCCCCCTCGCCTGTCTCTTTTCCCTGTATTCCCTCAACTCTCTCTTTTCCCTCTTTCCCCTCGCCTGTCTCTCTCACCTCTTTCCCCTCACCTTCCTCTTTTCCCCGGTATCCCTCTTTTCCACGAACTCTCTCTTTTCACTCTTTCCCCCCTCTCATGTCTCTCTTCCCTGGTTTCCCTCTTTTCCCTCAACTCTCTCTTTTCACTCTTTTCCCCGCTTTTCTCTTTCCCTCGCTTGTCTCTTTTCCCTCAGCTCTCTCTTTTCCCTCTTTTCCTTTGCATGTCTCTCTTAGTTCTTCTCCCGCAATTCTCCCCCCCCCCCCCCTTTGCTGTCTCTTCTGCCTGGTTTCCCGCTTTTCCCTAAACTCTCTCTTTTCTCTCTTTTCCCCTCTCATATCTCTCTTCCCTGGTTTCCCTCTTTCCCCTCAACTCTCTCTTTTCACTCTTTCCCCTCGCCTGTCTCTCTTACTTCTTCTCCCAGAACTCTCTCTCTTCCCTATTGCCCCCGTTCCTGACTCTTCTGCCTGCTTTCCCTCTTTTCCCTGAACTCTCTCTTTTCACTCTTTTCCCTCGACTCTCTCTTTTCCCTCTTTTCCCTCACATGTCTCTCTTCTTCTCCTGCAACACTCTCTCCCCCCCCTCCCCGCCTTTGCTGCCTCCTCTGCCTGGTTTCCCTCTTTCCCGTAAACTCTCTCTTTTCACACTTTCTCCTCGCCTCTCTCTTTTCCCTGTATTCCCGCAACTCTCTCTTTTCCCTCTTTCCCCCTCGCCTGTCTCCCTCACCTCTTTCCCCTCACCTTCCTCTTTTCCCCGGTTTCCCTGTTTTCCACGAACTCTCTCTTTTCACTCTTCCCCCCTCTCATGTCTCTCTTCCCTGGTTTCCCTCTTCTCCCTCAACTCTCTCTTTTCACTCTTTTCCCTCGACTCTCTCTTTTCCCTCTTTTCCCTCACATGTCTCTGTTACTTCTTGTCCGGCAACTCTCTCTCTCCTCTCTCCCCCCCTTTAGCGGTCTCCTCTGCCTGGTTTCCCTCTTTCCCCTAAACTCTCTCTTTTCAAACATTCCCCTCGCCTGTCTCTTTTCCCTGTATTCCCTCAACTCTTTCTTTTCCCTCTTTCCCCTCGCCTGTCTCACTCACCTCTTTACCCTCACCTGTGTCTTTTCACTGCTTTCCCTCTTTTCCCTGAACTCTCTCTTTTCACTCTTTTCCCTCGACTCTCTCTTTTCACTCTTTTCCCTCACATCTCTCTTTTACTTCTTCTCCGGCAACACTCTCTCCCCCCTCTCCCCCGCTTTGCTGTCTCCTCTGCCTGGTTTCCCTCTTTCCCGTAAACTCTCTCTTTTCCCACTTCCCCCCCGCCTGTCTCTTTTCCCTGTATTCCCTCAACTCTCTCCTTTCCCTCTTCCCCTCAAGTGTCTCTTTTCCCTGTATTCCCTCAACTCTCTCTTTTCCCTCTTCCTCCTCGCCTGTCTCTCTCACCTCTTTCCCCTCACCTGCCTCTTTTCCCTGGTTTCCCTCTTTTCCACGAACTCTCTCTTTTCCCTCTTTTCCCTCACATGTCTCTCTTACTTCTTCTCCTGCAACACTCTCTCCCCCCCCCCCCCTTTGCTGTCTCCTCTGCCTGGTTTCCCTCTTTCCCGTAAACGCTCTCTTTTCACTCTTTTCCCCTCTCATATCTCTCTTCCCTGGTTTCCCTCTTTCCCCTCAACTCTCTCTTTTCACTCTTTCCCCTCGCCTGTCTCTTTTACTTCTTCTCCCACAACTCTCTCTCTTCCCTCTTGCCCCCGTTCCTGACTCTTCTGCCTGCTTTCCCTCTTTCCCCTCAACTCTCTCTTTTCACTCCTTTCCCTCGACTCTCTCTTTTCCCTCCTTTCCCTTGCTTGTCTATTTTACCTCGTCTCCGGCAACTCTCTCCCCCCTCTCTCCCCCCTTTGCTGTCTCTTCTGCCTGGTTTCCCCCTTCCCGTAACCTCTCTCTTTTCACACTTCCCCCTCGCCTGTCTCTTTTCCCTGTATTCCCTCAACTCTCTCCCCTCGCCTGTCTCTCTCACCTCTTTCCCCTCACCTGCCTCTTTTCCCTGGTTTCCCTCTTTTCCACGAACTCTCTCTTTTCACTCTTTTCCCTCTTTTCCCTCACATGTCTCCTTTACTTCTTCTCTGGCAACTCTCTCCCCCCCCTCTCCCCCCATTTGCTGTCTCTTCTGCCTGGTTTCCCGCTTTTCCCTAAGCTCTCTCTTTTCACTCTTTCCCCTCGCCTGTCTCTTTTACTTCTTCTCCCACAACTCTCTCTCTTCGCTCTTGCCCCCGTTCCTGACTCTTCTGCCTGCTTTCCCTCTTTTCCCTGAACGCTCTCTTTTCACTCCTTTCCCTCGACTCTCTCTTTTCCCTCCTTTCCCTTGCTTGTCTATTTTACCTCGTCTCCGGCAACTCTCTCCCCCCTATCTCCCCCCTTTGCTGTCTCCTCTGCCTGGTTTCCCTCTTACCCGTAAACTCTCTCTTTTCACACTTCCGCTCGCCTGTCTCTTTTCCCTGTATTCCCTCAACTCTCTCCTTTCCCTCTTCCCCCTCGCCTGTCTCTTTTCCCTGTATTCCCTCAACTCTCTCTTTTCCCTCTTTCCCCTCGCCTGTCTCTCTCACCTCTTTCCCCTCACCTTCCTCTTTTCCCCGGTTTCCCTCTTTTCCACGAACTCTCTCTTTTCACTCTTTCCCCCTCTCATGTCTCTCTTCCCTGGTTTCCCTCTTTCCCCTCAACTCTCTCTTTTCACTCTTTCCCCTCGCCTGTCTCTCTTACTTCTTCTCCCACAACTCTCTCTCTTCCCTCTTGCCCCCGTTCCTGACTCTTCTGCCTGCTTTCCCTTTTTCCCCTCAACTCTCTCTTTTCACTCCTTTCCCTCGACTCTCTTTTTTCCCTCCTTTCCCTTGCTTGTCTATTTTACCTCGTCTCCGGCAACTCTCTCTCTCCTCTCCCCCCCCCCTTTGCTGTCTCTTCTGCCTGGTTTCCCTCTTTACCGTAAACTCTCTCTTTTCCCTCTTTCCCCTCGCCTGTCTCTCTCACCTCTTTCCCCTCACCTGCCTCTTTTCACTGGCTTCCCTCTTTTCCCTGAAATCTCTTTTTTCACTCTTTTCCCTCTTTTCCCTCACATGTCTCTCTTACTTCTCCTTTCCGCAACTCTCTCTCTCTTCTCTCCCCCCCTTTGCTGTCTCCTCTGCCTGGTTTCCCTCTTTCCCGTAAACTCTCTTTTTTCACATTTCCCCCTCGCCTGTCTCTTTTCCCTGTATTCCCTCAACTCTCTCCTTTCCCTCTTCCCCCTCGCCTGTCTCTCTCACCTCTTTCCCCTCACCTGCCTCTTTTCCCTGGTTTCCCTCTTTTCCACGAACTCTCTCTTTTCACTCTTTCCCCTCACATGTCTCTCTTCCCCGGTTTCCCTCTTTTCCACGAACTCTCTCTTTTCACTCTTTCCCCTGACATGTCTCTCTTCCCTGGTTTCCCTCTTTTCCCTCAACTCTCTCTTTTCACTCTTTTCCCCGCTTTTCTCTTTTCCCTCGCTTGTCTCTTTTCCCTCAACTCTCTCCTTTCCCTCTTCCCCCTCGCCTGTCTCTCTCATCTCTTTCCCCTCACCTGCCTCTTTTCCCTGGTTTCCCTCTTTTCCACGAACTCTCTCTTTTCACTCTTTCCCCTCACATGTCTCTCTTCCCTGGTTTCCCTCTTTTCCACGAACTCTCTCTTTTCACTCTTTTCCCCGCTTTTCTCTTTTCCCTCGCTTGTCTCTTTTCCCTCAACTCTCTCTTTTCCCTCTTTTCCCTCGCATGTCTCTCTTGGTTCTTCTCCCACAACTCTCTCTCCCCCCTCTCCCCCCCTTTGCTGTCTCTTCTGCCCGGTTTCCCGCTTTTCCCTCAACTCTCTCTTTTCACTCTTTCCCCTCGCCTGTCTCTCTTACTACTTCTCCCAGAACTCTCTCTCTTCCCTATTGCCCCCGTTCCTGACTCTTCTGCCTGGTTTCCCTCTTTCCCGTAAACTCTCTCTTTTCACACTTCCCCCTCGCCTGTCTCTTTTCCCTGTATTCCCTCAACTCTCTCCTTTCCCTCTTTCCCCTTGCCTGTCTCTTTTCCCTGTATTCCCTCAACTCTGTCTTTTCCCTCTTTCCCCTCGCCTGTCTCTCTCACCTCTTTCCCCTCACCTTCCTCTTTTCCCCGGTATCCCTCTTTTCCCCGAACTCTCTCTTTTCACTCTTTCCCCCTCTCATGTCTCTCTTCCCTGGTTTCCCTCGTCTCCCTCAACTCTCTCTTTTCACTCATTTCCCTCGACTCTCTCTTTTCCCTCTTTTCCCTCACATGTCTCTCTTCTTCTCCTGCAACACTCTCTCCCCCCCTCCCCCCCTTTGCTGTCTCCTCTGCCTGGTTTCCCTCTTTCCCGTAAACTCTCTCTTTTCACAATTTCTCCTCGCCTCTCTCTTTTCCCTGTATTCCCGCAACTCTCTCTTTTCCCTCTTTCCCCCTCGCCTGTCTCCCTCACCTCTTTCCCCTCACCTTCCTCTTTTCCCCGGTTTCCATATTTTCCACGAACTCTCTCTTTTCACTCTTTCCCCCTCTCATGTCTCTCTTCCCTGGTTTCCCTCGTCTCCCTCAACTCTCTCTTTTCACTCTTTTCCCTCGACTCTCTCTTTTCCCTCTTTTCCCTCACATGTCTCTGTTACTTCTTGTCCGGCAACACTCTCTCCCCTGTCTCCCCCCCTTTGCTGTCTCTTCTGATTGGTTTCCCTCTTTCCCGTAAACTCTCTCTTCACACTTTCTCCTCGCCTGTCTCTTTTCCCTGTCTCCCCTCAACTCTCTCTTTTCTCTCTTCCCCCTCGCCTGTCTCTTTTCCCTGTCTCCCCGCAACTCTCTCTTTTCCCTCTTTCCCCCTCGCCTGTCTCCCTCACCTCTTTCCCCTCACCTTCCTCTTTTCCCCGGTTTCCCTCTTTTCCACGAATTCTCTCTTTTCACTCTTTCCCCCCTCATGTCTCTCTTCCCTGGTTTCCCTCTTTTCCCTCAACTCTCTCTTTTCACTCTTTTCCCCGCTTGTCTCTTTTCCCTCAACTCTCTCTTTTCCCTCTTTTCCCTCACATGTCTCTCTTACTTCTTCTCCGGCAAAACTCTCTCCCCCCTCTCCCCCGCTTACTGTCTCCTCTGCCTGGTTTCCCTCTTCCCCGTAAACTCTCTCTTTTCCCACTTTCCCCTCGCCTGTCTCTTTTCCCTGTATTCCCTCAACTCTCTCTTTTCCCTCTTCCCCCTCGCCTGTCTCTCTCACCTCTTTCCCCTCACCTGCCTCTTTTCCCCGGTTTCCCTCTTTTCCACGAACTCTCTCTTTTCACTCTTTTCCCTCTTTTCCCTCACATGTCTCTCTTTCTTCTTCTCCTGCAACACTCTCTCCCCCCCTCCCCGCCTTTGCTGCCTCCTCTGCCTGGTTTCCCTCTTTCCCGTAAACTCTCTCTTTTCACACTTTCTCCTCGCCTCTCTCTTTTCCCTGTATTCCCGCAACTCTCTCTTTTCCCTCTTTCCCCCTCGCCTGTCTCCCTCACCTCTTTCCCCTCACCTTCCTCTTTTCCCCGGTTTCCCTCTTTCCCCTCAACTCTCTCTTTTCACTCTTTCCCCTCGCCTGTCTCTCTTACTTCTTCTCCCACAACTCTCTCTCTTCCCTCTTGCCCCCGTTCCTGACTCTTCTGCCTGCTTTCCCTTTTTCCCTCAACTCTCTCTTTTCACTCCTTTCCCTCGACTCTCTCTTTTCCCTCCTTTCCCTTGCTTGTCTATTTTACCTCGTCTCCGGCAACTCTCTCTCTCCTCTCCCCCCCCCCTTTGCTGTCTCTTCTGCCTGGTTTCCCTCTTTACCGTAAACTCTCTCTTTTCCCTCTTTCCCCTCGCCTGTCTCTCTCACCTCTTTCCCCTCACCTGCCTCTTTTCACTGTCTTCCCTCTTTTCCCTGAAATCTCTTTTTTCACTCTTTTCCCTCTTTTCCCTCACATGTCTCTCTTACTTCTCCTTTCCGCAACTCTCTCTCTCTTCTCTCCCCCCCTTTGCTGTCTCCTCTGCCTGGTTTCCCTCTTTCCCGTAAACGCTCTTTTTTCACATTTCCCCCTCGCCTGTCTCTTTTCCCTGTATTCCCTCAACTCTCTCCTTTCCCTCTTCCCCCTCGCCTGTCTCTCTCACCTCTTTCCCCTCACCTGCCTCTTTTCCCTGGTTTCCCTCTTTTCCACGAACTCTCTCTTTTCACTCTTTCCCCTCACATGTCTCTCTTCCCTGGTTACCCTCTTTTCCCTCAACTCTCTCTTTTCACTCTTTTCCCCGCTTTTCTCTTTTCCCTCGCTTGTCTCTTTTCCCTCAACTCTCTCTTTTCCCTCTTTTCCCTCGCATGTCTCTCTTGGTTCTTCTCCCACAACTCTCTCTCCCCCCTCTCCCCCCCTTTGCTGTCTCTTCTGCCCGGTTTCCCGCTTTTCCCTCAACTCTCTCTTTTCACTCTTTCCCCTCGCCTGTCTCTCTTACTTCTTCTCCCAGAACTCTCTCTCTTCCCTATTGCCCCCGTTCCTGACGCTTCTGCCTGGTTTCCCTCTTTCCCGTAAACTCTCTGTTTTCACACTTCCCCCTCGCCTGTCTCTTTTCCCTGTATTCCCTCAACTCTCTCCTTTCCCTCTTCCCCCTCGCCTGTCTCTTTTCCCTGTATTCCCTCAACGCTCTCTTTTCCCTCTTTCCCCTCGCCTGTCTCTCTCACCTCTTTCCCCTCGCCTGCCTGTTTTCCCTGGTTCCCCTCTTTTCCACGAACTCTCTCTTTTCCCTCTTTACTCTCGCGTGTCTCTTTTATCTCTCTTCCCTCGGTGTCCAATTTTCACACTTTCACTTGCATCACTCTTTCCCTTCTCATTCATCATCTCTCTCTTTTCCCTTTCTGCCCTCGCCTCTCTTCAGGTTTCCCTCAACTCTATCTTTTCACTCTCCCCCCTCGCCTGTCTCTCTTACTTCTTCTCCCACAACTCTCTCTCTTCCCTGTTACCGCCGTTCCTGACGCTTCTGCCTGCTTTCCCTCTTTTCCCTGAACTCTCTCTTTTCACTCCATTCCCTCTCATGTCTCTTTTCCCTGGTTTCTCTCTTTTCCCTGAACTCTCTCTTTTCCCTCTTTCCCCTCGCCTGTCTCTTTTCCCTGTAGTCCCTCAACTCTCTCTTTCCCTCTTTCCCCTCGCCTGTCTCTCTCACCTCTTTCCCCTCACCTGCCTCTTTTCACTGGCTTCCCTCTTTTCCGGGATCTCTCTCTTTTCACTCATTTCCCTCTTTTCCCTCACATCTCTCTCTCACTTCTTCTCCAGCAACTCTCTCTCTCCTCTATCCCAACCCCCTTGCTGTCTCCTCTGACTGGTTTCCCGCTTTCCCATAAACTCTCTCTTTTCACACGTTCCCATAAACTCTCTCTTTTCACACGTTCCCCTCGCCTGTCTCTTTTCCCTGTATTCCCGCAACTCTCTCTTTTCCCTCTTTCCCCTCGCCTTTCTCTCTCACCTCTTTCCCCTCACCTGCCTCTATTCACTGGCTTCCCTCTTTTCCGGGATCTCTCTCTTTTCACTCATTTCCCTCTTTTCCCTCACATCTCTCTCTTACTTCTTCTCCAGCAACTCTCTCTCTCCTCTCTCCCCACCCCCTTGCTGTCTCCTCTGACTGGTTTCCCTCTTTCCCGTAAACTCTCTTTTTTTACACTTTCTCCTCGCCTCTCTCTTTTCCCTGTATTCCCGCAACTCTCTCTTTTCCCTCTTCCCCCCTCGCCTATCTCCCTCACCTCTTTCCCTCACCTTCCTCTTTTCCCCGGTTTCCCTCTTTTCCACGAACTCTCTCTTTTGACTCTTTCCCCCTCTCATGTCTCTCTTCCCTGGTTTCCCTCTTTCCCCTCAACTCTCTCTTTTCACTCTTTCCCCTCGCCTGTCTCTCTTACTTCTTCTCCCACAACTCTCTCTCTTCCCTCTTGCCCCTGTTCCTGACTCTTCTGCCTGCTTTCCCTTTTTCCCCTCAACTCTCTCTTTTCACTCCTTTCCCTCGACTCTCTCTTTTCCCTCCTTTCCCTTGCTTGTCTATTTTACCTCGTCTCCGGCAACTCTCTCTCTCCTCTCCCCCCCCTTTGCTGTCTCTTCTGCCTGGTTTCCCTCTTTACCGTAAACTCTCTCTTTTCCCTCTTTCCCCTCGCCTGTCTCTCTCACCTCTTTCCCCTCACCTGCCTCTTTTCACTGGCTTCCCTCTTTTCCCTGAAATCTCTTTTTTCACTCTTTTCCCTCTTTTCCCTCACATGTCTCTCTTACTTCTCCTTTCCGCAACTCTCTCTCTCTTCTCTCCCCCCCTTTGCTGTCTCCTCTGCCTGGTTTCCCTCTTTCCCGTAAACTCTCTTTTTTCACATTTCCCCCTCGCCTGTCTCTTTTCCCTGTATTCCCTCAACTCTCTCCTTTCCCTCTTCGCCCTCGCCTGTCTCTCTCACCTCTTTCCCCTCACCTGCCTCTTTTCCCTGGTTTGCCTCTTTTCCACGAACTCTCTCTTTTCACTCTTTCCCCTCACATGTCTCTCTTCCCCGGTTTCCCTCTTTTCCACGAACTCTCTCTTTTCACTCTTTCCCCTCACATGTCTCTCTTCCCTGGTTTCCCTCTTTTCCCTCAACTCTCTCTTTTCCCTCTTTTCCCTCGCATGTCTCTCTTGGTTCTTCTCCCACAACTCTCTCTCCCCCCTCTCCCCCCCTTTGCTGTCTCTTCTGCCCGGTTTCCCGTTTTTCCCTCAACTCTCTCTTTTCACTCTTTCCCCTCGCCTGTCTCTCTTACTTCTTCTCCCAGAACTCTCTCTCTTCCCTATTGGCCCCGTTCCTGACTCTTCTGCCTGGTTTCCCTCATTCCCGTAAACTCTCTCTTTTCACACTTCCCCGTCGCCTGTCTCTCTCACCTCTTTCCCCTCACCTGCCTCTTTTCCCCGGTATCCCTCTTTTCCACGAAGTCTCTCTTTTCACTCTTTCCCCCTCTCATGTCTCTCTTCCCTGGTTTCCCTCTTTTCCCTCAACTCTCTCTTTTCACTCTTTTCCCTGCTTTTCTCTTTCCCTCGCTTGTCTCTTTTCCCTCAACTCTCTCTTTTCCCTCTTTTCCTTTGCATGTCTCTCTTAGTTCTTCTCCCGCAACTCTCCCCCCCCCCCTTTGCTGTCTCTTCTGCCTGGTTTCCCGCTTTTCCCTAAACTCTCTCTTTTCTCTCTTTTCCCCTCTCATATCTCTCTTCCCTGGTTTCCCTCTTTCCCCTCAACTCTCTCTTTTCACTCTTTCCCCTCGCCTGTCTCGCTTACTTCTTCTCCCAGAACTCTCTCTCTTCCCTATTGCCCCCGTTCCTGACTCTTCTGCCTGCTTTCCCTCTTTTCCCTGAACTCTCTCTTTTCACTCTTTTCCCTCGACTCTCTCTTTCCCTCTTTTCCCTCACATGTCTCTCTTCTTCTCCTGCAACACTCTCTCCCCCCCTCCCCGCCTTTGCTGCCTCCTCTGCCTGGTTTCCCTCTTTCCCGTAAACTCTCTCTTTTCACACTTTCTCCTCGCCTCTCTCTTTTCCCTGTATTCCCGCAACTCTCTCTTTTCCCTCTTTCCCCCTCGCCTGTCTCCCTCACCTCTTTCCCCTCACCTTCCTCTTTTACCCGGTTTCCCTGTTTTCCACGAACTCTCTCTTTTCACTCTTCCCCCCTCTCATGTCTCTCTTCCCTGGTTTCCCTCTTCTCCCTCAACTCTCTCTTTTCACTCTTTTCCCTCGACTCTCTCTTTTCCCTCTTTTCCCTCACATGTCTCTGTTACTTCTTGTCCGGCAACTCTCTCTCTCCTCTCTCCCCCCCTTTAGCGGTCTCCTCTGCCTGGTTTCCCTCTTTCCCCTAAACTCTCTCTTTTCAAACATTCCCCTCGCCTGTCTCTTTTCCCTGTATTCCCTCAACTCTTTCTTTTCCCTCTTTCCCCTCGCCTGTCTCACTCACCTCTTTACCCTCACCTGTGTCTTTTCACTGCTTTCCCTCTTTTCCCTGAACTCTCTCTTTTCACTCTTTTCCCTCGACTCTCTCTTTTCACTCTTTTCCCTCACATCTCTCTTTTACTTCTTCTCCGGCAACACTCTCTCCCCCCTCTCCCCCGCTTTGCTGTCTCCTCTGCCTGGTTTCCCTCTTTACCGTAAACTCTCTCTTTTCCCACTTCCCCCCCGCCTGTCTCTTTTCCCTGTATTCCCTCAACTCTCTCCTTTCCCTCTTCCCCTCAAGTGTCTCTTTTCCCTGTATTCCCTCAACTCTCTCTTTTCCCTCTTCCTCCTCGCCTGTCTCTCTCACCTCTTTCCCCTCACCTGCCTCTTTTCCCTGGTTTCCCTCTTTTCCACGAACTCTCTCTTTTCACTCTTTTCCCTCTTTTCCCTCACATGTCTCTCTTACTTCTTCTCCTGCAACTCTCTCTCTTTTCTCCCCCCCCCCATTTGCTATCTCCTCTGCCTGGTTTCCCTCTTTTCCCTAAACGCTCTCTTTTCACTCTTTTCCCCTCTCATGTCTCTCTTCCCTGGTTTCCCTCTTTCCCCTCAACTCTCTCTTTTCACTCTTTCCCCTCGCCTGTCTCTCTTACTTCTTCTCCCACAACTCTCTCTCTTCCCTCTTGCCCCCGTTCCTGACTCTTCTGCCTGCTTTCCCTCTTTTCCCTGAACTCTCTCTTTTCACTCCTTTCCCTCAACTCTCTCTTTTCCCTCCTTTCCCTTGCTTGTCTATTTTACCTCGTCTCCGGCAACTCTCTCCCCCCTCTCTCCCCCCTTTGCTGTCTCTTCTGCCTGGTTTCCCTCTTTCCCGTAAACGCTCTCTTTTCACACTTCCCCCTCGCCTGTCTCTTTTCCCTGTATTCCCTCAACTCTCTCCCCTCGCCTGTCTCTCTCACCTCTTTCCCCTCACCTGCCTCTTTTCCCTGGTTTCCCTCTTTTCCACGAACTCTCTCTTTTCACTCTTTTCCCTCTTTTCCCTCACATGTCTCCTTTACTTCTTCTCTGGCAACTCTCTCCCCCCCCCTCCCCCCATTTGCTGTCTCTTCTGCCTGGTTTCCCGCTTTTCCCTAAGCTCTCTCTTTTCACTCTTTCCCCTCGCCTGTCTCTTTTACTTCTTCTCCCACAACTCTCTCTCTTCGCTCTTGCCCCCGTTCCTGACTCTTCTGCCTGCTTTCCCTCTTTTCCCTGAACGCTCTCTTTTCACTCCTTTCCCTCGACTCTCTCTTTTCCCTCCTTTCCCTTGCTTGTCTATTTTACCTCGTCTCCGGCAACTCTCTCCCCCCTATCTCCCCCCTTTGCTGTCTCCTCTGCCTGGTTTCCCTCTTTCCCGTAAACTCTCTCTTTTCACACTTCCCCCCCGCCTGTCTCTTTTCCCTGTATTCCCTCAACTCTCTCCTTTCCCTCTTCCCCCTCGCCTGTCTCTTTTCCCTGTATTCCCTCAACTCTCTCTTTTCCCTCTTTCCCCTCGCCTGTCTCTCTCACCTCTTTCCCCTCACCTTCCTCTTTTCCCCGGTTTCCCTCTTTTCCACGAACTCTCTCTTTTCACTCTTTCCCCCTCTCATGTCTCTCTTCCCTGGTTTCCCTCTTTCCCCTCAACTCTCTCTTTTCACTCTTTCCCCTCGCCTGTCTCTCTTACATCTCCTCCCACAACTCTCTCTCTTCCCCCTTGCCCCCGTTCCTGACTCTTCTGCCTGCTTTCCCTTTTTCCCCTCAACTCTCTCTTTTCACTCCTTTCCCTCGACTCTCTCTTTTCCCTCCTTTCCCTTGCTTGTCTAGTTTACCTCGTCTCCGGCAACTCTCTCTCCCCTCTCTCCCCCCCTTTGCTGTCTCTTCTGCATGGTTTCCCTCTTTACCGTAAACTCTCTCTTTTCCCTCTTTCCCCTCGCCTGTCTCTCTCACCTCTTTCCCCTCACCTGCCTCTTTTCACTGGCTTCCCTCTTTTCCCTGAAATCTCTTTTTTCACTCTTTTCCCTCTTTTCCCTCACATGTCTCTCTTACTTCTCCTTTCCGCAACTCTCTCTCTCTTCTCTCCCCCCCTTTGCTGTCTCCTCTGCCTGGTTTCCCTCTTTCCCGTAAACTCTCTTTTTTCACATTTCCCCCTCGCCTGTCTCTTTTCCCTGTATTCCCTCAACTCTCTCCTTTCCCTCTTCCCCCTCGCCTGTCTCTCTCACCTCTTTCCCCTCACCTGCCTCTTTTCCCTGGTTTCCCTCTTTTCCACGAACTCTCTCTTTTCACTCTTTCCCCTCACATGTCTCTCTTCCCCGGTTTCCCTCTTTTCCACGAACTCTCTCTTTTCACTCTTTCCCCTCACATGTCTCTCTTCCCTGGTTTCCGTCTTTTCCCTCAACTCTCTCTTTTCACTCTTTTCCCCGCTTTTCTCTTTTCCCTCGCTTGTCTCTTTTCCCTCAACTCTCTCCTTTCCCTCTTCCCCCTCGCCTGTCTCTCTCATCTCTTTCCCCTCACCTGCCTCTTTTCCCTGTTTTCCCTCTTTTCCACGAACTCTCTCTTTTCACTCTTTCCCCTCACATGTCTCTCTTCCCTGGTTTCCCTCTTTTCCACGAACTCTCTCTTTTCACTCTTTCCCCTCACATGTCTCTCTTCCCTGGTTTCCCTCTTTTCCCTCAACTCTCTCTTTTCACTCTTTTCCCCGCTTTTCTCTTTTCCCTCGCTTGTCTCTTTTCCCTCAACTCTCTCTTTTCCCTCTTTTCCCTCGCATGTCTCTCTTGGTTCTTCTCCCACAACTCTCTCTCCCCCCTCTCCCCCCCTTTGCTGTCTCTTCTGCCCGGTTTCCCGCTTTTCCCTCAACTCTCTCTTTTCACTCTTTCCCCTCGCCTGTCTCTCTTACTTCTTCTCCCAGAACTCTCTCTCTTCCCTATTGCCCCCGTTCCTGACTCTTCTGCCTGGTTTCCCTCTTTCCCGTAAACTCTCTCTTTTCACACTTCCCCCCGCCTGTCTCTTTTCCCTGTATTCCCTCAACTCTCTCCTTTCCCTCTTCCCCCTCGCCTGTCTCTTTTCCCTGTATTCCCTCAACTCTCTCTTTTCCCTCTTTCCCCTCGCCTGTCTCTCTCACCTCTTTGCCCTCACCTGCCTCTTTTCCCTGGTTTCCCTCTTTTCCACGAACTCTCTCTTTTCACTCTTTTCCCTCTTTTCCCTCACATGTGTCTCTTACTTCTTCTCCGGCAACTCTCTCTCCCCCCTCTCCCCCCATTTGCTGTCTCTTCTGCCTGGTTTCCCGCTTTTCCCTAAGCTCTCTCCTTTCACTCTTTCCCCCTCTCATATCTCTCTTCCCTGGTTTCCCTCTTTCCCCTCAACTCTCTCTTTTCACTCTTTCCCCTCGCCTGTCTCTTTTACTTCTTCTCCCACAACTCTCTCTCTTCCCTCTTGCCCCCGTTCCTGACTCTTCTGCCTGCTTTCCCTCTTTTCCCTGAACTCTCTCTTTTCACTCCTTTCCCTCGACTCTCTCTTTTCCCTCCTTTCCCTTGCTTGTCTATTTTACCTCGTCTCCGGCAACTCTCTCCCCCCTATCTCCCCCCTTTGCTGTCTCCTCTGCCTGGTTTCCCTCTTTCCCGTAAACTCTCTCTTTTCCCACTTTCTCCTCGCCTCTCTCTTTTCCCTGTATTCCCGCAACTCTCTCTTTTCCCTCTTTCCCCCTCGCCTGTCTCCCTCACCTCTTTCCCCTCACCTTCCTCTTTTACCCGGTTTCCCTCTTTTCCACGAACTCTCTCTTTTCACTCTTTCCCCCTCTCATGTGTCTCTTCCCTGGTTTCCCTCTTTCCCCTCAACTCTCTCTTTTCACTCTTCCCCCTCGCCTGTCTCTCTTACTTCTTCTCCCACAACTCTCTCTCTTCCCTCTTGCCCCCGTTCCTGACTCTTCTGCCTGCTTTCCCTTTTTCCCCTCAACTCTCTCTTTTCCCTCCTTTCCCTCGACTCTCTCTTTTCCCTCCTTTCCGTTGCTTGTCTATTTTACCTCGTCTCCGGCAACTCTCTCTCTCCTCTCTCCCCCCCCTTTGCTGTCTCTTCTGCCTGGTTTCCCTCTTTACCGTAAACTCTCTCTTTTCCCTCTTTCCCCTCGCCTCTCTCACCTCTTTCCCCTCACCTGCCTCTTTTCACTGGCTTCCCTCTTTTCCCTGAAATCTCTTTTTTCACTCTTTTCCCTCTTTTCCCTCACATGTCTCTCTTACTTCTCCTTTCCGCAACTCTCTCTCTCCCCTCTCCCCCCCTTTGCTGTCTCCTCTGCCTGGTTTCCCTCTTTCCCGTAAACTCTCTTTTTTCACATTTCCCCCTCGCCTGTCTCTTTTCCCTGTATTCCCTCAACTCTCTCCTTTCCCTCTTCCCCCTCGCCTGTCTCTCTCACCTCTTTCCCCTCACCTGCCTCTTTTCCCTGGTTTCCCTCTTTTCCACGAACTCTCTCTTTTCACTCTTTCCCCTCACATGTCTCTCTTCCCTGGTTTCCCTCTTTTCCACGAACTCTCTCTTTTCACTCTTTCCCCTCACATGTCTCTCTTCCCTGGTTTCCCTCTTTTCCCTCAACTCTCTCTTTTCACTCTTTTCCCCGCTTTTCTCTTTCCCTCGCTTGTCTCTTTTCCCTCAACTCACTCTTTTCCCTCTTTTCCCTCGCATGTCTCTCTTGGTTCTTCTCCCACAACTCTCTCTCCCCCCTCTCCCCCCCTTTGCTGTCTCTTCTGCCCGGTTTCCCGCTTTTCCCTCAACTCTCTCTTTTCACTCTTTCCCCTCGCCTGTGTCTCTTACTTCTTCTCCCAGAACTCTCTCTCTTCCCTATTGCCCCCGTTCCTGACTCTTCTGCCTGGTTTCCCTCTTTCCCGTAAACTCTCTCTTTTCACACTTCCCCCTCGCCTGTCTCTCTCACCTCTTTCCCCTCATCTGCCTCTTTTCCCCGGTATCCCTCTTTTCCACGAACTCTCTCTTTTCACTCTTTCCCCCTCTCATGTATCTCTTCCCTGGTTTCCCTCTTTTCCCTCAACTCTCTCTTTTCACTCTTTTCCCCGCTTTTCTCTTTCCCTCGCTTGTCTCTTTTCCCTCAACTCTCTCTTTTCCCTCTTTTCCTTTGCATGTCTCTCTCAGTTCTTCTCCCGCAACTCTCTCCCCCCCCCCCCTTGCTGTCTCTTCTGCCTGGTTTCCCGCTTTTCCCTAAACTCTCTCTTTTCTCTCTTTTCCCCTCTCATATCTCTCTTCCCTGGTTTCCCTCTTTCCCCTCAACTCTCTCTTTTCACTCTTTCCCCTCGCCTGTCTCTCTTACTTCTTCTCCCAGAACTCTCTCTCTTCCCTATTGCCCCCGTTCCTGACTCTTCTGCCTGCTTTCCCTCTTTTCCCTCAACTCTCTCTTTTCACTCTTTTCCCTCGACTCTCTCTTTCCCTCTTTTCCCTCACATGTCTCTCTTCTTCTCCTGCAACACTCTCTTCCCCCCTCCCCCCCTTTGCTGTCTCCTCTGCCTGGTTTCCCTATTTCCCGTAAACTCTCTCTTTTCACACTTTCTCCTCGCCTCTCTCTTTTCCCTGTATTCCCGCAACTCTCTCTTTTCCCTCTTTCTCCCTCGCCTGTCTCCCTCACCTCTTTCCCCTCACCTTCCTCTTTTCCCCGGTTTCCCTCTTTTCCACGAACTCTCTCTTTTCACTCTTCCCCCCCTCCTGTCTCTCTTCCCTGGTTTCCCTCTTTCCCCTCAACTCTCTCTTTTCACTCTTTCCCCTCGCCTGTCTCTCTTACTTCTTCTCCCACAACTCTCTCTCTTCCCTCTTGCCCCCGTTCCTGACTCTTCTGCCTGCTTTCCCTTTTTCCCCTCAACTCTCTCTTTTCACTCCTTTCCCTCGACTCTCTCTTTTCCCTCCTTTCCCTTGCTTGTCTATTTTACCTCGTCTCCGGCAACTCTCTCTCTCCTCTCCCCCCCCCTTTGCTGTCTCTTCTGCCTGGTTTCCCTCTTTACCGTAAACTCTCTCTTTTCCCTCTTTCCCCTCGCCTGTCTCTCTCACCTCTTTCCCCTCACCTGCCTCTTTTCACTGGCTTCCCTCTTTTCCCTGAAATCTCTTTTTTCACTCTTTTCCCTCTTTTCCCTCACATGTCTCTCTCACTTCTCCTTTCCGCAACTCTCTCTCTCTTCTCTCCCCACCTTTGCTGTCTCTTCTGCCCGGTTTCCCGCTTCTCCCTCAACTCTCTCTTTTCACTCTTTCCCCTCGCCTGTCTCTCTTTCTTCTTCTCCCAGAACTCTCTCTCTTCCCTATTGCCCCCGTTCGTGACTCTTCTGCCTGGTTTCCCTCTTTCCCGTAAACTCTCTCTTTTCACACTTCCCCCTCGCCTGTCTCTTTTCCCTGTATTCCCTCAACTCTCTCTTTTCACACTTCCCCCTCGCCTGTCTCTTTTCCCTGTATTCCCTCAACTCTCTCCTTTCCCTCTTCCCCCTCGCCTGTCTCTTTTCCCTGTATTCCCTCAACGCTCTCTTTTCCCTCTTTCCCCTCGCCTGTCTCTCTCACCTCTTTCCCCTCGCCTGCCTGTTTTCCCTGGTTCCCCTCTTTTCCACGAACTCTCTCTTTTCCCTCTTTACTCTCGCGTGTCTCTTTTATCTCTCTTCCCTCGGTGTCCAATTTTCACACTTTCACTTGCATCACTCTTTCCCTTCTCATTCATCATCTCTCTCTTTTCCCTTTCTGCCCTCGCCTCTCTTCAGGTTTCCCTCAACTCTATCTTTTCACTCTCCCCCCTCGCCTGTCTCTCTTACTTCTTCTCCCACAACTCTCTCTCTTCCCTGTTACCGCCGTTCCTGACGCTTCTGCCTGCTTTCCCTCTTTTCCCTGAACTCTCTCTTTTCACTCCATTCCCTCTCATGTCTCTTTTCCCTGGTTTCTCTCTTTTCCCTGAACTCTCTCTTTTCCCTCTTTCCCCTCGCCTGTCTCTTTTCCCTGTAGTCCCTCAACTCTCTCTTTCCCTCTTTCCCCTCGCCTGTCTCTCTCACCTCTTTCCCCTCACCTGCCTCTTTTCACTGGCTTCCCTCTTTTCCGGGATCTCTCTCTTTTCACTCATTTCCCTCTTTTCCCTCACATCTCTCTCTTACTTCTTCTCCAGCAACTCTCTCTCTCCTCTCTCCCAACCCCCTTGCTGTCTCCTCTGACTGGTTTCCCGCTTTCCCATAAACTCTCTCTTTTCACACGTTCCCATAAACTCTCTCTTTTCACACGTTCCCCTCGCCTGTCTCTTTTCCCTGTATTCCCGCAACTCTCTCTTTTCCCTCTTTCCCCCTCGCCTTTCTCTCTCACCTCTTTCCCCTCACCTGCCTCTATTCACTGGCTTCCCTCTTTTCCGGGATCTCTCTCTTTTCACTCATTTCCCTCTTTTCCCTCACATCTCTCTCTTACTTCTTCTCCAGCAACTCTCTCTCTCCTCTCTCCCCACCCCCTTGCTGTCTCCTCTGACTGGTTTCCCTCTTTCCCGTAAACTCTCTTTTTTTACACTTTCTCCTCGCCTCTCTCTTTTCCCTGTATTCCCGCAACTCTCTCTTTTCCCTCTTCCCCCCTCGCCTATCTCCCTCACCTCTTTCCCTCACCTTCCTCTTTTCCCCGGTTTCCCTCTTTTCCACGAACTCTCTCTTTTGACTCTTTCCCCCTCTCATGTCTCTCTTCCCTGGTTTCCCTCTTTCCCCTCAACTCTCTCTTTTCACTCTTTCCCCTCGCCTGTCTCTCTTACTTCTTCTCCCACAACTCTCTCTCTTCCCTCTTGCCCCTGTTCCTGACTCTTCTGCCTGCTTTCCCTTTTTCCCCTCAACTCTCTCTTTTCACTCCTTTCCCTCGACTCTCTCTTTTCCCTCCTTTCCCTTGCTTGTCTATTTTACCTCGTCTCCGGCAACTCTCTCTCTCCTCTCCCCCCCCTTTGCTGTCTCTTCTGCCTGGTTTCCCTCTTTACCGTAAACTCTCTCTTTTCCCTCTTTCCCCCTCGCCTGTCTCTCTCACCTCTTTCCCCTCACCTGCCTCTTTTCACTGGCTTCCCTCTTTTCCCTGAAATCTCTTTTTTCACTCTTTTCCCTCTTTTCCCTCACATGTCTCTCTTACTTCTCCTTTCCGCAACTCTCTCTCTCTTCTCTCCCCCCCTTTGCTGTCTCCTCTGCCTGGTTTCCCTCTTTCCCGTAAACTCTCTTTTTTCACATTTCCCCCTCGCCTGTCTCTTTTCCCTGTATTCCCTCAACTCTCTCCTTTCCCTCTTCGCCCTCGCCTGTCTCTCTCACCTCTTTCCCCTCACCTGCCTCTTTTCCCTGGTTTGCCTCTTTTCCACGAACTCTCTCTTTTCACTCTTTCCCCTCACATGTCTCTCTTCCCCGGTTTCCCTCTTTTCCACGAACTCTCTCTTTTCACTCTTTCCCCTCACATGTCTCTCTTCCCTGGTTTCCCTCTTTTCCCTCAACTCTCTCTTTTCCCTCTTTTCCCTCGCATGTCTCTCTTGGTTCTTCTCCCACAACTCTCTCTCCCCCCTCTCCCCCCCTTTGCTGTCTCTTCTGCCCGGTTTCCCGTTTTTCCCTCAACTCTCTCTTTTCACTCTTTCCCCTCGCCTGTCTCTCTTACTTCTTCTCCCAGAACTCTCTCTCTTCCCTATTGGCCCCGTTCCTGACTCTTCTGCCTGGTTTCCCTCATTCCCGTAAACTCTCTCTTTTCACACTTCCCCGTCGCCTGTCTCTCTCACCTCTTTCCCCTCACCTGCCTCTTTTCCCCGGTATCCCTCTTTTCCACGAAGTCTCTCTTTTCACTCTTTCCCCCTCTCATGTCTCTCTTCCCTGGTTTCCCTCTTTTCCCTCAACTCTCTCTTTTCACTCTTTTCCCTGCTTTTCTCTTTCCCTCGCTTGTCTCTTTTCCCTCAACTCTCTCTTTTCCCTCTTTTCCTTTGCATGTCTCTCTTAGTTCTTCTCCCGCAACTCTCCCCCCCCCCCTTTGCTGTCTCTTCTGCCTGGTTTCCCGCTTTTCCCTAAACTCTCTCTTTTCTCTCTTTTCCCCTCTCATATCTCTCTTCCCTGGTTTCCCTCTTTCCCCTCAACTCTCTCTTTTCACTCTTTCCCCTCGCCTGTCTCGCTTACTTCTTCTCCCAGAACTCTCTCTCTTCCCTATTGCCCCCGTTCCTGACTCTTCTGCCTGCTTTCCCTCTTTTCCCTGAACTCTCTCTTTTCACTCTTTTCCCTCGACTCTCTCTTTCCCTCTTTTCCCTCACATGTCTCTCTTCTTCTCCTGCAACACTCTCTCCCCCCCTCCCCCCCTTTGCTGTCTCCTCTGCCTGGTTTCCCTCTTTCCCGTAAACTCTCTCTTTTCACACTTTCTCCTCGCCTCTCTCTTTTCCCTGTATTCCCGCAACTCTCTCTTTTCCCTCTTTCCCCCTCGACTGTCTCCCTCACCTCTTTCCCCTCACCTTCCTCTTTTCCCCGGTTTCCCTCTTTTCCACGAACTCTCTCTTTTCACTCTTCCCCCCTCTCATGTCTCTCTTCCCTGGTTTCCCTCTTTCCCCTCAACTCTCTCTTTTCACTCTTTCCCCTCGCCTGTCTCTCTTACTTCTTCTCCCACAACTCTCTCTCTTCCCTCTTGCCCCCGTTCCTGACTCTTCTGCCTGCTTTCCCTTTTTCCCCTCAACTCTCTCTTTTCACTCCTTTCCCTCGACTCTCTCTTTTCCCTCCTTTCCCTTGCTTGTCTATTTTACCTCGTCTCCGGCAACTCTCTCTCCTCTCCCCCACCCTTTGCTGTCTCTTCTGCCTGGTTTCCCTCTTTACCATAAACTCTCTCTTTTCCCTCTTTCCCCTCGCCTGTCTCTCTCACCTCTTTCCCCTCACCTGCCTCTTTTCACTGGCTTCCCTCTTTTCCCTGAAATCTCTTTTTTCACTCTTTTCCCTCTTTTCCCTCACATGTCTCTCTTACTTCTCCTTTCCGCAACTCTCTCTCTCTTCTCTCCCCCCCTTTGCTGTCTCTTCTGCCCGGTTTCCCGCTTCTCCCTCAACTCTCTCTTTTCACTCTTTCCCCTCGCCTGTCTCTCTTACTTCTTCTCCCAGAACTCTCTCTCTTCCCTATTGCCCCCGTTCCTGACTCTTCTGCCTGCTTTCCCTCTTTCCCGTAAACTCTCTCTTTTCACACTTCCCCCTCGCCTGTCTCTTTTCCCTGTATTCCCTCAACTCTCTCCTTTCCCTCTTCCCCCTCGCCTGTCTCTTTTCCCTGTATTCCCTCAACTCTCTCTTTTCCCTCTTTCCCCTCGCCTGTCTCTCTCACCTCTTTCCCCTCACCTTCCTCTTTTCCCCGGTATCCCTCTTTTCCACGAACTCTCTCTTTTCACTCTTTCCCCCTGTCATGTGTCTCTTCCCTGGTTTCCCTCTTTTCCCTCAACTCTCTCTTTTCACTCTTTTCCCCACTTTTCTCTTTCCCTCGCTTGTCTCTTTTCCCTCAACTCTCTCTTTTCCCTCTTTTCCTTTGCATGTCTCTCTTAGTTCTTCTCCCGCAATTCTCCCCCCCCCCCCCCTTTGCTGTCTCTTCTGCCTGGTTTCCCGCTTTTCCCTAAACTCTCTCTTTTCTCTCTTTTCCCCTCTCATATCTCTCTTCCCTGGTTTCCCTCTTTCCCCTCAACTCTCTCTTTTCACTCTTTCCCCTCGCCTGTCTCTCTTACTTCTTCTCCCAGAACACTCTCTCTTCCCTATTGCCCCCGTTCCTGACTCTTCTGCCTGCTTTCCCTCTTTTCCCTGAACTCTCTCTTTTCACTCTTTTCCCTCGACTCTCTCTTTCCCTCTTTCCCCTCACATGTCTCTCTTCTTCTCCTGCAACACTCTCTCCCCCCCTCCCCCCCTTTGCTGTCTCCTCTGCCTGGTTTCCCTCTTTCCCGTAAACTCTCTCTTTTCACACTTTCTCCTCGCCTCTCTCTTTTCCCTGTATTCCCGCAACTCTCTCTTTTCCCTCTTTCCCCCTCGCCTGTCTCCCTCACCTCTTTCCCCTCAGCTCTTTCCCCTCACCTTCCTCTTTTCCCCGGTTTCCCTCTTTTCCACGAACTCTCTCTTTTCACTCTTCCCCCCCCATGTCTCTCTTCCCTGGTTTCCCTCTTCTCCCTCAACTCTCTCTTTTCACTCTTTTCCCTCGACTCTCTCTTTTCCCTCTTTTCCCTCACATGTCTCTGTTACTTCTTCTCCGGCAACACTCTCTCCCCTGTCTCACCCCCTTTGCTGTCTCTTCTGATTGGTTTCCCTCTTTCCCGTAAACTCTCTCTTCACACTTTCCCCTCGCCTGTCTCTTTTCCCTGTATTCCCTCAACTCTCTCTTTTCCCTCTTTCCCCTCGCCTGTCTCTCTCACCTCTTTCCCCTCACCTGTGTCTTTTCACGGCTTTCCCTCTTTTCCCTGAACGCTCTCTTTTCACTATTTTCCCTCGACTCTCTCTTTTCACTCTTTTCCCTCACATCTCTCTTTTACTTCTTCTCCGGCAACACTCTCTCCCCCCTCTCCCCCGCTTTGCTGTCTCCTCTGCCTGGTTTCCCTCTTCCCCGTAAACTCTCTCTTTTCCCACTTCCCCCCCGCCTGTCTCTTTTCCCTGTATTCCCTCAACTCTCTCCTTTCCCTCTTCCCCTCAAGTGTCTCTTTTCCCTGTATTCCCTCAACTCTCTCTTTTCCCTCTTCCTCCTCGCCTGTCTCTCTCACCTCTTTCCCCTCACCTGCCTCTTTTCCCTGGTTTCCCTCTTTTCCACGAACTCTCTCTTTTCACTCTTTTCCCTCTTTTCCCTCACATGTCTCTCTTACTTCTTCTCCTGCAACTCTCTCTCTTTTCTCCCCCCCCCCCGCTATCTCCTCTGCCTGGTTTCCCTCTTTTCCCTAAACGCTCTCTTTTCACTCTTTTCCCCTCTCATATCTCTCTTCCCTGGTTTCCCTCTTTCCCCTCAACTCTCTCTTTTCACTCTTTCCCCTCGCCTGTCTCTTTTACTTCTTCTCCCACAACTCTATCTCTTCCCTCTTGCCCCCGTTCCTGACTCTTCTGCCTGCTTTCCCTCTTTTCCCTGAACGCTCTCTTTTCACTCCTTTCCCTCAACTCTCTCTTTTCCCTCCTTTCCCTTGCTTGTCTATTTTACCTCGTCTCCGGCAACTCTCTCCCCCCTCTCTCCCCCCTTTGCTGTCTCTTCTGCCTGGTTTCCCTCTTTCCCGTAAACTCTCTCTTTTCACACTTCCCCTCGCCTGTCTCTTTTCCCTGTATTCCCTCAACTCTCTCCTTTCCCTCTTCCCCCTCGCCTGTCTCTTTTCCCTGTATTCCCTCAACTCTCTCTTTTCCATCTTCCCCCTCGCCTGTTTCTCTCCACCTCTTTCCCCTCACCTGCCTCTTTTCCCCCGGTTTCCCTCTTTTCCACGAACTCTCTCTTTTCACTCTTTTCCCTCTTTTCCCTCACATGTCTCTCTTTCTTCTTCTCCTGCAACACTCTCTCCCCCCCTCCCCGCCTTTGCTGCCTCCTCTGCCTGGTTTCCCTCTTTCCCGTAAACTCTCTCTTTTCACACTTTCTCCTCGCCTCTCTCTTTTCCCTCTTTCCCCTCAACTCTCTCTTTTCCCTCTTTCCCCCTCGCCTGTCTCCCTCACCTCTTTCCCCTCACCTTCCTCTTTTCCCCGGTTTCCCTCTTTTCCACGAACTCTCTCTTTTCACTCTTCCCCCCTCTCATGTCTCTCTTCCCTGGTTTCCCTCTTTCCCCTCAACTCTCTCTTTTCACTCTTTCCCCTCGCCTGTCTCTCTTACTTCTTCTCCCACAACTCTCTCTCTTCCCTCTTGCCCCCGTTCCTGACTCTTCTGCCTGCTTTCCCCTTTTTCCCCTCAACTCTCTCTTTTCACTCCTTTCCCTCGACTCTCTCTTTTCCCTCCTTTCCCTTGCTTGTCTATTTTACCTCGTCTCCGGCAACTCTCTCTCCCCTCTCCCCCCCCCCCTTGCTGTCTCTTCTGCCTGGTTTCCCTCTTTACCGTAAACTCTCTCTTTTCCCTCTTTCCCCTCGCCTGTCTCTCACACCTCTTTCCCCTCACCTGCCTCTTTTCACTGGCTTCCCTCTTTTCCCTGAAATCTCTTTTTTCACTCTTTCCCCTCTTTTCCCTCACATGTCTCTCTTACTTCTCCTTTCCGCAACTCTCCTCTCTTCTCTCCCCCCCTTTGCTGTCTCCTCTGCCTGGTTTCCCTCTTTCCCGTAAACTCTCTTTTTTCACATTTCCCCCTCGCCTGTCTCTTTTCCCTGTATTCCCTCAACTCTCTCCTTTCCCTCTTCCCCCTCGCCTGTCTCTCTCACCTCTTTCCCCTCACGTGCCTCTTTTCCCTGGATTCCCTCTTTTCCACGAACTCTCTCTTTTCACTCTTTCCCCTCACATGTCTCTCTTCCCTGGTTTCCCTCTTTTCCACGAACTCTCTCTTTTCACTCTTTCCCCTCACATGTCTCTCTTCCCTGGTTTCCCTCTTTTCCCTCAACTCTCTCTTTTCCCTCTTTTCCCCGCTTTTCTCTTTTCCCTCGCTTGTCTCTTTTCCCTCAACTCTCTCTTTTCCCTCTTTTACCTCGCATGTCTCTCTTGGTTCTTCTCCCACAACTCTCTCTCCCCCCTCTCCCCCCCTTTGTTGTCTCTTCTGCCCGGTTTCCCGCTTTTCCCTCAACTCTCTCTTTTCACTCTTTCCCCTCGCCTGTCTCTCTTACGTCTTCTCCCAGAACGCTCTCTCTTCCCTCTTGCCCCCGTTCCTGACTCTTCTGCCTGGTTTCCCTCTTTCCCGTAAACTCTCTCTTTTCACACTTCCCCCTCGCCTGTCTCTTTTCCCTGTATTCCCTCAACTCTCTCCTTTCCCTCTTCCCCCTCGCCTCTCTCTTTTCCCTGTATTCCCTCAACTCTCTCTTTTCCCTCTTTCCCCCTCGCCTGTCTCCCTCACCTCTTTCCCCTCACCTTCCTCTTTTCCCCGGTTTCCCTCTTTTCCACGAACTCTCTCTTTTCACTCTTCCCCCCTCTCATGTCTCTCTTCCCTTGGTTTCCCTCTTTCCCCTCAACTCTCTCTTTTCACTGTTTCCCCTCGCCTGTCTCTCTTACTTCTTCTCCCACAACTCTCTCTCTTCCCTCTTGCCCCCGTTCCTGACTCTTCTGCCTGCTTTCCCTTTTCCCCCCAACTCTCTCTTTTCACTCCTTTCCCTCGACTCTCTCTTTTCCCTCCTTTCCCTTGCTTGTCTATTTTACCTCGTCTCCGGCAACTCTCTCTCCCTTCTCCCCCCCCCTTTGCTGTCTCTTCTGCCTGGTTTCCCTCTTTACCGTAAACTCTCTCTTTTCCCTCTTTCCCCTCGCCTGTCTCTCTCACCTCTTTCCCCTCACCTGCCTCTTTTCACTGGCTTCCCTGTTTTCCCTGAAATCTCTTTTTTCACTCTTTTCCCTCTTTTCCCTCACATGTCTCTCTTACTTCTCCTTTCCGCAACTCTCTCTCTCTTCTCTCCCCCCCTTTGCTGTCTCCTCTGCCTGGTTTCCCTCTTTCCCGTAAACTCTCTTTTTTCACATTTCCCCCTCGCCTGTCTCTTTTCCCTGTATTCCCTCAACTCTCTCCTTTCCCTCTTCCCCCTCGCCTGTCTCTCTCACCTCTTTCCCCCACCTGCCTCTTTTCCCTGGTTTCCCTCTTTTCCACGAACTCTCTCTTTTCACTCTTTCCCCTCACATGTCTCTCTTCCCTGGTTTCCCTCTTTTCCACGAACTCTCTCTTTTCACTCTTTCCCCTCACATGTCTCTCTTCCCTGGTTTCCCTCTTTTCCCTCAACTCTCTCTTTTCACTCTTTTCCCCGCTTTTTCTCTTTTCCGTCGCTTGTCTCTTTTCCCTCAATTCTCTCTTTTCCCTCTTTTCCCTCGCATGTCTCTCTTGGTTCTTCTCCCACAACTCTCTCTCCCCCCTCTCCCCCCCTTTGCTGTCTCTTCTGCCCGGTTTCCCGCTTTTCCCTCAACTCTCTCTTTTCACTCTTTCCCCTCGCCTGTCTCTCTTACTTCTTCTCCCAGAACGCTCTCTCTTCCCTATTGCCCCCGTTCCTGACTCTTCTGCCTGCTTTCCCTCTTTTCCCTGAACTCTCTCTTTTCACTCTTTTCCCTCGACTCGCTCTTTTCCCTCTTTTCCCTCACATGTCTCTCTTCTTCTCCTGCAACACTCTCTCCCCCCCTCCCCCCCTTTGCTGTCTCCTCTGCCTGGTTTCCCTCTTTCCCGTAAACTCTCTCTTTTCACACTTTCTCCTCGCCTCTCTCTTTTCCCTGTATTCCCGCAACTCTCTCTTTTCCCTCTTTCCCCCTCGCCTGTCTCCCTCACCTCTTTCCCCTCACCTTCCTCTTTCCCCCGGTTTCCCTCTTTTCCACGAACTCTCTCTTTTCACTCTTTCCCCCTCTCATGTCTCTCTTCCCTGGTTTCCCTCTTCTCCCTCAACTCTCTCTTTTCACTCTTTTCCCTCGACTCTCTCTTTTCCCTCTTCTCCCTCACATGTCTCTGTTACTTCTTGTCCGGCAACTCTCTCTCTCCTCTCTCCCCCCCTTTGCGGTCTCTTCTGCCTGGTTTCCCGCTTTTCCCTAAACTCTCTCTTTTCTCTCTTTTCCCCTCTCATATCTCTCTTCCCTGGTTTCCCTCTTTCCCCTCAACTCTCTCTTTTCACTCTTTCCCCTCGCCTGTCTCTCTTACTTCTTCTCCCACAACTCTCTCTCTTCCCTCTTGCCCCCGTTCCTGACTCTTCTGCCTGCTTTCCCTTTTTCCCCTCAACTCTCTCTTTTCACTCCTTTCCCTCGACTCTCTCTTTTCCCTCCTTTCCCTTGCTTGTCTATTTTACCTCGTCTCCGGCAACTCTCTCTCTCGTCTCTCCCCCCCTTTGCTGTCTCTTCTGCCTGGTTTCCCTCTTTACCGTAAACGCTCTCTTTTCCCTCTTTCCCCTCGCCTGTCTCTCTCACCTCTTTCCCCTCACCTGCCTCTTTTCCCTGGTTTCCCTCTTTTCCACGAACTCTCTCTTTTCACTCTTTCCCCTCACATGTCTCTCTTCCCTGGTTTCCCTCTTTTCCACGAACTCTCTCTTTTCCCTCGCATGTCTCTCTTGGTTCTTCTCCCACAACTCTCTCTCCCCCCTCTCCCCCCCTTTGCTGTCTCTTCTGCCCGGTTTCCCGCTTTTCCCTCAACTCTCTCTTTTCACTCTTTCCCCACGCCTGTCTCTCTTTCTTCTTCTCCCAGAACTCTCTCTCTTCCCTATTGCCCCCGTTCCTCACTCTTCTGCCTGGTTTCCCTCTTTCCCGTAAACTCTCTCTTTTCACACTTCCCCCCGCCTGTCTCTTTTCCCTGTATTCCCTCAACTCTCTCCTTTCCCTCTTCCCCCTCGCCTGTCTCTTTTCCCTGTATTCCCTCAACTCTCTCCTTTCCCTCTTCCCCCTCGCCTCTTTTCCCTGTATTCCCTCAACTCTCTCTTTTCCCTCTTTCCCCTCGCCTGTCTCTCTCACCTCTTTCCCCTCACCTTCCTCTTTTCCCCGGTATCCCTCTTTTCCACTAACTCTCTCTTTTCACTCTTTCCCCCTCTCATGTCTCTCTTCCCTGGTTTCCCTCTTTTCCCTCAACTCTCTCTTTTCACTCTTTTCCCCGCTTTTCTCTTTCCCTCGCTTGTCTCTTTTCCCTCTACTCTCTCTTTTCCCTCTTTTCCTTTGCATGTCTCTCTTAGTTCTTCTCCCGCAACTCCCCCCCCGCCCCCCGCTGTCTCTTCTGCCTGGTTTCCCGCTTTTCCCTAAACTCTCTCTTTTCTCTCTTTTCCCCTCTCATATCTCTCTTCCCTGGTTTCCCTCTTTCCCCTCAACTCTCTCTTTTCACTCTTTCCCCTCGCCTTTCTCTCTTACTTCTTCTCCCAGAACTCTCTCTCTTCCCTATTGCCCCCGTTCCTGACTCTTCTGCCTGCTTTCCCTCTTTTCCCTGAACTCTCTCTTTTCACTCTTTTCCCTCGACTCGCTCTTTTCCCTCTTTTCCCTCACATGTCTCTCTTCTTCTCCTGCAACACTCTCTCCCCCCCCTCCCCCCCTTTGCTGTCTCCTCTGCCTGGTTTCCCTCTTTCCCGTAAACTCTCTCTTTTCACACTTTCTCCTCGCCTCTCTCTTTTCCCTGTATTCCCGCAACTCTCTCTTTTCCCTCTTTCCCCCTCGCCTGTCTCCCTCACCTCTTTCCCCTCAGCTCTTTCCCCTCACCTTCCTCTTTTTCCCCGGTTTCCCTCTTTTCCACGAACTCTCTCTTTTCACTCTTCCCCCCCCATGTCTCTCTTCCCTGGTTTCCCTCTTCTCCCTCAACTCTCTCTTTTCACTCTTTTCCCTCGACTCTCTCTTTTCCCTCTTTTCCCTCACATGTCTCTGTTACTTCTTCTCCGGCAACACTCTCTCCCCTGTCTCACCCCCTTTGCTGTCTCTTCTGATTGGTTTCCCTCTTTCCCGTAAACTCTCTCTTCACACTTTCCCCTCGCCTGTCTCTTTTCCCTGTATTCCCTCAACTCTCTCTTTTCCCTCTTTCCCCTCGCCTGTCTCTCTCACCTCTTTCCCCTCACCTGTGTCTTTTCACGGCTTTCCCTCTTTTCCCTGAACGCTCTCTTTTCACTATTTTCCCTCGACTCTCTCTTTTCACTCTTTTCCCTCACATCTCTCTTTTACTTCTTCTCCGGCAACACTCTCTCCCCCCTCTCCCCCCGCTTTGCTGTCTCCTCTGCCTGGTTTCCCTCTTCCCCGTAAACTCTCTCTTTTCCCACTTCCCCCCCGCCTGTCTCTTTTCCCTGTATTCCCTCAACTCTCTCCTTTCCCTCTTCCCCTCAAGTGTCTCTTTTCCCTGTATTCCCTCAACTCTCTCTTTTCCCTCTTCCTCCTCGCCTGTCTCTCTCACCTCTTTCCCCTCACCTGCCTCTTTTCCCTGGTTTCCCTCTTTTCCACGAACTCTCTCTTTTCACTCTTTTCCCTCTTTTCCCTCACATGTCTCTCTTACTTCTTCTCCTGCAACTCTCTCTCTTTTCTCCCCCCCCCCTTGCTATCTCCTCTGCCTGGTTTCCCTCTTTTCCCTAAACGCTCTCTTTTCACTCTTTCCCCTCGCCTGTCTCTTTTACTTCTTCTCCCACAACTCTCTCTCTTCCCTCTTGCCCCCGTTCCTGACTCTTCTGCCTGCTTTCCCTCTTTTCCCTGAACGCTCTCTTTTCACTCCTTTCCCTCAACTCTC
Organism: Gypaetus barbatus; assembly: GCA_028022735.1. Lineage (NCBI taxonomy): Eukaryota > Metazoa > Chordata > Aves > Accipitriformes > Accipitridae > Gypaetus > Gypaetus barbatus. The sequence goes on along the minus strand of CM051561.1, from coordinate 18,917,366 downwards.
TCTTTTCCCTCCTTTCCCTTGCTTGTCTATTTTACCTCGTCTCCGGCAACTCTCTCCCCCCTCTCTCCCCCCTTTGCTGTCTCTTCTGCCTGGTTTCCCTCTTTCCCGTAAACTCTCTCTTTTCACACTTCCCCCTCGCCTGTCTCTTTTCCCTGTATTCCCTCAACTCTCTCCTTTCCCTCTTCCCCCTCGCCTGTCTCTTTTCCCTGTATTCCCTCAACTCTCTCTTTTCCCTCTTTCCCCTCGCCTGTCTCTCTCACCTCTTTCCCCTCACCTGCCTCTTTTCCCTGGTTTCCCTCTTTTCCACGAACTCTCTCTTTTCACTCTTTCCCCTCACATGTCTCTCTTCCCTGGTTTCCCTCTTTTCCACGAACTCTCTCTTTTTCCCTCGCATGTCTCTCTTGGTTCTTCTCCCACAACTCTCTCTCCCCCCTCTCCCCCCCTTTGCTGTCTCTTCTGCCCGGTTTCCCGCTTTTCCCTCAACTCTCTCTTTTCACTCTTTCCCCTCGCCTGTCTCTCTTTCTTCTTCTCCCAGAACTCTCTCTCTTCCCTATTGCCCCCGTTCCTCACTCTTCTGCCTGGTTTCCCTCTTTCCCGTAAACTCTCTCTTTTCACACTTCCCCCCGCCTGTCTCTTTTCCCTGTATTCCCTCAACTCTCTCCTTTCCCTCTTCCCCCTCGCCTGTCTCTTTTCCCTGTATTCCCTCAACTCTCTCCTTTCCCTCTTCCCCCTCGCCTCTTTTCCCTGTATTCCCTCAACTCTCTCTTTTCCCTCTTTCCCCTCGCCTGTCTCTCTCACCTCTTTCCCCTCACCTTCCTCTTTTCCCCGGTATCCCTCTTTTCCACTAACTCTCTCTTTTCACTCTTTCCCCCTCTCATGTCTCTCTTCCCTGGTTTCCCTCTTTTCCCTCAACTCTCTCTTTTCACTCTTTTCCCCGCTTTTCTCTTTCCCTCGCTTGTCTCTTTTCCCTCTACTCTCTCTTTTCCCTCTTTTCCTTTGCATGTCTCTCTTAGTTCTTCTCCCGCAACTCCCCCCCCGCCCCCCGCTGTCTCTTCTGCCTGGTTTCCCGCTTTTCCCTAAACTCTCTCTTTTCTCTCTTTTCCCCTCTCATATCTCTCTTCCCTGGTTTCCCTCTTTCCCCTCAACTCTCTCTTTTCACTCTTTCCCCTCGCCTGTCTCTCTTACTTCTTCTCCCAGAACTCTCTCTCTTCCCTATTGCCCCCGTTCCTGACTCTTCTGCCTGCTTTCCCTCTTTTCCCTGAACTCTCTCTTTTCACTCTTTTCCTCGACTCTCACTTTTCCCTCTTTTCCCTCACATGTCTCTCCTCTTCTCCTGCAACACTCTCTCCCCCCCCTCCCCCCCTTTGCTGTCTCCTCTGCCTGGTTTCCCTCTTTCCCGTAAACTCTCTCTTTTCACACTTTCTCCTCGCCTCTCTCTTTTCCCTGTATTCCCGCAACTCTCTCTTTTCCCTCTTTCCCCTCGCCTGTCTCCCTCACCTCTTTCCCCTCACCTTCCTCTTTCCCCCCGGTTTCCCTCTTTTCCACGAACTCTCTCTTTTCACTCTTTCCCCCCTCTCATGTCTCTCTTCCCTGGTTTCCCTCTTCTCCCTCAACTCTCTCTTTTCACTCTTTTCCCTCCGACTCTCTCTTTTCCCTCTTTTCCCTCACATGTCTCTGTTACTTCTTGTCCGGCAACACTCTCTCTCCTCTCTCCCCCCCTTTGCGGTCTCCTCTGCCTGGTTTCCCTCTTTCCCCTAAACTCTCTCTTTTCAAACATTCCCCTCGCCTGTCTCTTTTCCCTGTATTCCCTCAACTCTTTCCTTTTCCCCTCTTTCCCCTCGCCTGTCTCACTCACCTCTTTACCCTCAACCTGTGTCTTTTCACTGCTTTCCCTCTTTTCCATGAACTCTCTCTTTTCACTCTTTTCCCTCGACTCTCTCTTTTCACTCTTTTCCCTCACATCTCTCTTTTACTTCTTCTCCGGCAACACTCTCTTCCCCCCCTCTCCCCCGCTTTGCTGTCTCCTCTGCCTGGTTTCCCTCTTTCCTGTAAACTCTCTCTTTTTCACACTTTCTCCTCGCCTCTCTCTTTTCCTGTATTCCCGCAACTCTCTCTTTTCCCTCTTTCCCCCTCGCCTGTCTCCCTCACCTCTTTCCCCCTCACCTCTTTCCCCTCACCTTCCCTCTTTTCCCCGGTTTCCCTCTTTTCCACGAACTCTCTCTTTTCACTCTTCCCCCCTTCATGTCTCTCTTCCCCTGTTTCCCTCTTCTCCCTCAACTGTCTCTTTTCACTCTTTTTCCCTCGACTCTCTCTTTCCCTCTTTTCCCTCACATGTCTCTGTTACTTCTTCTCCGGCAACACTCTCTCCCCTGTCTCCCCCCCTTTGCTGTCTCTTCTGATTGGTTTCCCTCTTTCCCGTAAACTCTCTCTTCACACTTTCCCCTCGCCTGTCTCTTTTCCCTGTATTCCCTCAACTCTCTCTTTTCCCCTCTTTCCCCTCGCCTGTCTCTCTCACCTCTTTCCCCTCACCTGTGTCTTTTCACGGCTTTCCCCTCTTTTCCTGAACGCGCTCTTTTCACTCTTTTCCCTCGACTCTCTCTTTTCACTCTTTTCCCTCACATCTCTCTTTTACTTCTTCTCCGGCAACACTCTCTCCCCCCTCTCCCCCGCTTTGCTGTCTCCTCTGCCTGGTTTCCCTCTTCCCCGTAAACTCTCTCTTTTCCCACTTCCCCCCGCCTGTCTCTTTTCCCTGTATTCCCTCAACTCTCTCCTTTCCCTCTTCCCCTCAAGTGTCTCTTTTCCCTGTATTCCCTCAACTCTCTCTTTTCCCTCTTCCTCCTCGCCTGTCTCTCTCACCTCTTTTCCCCTCACCTGCCTCTTTTCCCTGGTTTCCCTCTTTTCCACGAACTCTCTCTTTTCACTCTTTTCCCTCACATGTCTCTCTTACTTCTTCTCCTGCAACACTCTCTCCCCCCCCCCCCCTTGCTGTCTCCTCTGCCTGGTTTCCCTCTTTCCCGTAAACGCTCTCTTTTCACTCTTTTCCCCTCTCATATCTCTCTTCCCTGGTTTCCCTCTTTCCCCTCAACTCTCTCTTTTCACTCTTTCCCCTCGCCTGTCTCTCTTACTTCTTCTCCCACAACTCTCTCTCTTCCCTCTTGCCCCCGTTCCTGACTCTTCTGCCTGCTTTCCCTCTTTCCCCTCAACTCTCTCTTTTCACTCCTTTCCCTCAACTCTCTCTTTTCCCTCCTTTCCCTTGCTTGTCTATTTTACCTCGTCTCCGGCAACTCTCTCCCCCCTCTCTCCCCCCTTTGCTGTCTCTTCTGCCTGGTTTCCCCCTTCCCGTAAACTCTCTCTTTTCACACTTCCCCCTCGCCTGTCTCTTTTCCCTGTATTCCCTCAACTCTCTCCCCTCGCCTGTCTCCCTCACCTCTTTCCCCTCACCTGCCTCTTTGCCCCGGTTTCCCTCTTTTCCACGAACTCTCTCTTTTCACTCTTTTCCCTCTTTTCCCTCACATGTCTCTCTTTCTTCGTCTCCTGCAACACTCTCTCCCCCCCTCCCCGCCTTTGCTGCCTCCTCTGCCTGGTTTCCCTCTTTCCCGTAAACTCTCTCTTTTCCCACTTTCTCCTCGCCTCTCTCTTTTCCCTGTATTCCCGCAACTCTCTCTTTTCCCTCTTTCCCCCTCGCCTGTCTCCCTCACCTCTTTCCCCTCACCTTCCTCTTTTCCCCGGTTTCCCTCTTTTCCACGAACTCTCTCTTTTCACTCTTTCCCCCTCTCATGTGTCTCTTCCCTGGTTTCCCTCTTTCCCCTCAACTCTCTCTTTTCACTCTTCCCCCTCGCCTGTCTCTTTTACTTCTTCTCCCACAACTCTCTCTCTTCCCTCTTGCCCCCGTTCCTGACTCTTCTGCCTGCTTTCCCTTTTTCCCCTCAACTCTCTCTTTTCACTCCTTTCCCTCGACTCTCTCTTTTCCCTCCTTTCCCTTGCTTGTCTATTTTACCTCGTCTCCGGCAACTCTCTCTCTCCTCTCTCCCCCCCCTTTGCTGTCTCTTCTGCCTGGTTTCCCTCTTTCCCGTAAACTCTCTCTTTTCCCTCTTTCCCCTCGCCTCTCTCACCTCTTTCCCCTCACCTGCCTCTTTTCACTGGCTTCCCTCTTTTCCCTGAAATCTCTTTTTTCACTCTTTTCCCTCTTTTCCCTCACATGTCTCTCTTACTTCTCCTTTCCGCAACTCTCTCTCTCTCCTCTCCCCCCCTTTGCTGTCTCCTCTGCCTGGTTTCCCTCTTTCCCGTAAACTCTCTTTTTTCACATTTCCCCCTCGCCTGTCTCTTTTCCCTGTATTCCCTCAACTCTCTCCTTTCCCTCTTCCCCCTCGCCTGTCTCTCTCACCTCTTTCCCCTCACCTGCCTCTTTTCCCTGGTTTCCCTCTTTTCCACGAACTCTCTCTTTTCACTCTTTCCCCTCACATGTCTCTCTTCCCTGGTTTCCCTCTTTTCCACGAACTCTCTCTTTCCACTCTTTCCCCTCACATATCTCTCTTCCCTGGTTTCCCTCTTTCCCCTCAACTCTCTCTTTTCACTCTTTCCCCTCGCCTGTCTCTCTTACTTCTTCTCCCACAACTCTCTCTCTTCCCTCTTGCCCCCGTTCCTGACTCTTCTGCCTGCTTTCCCTCTTTCCCCTCAACTCTCTCTTTTCACTCCTTTCCCTCAACTCTCTCTTTTCCCTCCTTTCCCTTGCTTGTCTATTTTACCTCGTCTCCGGCAACTCTCTCCCCCCCTCTCTCCCCCCTTTGCTGTCTCTTCTGTCTGGTTTCCCCCTTCCCGTAAACTCTCTCTTTTCACACTTCCCCCTCGCCTGTCTCTTTTCCCTGTATTCCCTCAACTCTCTCCCCTCGCCTGTCTCTCTCACCTCTTTCCCCCTCACCTGCCTCTTTGCCCCGGTTTCCCTCTTTTCCACGAACTCTCTCTTTTCCCTCTTTTCCCTCTTTTCCCTCACATGTCTCTCTTTCTTCGTCTCCTGCAACACTCTCTCCCCCCCTCCCCGCCTTTGCTGCCTCCTCTGCCTGGTTTCCCTCTTTCCCGTAAACTCTCTCTTTTCCCACTTTCTCCTCGCCTCTCTCTTTTCCCTGTATTCCCGCAACTCTCTCTTTTCCCTCTTTCCCCCTCGCCTGTCTCCCTCACCTCTTTCCCCTCACCTTCCTCTTTTCCCCGGTTTCCCTCTTTTCCACGAACTCTCTCTTTTCACTCTTTCCCCCTCTCATGTGTCTCTTCCCTGGTTTCCCTCTTTCCACTCAACTCTCTCTTTTCACTCTTCCCCCTCGCCTGTCTCTCTTACTTCTTCTCCCACAACTCTCTCTCTTCCCTCTTGCCCCCGTTCCTGACTCTTCTGCCTGCTTTCCCTTTTTCCCCTCAACTCTCTCTTTTCACTCCTTTCCCTCGACTCTCTCTTTTCCCTCCTTTCCCTTGCTTGTCTATTTTACCTCGTCTCCGGCAACTCTCTCTCTCCTCTCTCCCCCCCTTTGCTGTCTCTTCTGCCTGGTTTCCCTCTTTCCCGTAAACTCTCTCTTTTCCCTCTTTCCCCTCGCCTCTCTCACCTCTTTCCCCTCACCTGCCTCTTTTCACTGGCTTCCCTCTTTTCCCTGAAATCTCTTTTTTCACTCTTTTCCCTCTTTTCCCTCACATGTCTCTCTTACTTCTCCTTTCCGCAACTCTCTCTCTCTCCTCTCCCCCCCTTTGCTGTCTCCTCTGCCTGGTTTCCCTCTTTCCCGTAAACTCTCTTTTTTCACATTTCCCCCTCGCCTGTCTCTTTTCCCTGTATTCCCTCAACTCTCTCCTTTCCCTCTTCCCCCTCGCCTGTCTCTCTCACCTCTTTCCCCTCACCTGCCTCTTTTCCCTGGTTTCCCCTCTTTTCCACGAACTCTCTCTTTTCACTCTTTCCCCTCACATGTCTCTCTTCCCTGGTTTCCCTCTTTTCCACGAACTCTCTCTTTTCACTCTTTCCCCTCACATATCTCTCTTCCCTGGTTTCCCTCTTTTCCCTCAACTCTCTCTTTTCACTCTTTTCCCCGCTTTTCTCTTTCCCTCGCTTGTCTCTTTTCCCTCAACTCACTCTTTTCCCTCTTTTCCCTCGCATGTCTCTCTTGGTTCTTCTCCCACAACTCTCTCTCCCCCCTCTCCCCCCCTTTGCTGTCTCTTCTGCCCGGTTTCCCGCTTTTCCCTCAACTCTCTCTTTTCACTCTTTCCCCTCGCCTGTGTCTCTTACTTCTTCTCCCAGAACTCTCTCTCTTCCCTATTGCCCCCGTTCCTGACTCTTCTGCCTGGTTTCCCTCTTTCCCGTAAACTCTCTCTTTTCACACTTCCCCCTCGCCTGTCTCTCTCACCTCTTTCCCCTCATCTGCCTCTTTTCCCCGGTATCCCTCTTTTCCACGACCTCTCTCTTTTCACTCTTTCCCCCTCTCATGTCTCTCTTCCCTGGTTTCCCTCTTTTCCCTCAACTCTCTCTTTTCACTCTTTTCCCTGCTTTTCTCTTTCCCTCGCTTGTCTCTTTTCCCTCAACTCTCTCTTTTCCCTCTTTTCCTTTGCATGTCTCTCTCAGTTCTTCTCCCGCAACTCTCTCCCCCCCCCCCCTTTGCTGTCTCTTCTGCCTGGTTTCCCGCTTTTCCCTAAACTCTCTCTTTTCTCTCTTTTCCCCTCTCATATCTCTCTTCCCTGGTTTCCCTCTTTCCCCTCAACTCTCTCTTTTCACTCTTTCCCCTCGCCTGTCTCTCTTACTTCTTCTCCCAGAACTCTCTCTCTTCCCTATTGCCCCCGTTCCTGACTCTTCTGCCTGCTTTCCCTCTTTTCCCTGAACTATCTCTTTTCACTCTTTTCCCTCGACTCTCTCTTTCCCTCTTTTCCCTCACATGTCTCTCTTCTTCTCCTGCAACACTCTCTTCCCCCCTCCCCCCCTTTGCTGTCTCCTCTGCCTGGTTTCCCTCTTTCCCGTAAACTCTCTCTTTTCCCACTTTCTCCTCGCCTCTCTCTTTTCCCTGTATTCCCGCAACTCTCTCTTTTCCCTCTTTCTCCCTCGCCTGTCTCCCTCACCTCTTTCCCCTCACCTTCCTCTTTTCCCCGGTTTCCCTCTTTTCCACGAACTCTCTCTTTTCACTCTTCCCCCCTCTCATGTCTCTCTTCCCTGGTTTCCCTCTTTCCCCTCAACTCTCTCTTTTCACTCTTTCCCCTCGCCTGTCTCTCTTACTTCTTCTCCCACAACTCTCTCTCTTCCCTCTTGCCCCCGTTCCTGACTCTTCTGCCTGCTTTCCCTTTTTCCCCTCAACTCTCTCTTTTCACTCCTTTCCCTCGACTCTCTCTTTTCCCTCCTTTCCCTTGCTTGTCTATTTTACCTCGTCTCCGGCAACTCTCTCTCTCCTCTCCCCCCCCCTTTGCTGTCTCTTCTGCCTGGTTTCCCTCTTTACCGTAAACTCTCTCTTTTCCCTCTTTCCCCTCGCCTGTCTCTCTCACCTCTTTCCCCTCACCTGCTGTGGAAGAATGGCTAAACGAAAGAGGACACGTATACTTAAGCCTGAGCAATCCAGACTTTAGCAGTAGTAACTTGACCTTGGCAGATAAGATTAGCTAGAAGGAAAACAACTAAAGAGGAAAGAATGTCAGCGTTACAGCTTGCCTAAGGTGCGTGCACAAAGGAGAAGCACCAACCGTATTGTTGCCTAAGGTGCGTGCACAAAGGAGAAGCACCAACCGTAGTGTTGCCTAAGGCTCGTGGACAAAGGCCATTATCCAATCAAGTAGCAGCTTCTGCCGCGTGTGACTATATAAACCCTGTAGTGTTTGAATAAAGTAGAGAACGATCATACTCATATTGAGATCGCGTCGTTACTCTGGGTTCGGCTCCCACTCCGACATCTGGTAGCAGAGGATGGTTTGCTTACCGATGTAGATAGTATTAGACACGCTACACTACAAAATAGAGCTGCCATAGATTTTTTATTGCTAGCGCATGGTCATGGGTGTGAAGATCTGGATGGAATGTGTTGCATGAATCTGTCAGATCATTCAGAGTCGATTCATAAAGCCCTTCAAACCATGAAGGAACAAGTAGGCAAGTTACAAGTTAGTGATGGCCTTGGATGGTTAAACAAATTACTTAGTGGATGGGGAATTACTGGCTGGTTACAAACCTTGGTCCTTGAAGGAGGTAGACTCTTGGTAATGATTCTGATTGTAATAATTGTCTTTAGCTGTATGTTTTCGTGTATTAAAACCCTCATAATGCGCATGGTCCATCAAACCTGGATTGCTCAAAAAGAAGAACGGGGAGTTGTGGAAGAATGGCTAAACGAAAGAGGACACGTATACTTAAGCCTGAGCAATCCAGGCTTTAGCAGTAGTAACTTGACCTTGGCAGATAAGATTAGCTAGAAGGAAAACAACTAAAGAGGAAAGAATGTCAGCGTTACAGCTTGCCTAAGGTGCGTGCACAAAGGAGAAGCACCAACCGTATTGTTGCCTAAGGTGCGTGCACAAAGGAGAAGCACCAACCGTAGTGTTGCCTAAGGCTCGTGGACAAAGGCCATTATCCAATCAAGTAGCAGCTTCTGCCGCGTGTGACTATATAAACCCTGTAGTGTTTGAATAAAGTAGAGAACGATCATACTCATATTGAGATCGCGTCGTTACTCTAGGTTCGGCTCCCACTCCGACAACCTGCCTCTTTTCACTGGCTTCCCTCTTTTCCCTGAAATCTCTTTTTTCACTCTTTTCCCTCTTTTCCCTCACATGTCTCTCTTACTTCTCCTTTCCGCAACTCTCTCTCTCTTCTCTCCCCACCTTTGCTGTCTCTTCTGCCCGGTTTCCCGCTTCTCCCTCAACTCTCTCTTTTCACTCTTTCCCCTCGCCTGTCTCTCTTTCTTCTTCTCCCAGAACTCTCTCTCTTCCCTATTGCCCCCGTTCGTGACTCTTCTGCCTGGTTTCCCTCTTTCCCGTAAACTCTCTCTTTTCACACTTCCCCCTCGCCTGTCTCTTTTCCCTGTATTCCCTCAACTCTCTCTTTTCACACTTCCCCCTCGCCTGTCTCTTTTCCCTGTATTCCCTCAACTCTCTCCTTTCCCTCTTCCCCCTCGCCTGTGTCTTTTCCCTGTATTCCCTCAACTCTCTCTTTTCCCTCTTTCCCCTCGCCTGTCTCTCTCACCTCTTTCCCCTCACCTTCCTCTTTTCCCCGGTATCCCTCTTTTCCACGAACTCTCTCTTTTCACTCTTTCCCCCTCTCATGTCTCTCTTCCCTGGTTTCCCTCTTTCCCCTCAACTCTCTCTTTTCACTCTTCCCCCTCGCCTGTCTCTCTTACTTCTTCTCCCACAACTCTCTCTCTTCCCTCTTGCCCCCGTTCCTGACTCTTCTGCCTGCTTTCCCTTTTTCCCCTCAACTCTCTCTTTTCACTCCTTTCCCTCGACTCTCTCTTTTCCCTCCTTTCCCTTGCTTGTCTATTTTACCTCGTCTCCGGCAACTCTCTCTCTCCTCTCTCCCCCCCTTTGCTGTCTCTTCTGCCTGGTTTCCCTCTTTCCCGTAAACTCTCTCTTTTCCCTCTTTCCCCTCGCCTCTCTCACCTCTTTCCCCTCACCTGCCTCTTTTCACTGGCTTCCCTCTTTTCCCTGAAATCTCTTTTTTCACTCTTTTCCCTCTTTTCCCTCACATGTCTCTCTTACTTCTCCTTTCCGCAACTCTCTCTCTCTCCTCTCCCCCCCTTTGCTGTCTCCTCTGCCTGGTTTCCCTCTTTCCCGTAAACTCTCTTTTTTCACATTTCCCCCTCGCCTGTCTCTTTTCCCTGTATTCCCTCAACTCTCTCCTTTCCCTCTTCCCCCTCGCCTGTCTCTCTCACCTCTTTCCCCTCACCTGCCTCTTTTCCCTGGTTTCCCTCTTTTCCACGAACTCTCTCTTTTCACTCTTTCCCCTCACATGTCTCTCTTCCCTGGTTTCCCTCTTTTCCACGAACTCTCTCTTTTCACTCTTTCCCCTCACATATCTCTCTTCCCTGGTTTCCCTCTTTTCCCTCAACTCTCTCTTTTCACTCTTTTCCCCGCTTTTCTCTTTCCCTCGCTTGTCTCTTTTCCCTCAACTCACTCTTTTCCCTCTTTTCCCTCGCATGTCTCTCTTGGTTCTTCTCCCACAACTCTCTCTCCCCCCTCTCCCCCCCTTTGCTGTCTCTTCTGCCCGGTTTCCCGCTTTTCCCTCAACTCTCTCTTTTCACTCTTTCCCCTCGCCTGTGTCTCTTACTTCTTCTCCCAGAACTCTCTCTCTTCCCTATTGCCCCCGTTCCTGACTCTTCTGCCTGGTTTCCCTCTTTCCCGTAAACTCTCTCTTTTCACACTTCCCCCTCGCCTGTCTCTCTCACCTCTTTCCCCTCATCTGCCTCTTTTCCCCGGTATCCCTCTTTTCCACGACCTCTCTCTTTTCACTCTTTCCCCCTCTCATGTCTCTCTTCCCTGGTTTCCCTCTTTTCCCTCAACTCTCTCTTTTCACTCTTTTCCCTGCTTTTCTCTTTCCCTCGCTTGTCTCTTTTCCCTCAACTCTCTCTTTTCCCTCTTTTCCTTTGCATGTCTCTCTCAGTTCTTCTCCCGCAACTCTCTCCCCCCCCCCCCTTTGCTGTCTCTTCTGCCTGGTTTCCCGCTTTTCCCTAAACTCTCTCTTTTCTCTCTTTTCCCCTCTCATATCTCTCTTCCCTGGTTTCCCTCTTTCCCCTCAACTCTCTCTTTTCACTCTTTCCCCTCGCCTGTCTCTCTTACTTCTTCTCCCAGAACTCTCTCTCTTCCCTATTGCCCCCGTTCCTGACTCTTCTGCCTGCTTTCCCTCTTTTCCCTGAACTATCTCTTTTCACTCTTTTCCCTCGACTCTCTCTTTCCCTCTTTTCCCTCACATGTCTCTCTTCTTCTCCTGCAACACTCTCTTCCCCCCTCCCCCCCCTTTGCTGTCTCCTCTGCCTGGTTTCCCTCTTTCCCGTAAACTCTCTCTTTTCCCACTTTCTCCTCGCCTCTCTCTTTTCCCTGTATTCCCGCAAGTCTCTCTTTTCCCTCTTTCTCCCTCGCCTGTCTCCCTCACCTCTTTCCCCTCACCTTCCTCTTTTCCCCGGTTTCCCTCTTTTCCACGAACTCTCTCTTTTCACTCTTCCCCCCTCTCATGTCTCTCTTCCCTGGTTTCCCTCTTTCCCCTCAACTCTCTCTTTTCACTCTTTCCCCTCGCCTGTCTCTCTTACTTCTTCTCCCACAACTCTCTCTCTTCCCTCTTGCCCCCGTTCCTGACTCTTCTGCCTGCTTTCCCTTTTTCCCCTCAACTCTCTCTTTTCACTCCTTTCCCTCGACTCTCTCTTTTCCCTCCTTTCCCTTGCTTGTCTATTTTACCTCGTCTCCGGCAACTCTCTCTCTCCTCTCCCCCCCCCTTTGCTGTCTCTTCTGCCTGGTTTCCCTCTTTACCGTAAACTCTCTCTTTTCCCTCTTTCCCCTCGCCTGTCTCTCTCACCTCTTTCCCCTCACCTGCTGTGGAAGAATGGCTAAACGAAAGAGGACACGTATACTTAAGCCTGAGCAATCCAGACTTTAGCAGTAGTAACTTGACCTTGGCAGATAAGATTAGCTAGAAGGAAAACAACTAAAGAGGAAAGAATGTCAGCGTTACAGCTTGCCTAAGGTGCGTGCACAAAGGAGAAGCACCAACCGTATTGTTGCCTAAGGTGCGTGCACAAAGGAGAAGCACCAACCGTAGTGTTGCCTAAGGCTCGTGGACAAAGGCCATTATCCAATCAAGTAGCAGCTTCTGCCGCGTGTGACTATATAAACCCTGTAGTGTTTGAATAAAGTAGAGAACGATCATACTCATATTGAGATCGCGTCGTTACTCTGGGTTCGGCTCCCACTCCGACATCTGGTAGCAGAGGATGGTTTGCTTACCGATGTAGATAGTATTAGACACGCTACACTACAAAATAGAGCTGCCATAGATTTTTTATTGCTAGCGCATGGTCATGGGTGTGAAGATCTGGATGGAATGTGTTGCATGAATCTGTCAGATCATTCAGAGTCGATTCATAAAGCCCTTCAAACCATGAAGGAACAAGTAGGCAAGTTACAAGTTAGTGATGGCCTTGGATGGTTAAACAAATTACTTAGTGGATGGGGAATTACTGGCTGGTTACAAACCTTGGTCCTTGAAGGAGGTAGACTCTTGGTAATGATTCTGATTGTAATAATTGTCTTTAGCTGTATGTTTTCGTGTATTAAAACCCTCATAATGCGCATGGTCCATCAAACCTGGATTGCTCAAAAAGAAGAACGGGGAGTTGTGGAAGAATGGCTAAACGAAGAGGACACGTATACTTAAGCCTGAGCAATCCAGGCTTTAGCAGTAGTAACTTGACCTTGGCAGATAAGATTAGCTAGAAGGAAAACAACTAAAGAGGAAAGAATGTCAGCGTTACAGCTTGCCTAAGGTGCGTGCACAAAGGAGAAGCACCAACCGTAGTGTTGCCTAAGGCTCGTGGACAAAGGCCATTATCCAATCAAGTAGCAGCTTCTGCCGCGTGTGACTATATAAACCCTGTAGTGTTTGAATAAAGTAGAGAACGATCATACTCATATTGAGATCGCGTCGTTACTCTAGGTTCGGCTCCCACTCCGACAACCTGCCTCTTTTCACTGGCTTCCCTCTTTTCCCTGAAATCTCTTTTTTCACTCTTTTCCCTCTTTTCCCTCACATGTCTCTCTTACTTCTCCTTTCCGCAACTCTCTCTCTTTTCTCTCCCCACCTTTGCTGTCTCTTCTGCCCGGTTTCCCGCTTCTCCCTCAACTCTCTCTTTTCACTCTTTCCCCTCGCCTGTCTCTCTTTCTTCTTCTCCCAGAACTCTCTCTCTTCCCTATTGCCCCCGTTCGTGACTCTTCTGCCTGGTTTCCCTCTTTCCCGTAAACTCTCTCTTTTCACACTTCCCCCTCGCCTGTCTCTTTTCCCTGTATTCCCTCAACTCTCTCTTTTCACACTTCCCCCTCGCCTGTCTCTTTTCCCTGTATTCCCTCAACTCTCTCCTTTCCCTCTTCCCCCTCGCCTGTCTCTTTTCCCTGTATTCCCTCAACTCTCTCTTTTCCCTCTTTCCCCTCGCCTGTCTCTCTCACCTCTTTCCCCTCACCTTCCTCTTTTCCCCGGTATCCCTCTTTTCCACGAACTCTCTCTTTTCACTCTTTCCCCCTCTCATGTCTCTCTTCCCTGGTTTCCCTCTTTTCCCTCAACTCTCTCTTTTCACTCTTTTCCCCGCTTTTCTCTTTCCCTCGCTTGTCTCTTTTCCCTCAGCTCTCTCTTTTCCCTCTTTTCCTTTGCATGTCTCTCTTAGTTCTTCTCCCGCAACTCCCCCCCCCCCCCCTTTGCTGTCTCTTCTGCCTGGTTTCCCGCTTTTCCCTAAACTCTCTCTTTTCTCTCTTTTCCCCTCTCATATCTCTCTTCCCTGGTTTCCCTCTTTCCCCTCAACTCTCTCTTTTCACTCTTTCCCCTCGCCTGTCTCTCTTACTTCTTCTCCCAGAACTCTCTCTTTTCCCTATTGCCCCCGTTCCTGACTCTTCTGCCTGCTTTCCCTCTTTTCCCTGAACTCTCTCTTTTCACTCTTTTCCCTCGACTCTCTCTTTTCCCTCTTTTCCCTCACATGTCTCTCCTCTTCTCCTGCAACACTCTCTCCCCCCCTCCCCCCCTTTGCTGTCTCCTCTGCCTGGTTTCCCTCTTTCCCGTAAACTCTCTCTTTTCACACTTTCTCCTCGCCTCTCTCTTTTCCCTGTATTCCCGCAACTCTCTCTTTTCCCTCTTCCTCCTCGCCTGTCTCTCTCACCTCTTTCCCCTCACCTGCCTCTTTCCCCTGGTTTCCCTCTTTTCCACGAACTCTCTCTTTTCACTCTTTTCCCTCTTTTACCTCACATGTCTCTCTTACTTCTTCTCCGGCAACTCTCTCTCTCCCCTCTCCCCCCATTTGCTGTCTCTTCTGCCTGGTTTCCCGCTTTTCCCTAAGCTCTCTCTTTTCACTCTTTCCCCCTCTCATATCTCTCTTCCCTGGTTTCCCTCTGTCCCCTCAACTCTCTCTTTTCACTCTTTCCCCTCGCCTGTCTCTTTTACTTCTTCTCCCACAACTCTCTCTCTTCCCTCTTGCCCCCGTTCCTGACTCTTCTGCCTGCTTTCCCTCTTTTCCACGAACTCTCTCTTTTCACTCTTTCCCCCTCTCATGTCTCTCTTCCCTGGTTTCCCTCTTCTCCCTCAACTCTCTCTTTTCACTCTTTTCCCTCGACTCTCTCTTTTCCCTCTTTTCCCTCACATGTCTCTGTTACTTCTTGTCCGGCAACACTCTCTCCCCTGTCTCCCCCCCTTTGCTGTCTCTTCTGATTGGTTTCCCTCTTTCCCGTAAACTCTCTCTTCACACTTTCCCCTCGCCTGTCTCTTTTCCCTGTATTCCCTCAACTCTCTCTTTTCCCTCTTTCCCCTCGCCTGTCTCTCTCACCTCTTTCCCCTCACCTGTGTCTTTTCACGGCTTTCCCTCTTTTCCCTGAACGCTCTCTTTTCACTCTTTTCCCTCGACTCTCTCTTTTCACTGTTTTCCCTCACATCTCTCTTTTACTTCTTCTCCGGCAACACTCTCTCCCCCCTCTCCCCCGCTTTGCTGTCTCCTCTGCCTGGTTTCCCTCTTCCCCGTAAACTCTCTCTTTTCCCACTTCCCCCCGCCTGTCTCTTTTCCCTGTATTCCCTCAACTCTCTCCTTTCCCTCTTCCCCTCAAGTGTCTCTTTTCCCTGTATTCCCTCAACTCTCTCTTTTCCCTCTTCCTCCTCGCCTGTCTCTCTCTCCTCTTTCCCCTCACCTGCCTCTTTTCCCTGGTTTCCCTCTTTTCCACGAACTCTCTCTTTTCACTCTTTTCCCTCTTTTCCCTCACATGTGTCTCTTACTTCTTCTCCGGCAACTCTCTCTCTCCCCTCTCCCCCCATTTGCTGTCTCTTCTGCCTGGTTTCCCGCTTTTCCCTAAGCTCTCTCTTTTCACTCTTTCCCCCTCTCATATCTCTCTTCCCTGGTTTCCCTCTTTCCCCTCAACTCTCTCTTTTCACTCTTTCCCCTCGCCTGTCTCTTTTACTTCTTCTCCCACAACTCTCTCTCTTCCCTCTTGCCCCCGTTCCTGACTCTTCTGCCTGCTTTCCCTCTTTTCCCTGAACGCTCTCTTTTCACTCCTTTCCCTCGACTCTCTCTTTTCCCTCCTTTCCCTTGCTTGTCTATTTTACCTCGTCTCCGGCAACTCTCTCCCCCCTCTCTCCCCCCTTTGCTGTCTCCTCTGCCTGGTTTCCCTCTTTCCCGTAAACTCTCTCTTTTCACACTTCCCCCTCGCCTGTCTCTTTTCCCTGTATTCCCTCAACTCTCTCCTTTCCCTCTTCCCCCTCGCCTGTCTCTCTCACCTCTTTCCCCTCACCTTCCTCTTTTCCCCGGTATCCCTCTTTTCCACGAACTCTCTCTTTTCACTCTTTCCCCCTCTCATGTCTCTCTTCCCTGGTTTCCCTCTTTTCCCTCAACTCTCTCTTTTCACTCTTTTCCCCGCTTTTCTCTTTCCCTCGCTTGTCTCTTTTCCCTCAACTCTCTCTTTTCCCTCTTTTCCTTTGCATGTCTCTCTTAGTTCTTCTCCCGCAACTCTCCCCCCCCCCCCCTTGCTGTCTCTTCTGCCTGGTTTCCCGCTTTTCCCTAAACTCTCTCTTTTCTCTCTTTTCCCCTCTCATATCTCTCTTCCCTGGTTTCCCTCTTTCCCCTCAACTCTCTCTTTTCACTCTTTCCCCTCGCCTGTCTCTCTTACTTCTTCTCCCACAACTCTCTCTTTTCCCTATTGCCCCCGTTCCTGACTCTTCTGCCTGCTTTCCCTCTTTTCCCTGAACTCTCTCTTTTCACTCCTTTCCCTCGACTCTCTCTTTTCCCTCCTTTCCCTTGCTTGTCTATTTTACCTCGTCTCCGGCAACTCTCTCCCCCCTGTCTCCCCCCTTTGCTGTCTCCTCTGCCTGGTTTCCCTCTTTCCCGTAAACTCTCTCTTTTCCCTCTTTCCCCTCGCCTGTCTCTCTCACCTCTTTCCCCTCACCTTCCTCTTTTCCCCGGTATCCCTCTTTTCCACGAATTCTCTCTTTTCACTCTTTCCCCCTCTCATGTCTCTCTTCCCTGGTTTCCCTCTTTTCCCTCAACTCTCTCTTTTCACTCTTTTCCCCGCTTTTCTCTTTCCCTCGCTTGTCTCTTTCCCCTCAGCTCTCTCTTTTCCCTCTTTTCCTTTGCATGTCTCTCTTAGTTCTTCTCCCGCAAGTCTCCCCCCCCCCCCCTTTGCTGTCTCTTCTGCCTGGTTTCCCGCTTTTCCCCAAACTCTCTCTTTTCTCTCTTTTCCCCTCTCATATCTCTCTTCCCTGGTTTCCCTCTTTCCCCTCAACTCTCTCTTTTCACTCTTTCCCCTCGCCTGTCTCTCTTACTTCTTCTCCCAGAACTCTCTCTCTTCCCTATTGCCCCCGTTCCTGACTCTTCTGCCTGCTTTCCCTCTTTTCCCTGAACTCTCTCTTTTCACTCTTTTCCCTCGACTCTCTCTTTTCACTCTTTTCCCTCACATCTCTCTTTTACTTCTTCTCCGGCAACACTCTCTCCCCCCTCTCCCCCGCTTTGCTGTCTCCTCTGCCTGGTTTCCCTCTTCCCCGTAAACTCTCTCTTTTCCCACTTCCCCCCCGCC
Organism: Gypaetus barbatus; assembly: GCA_028022735.1. Taxonomy (NCBI): domain Eukaryota; kingdom Metazoa; phylum Chordata; class Aves; order Accipitriformes; family Accipitridae; genus Gypaetus; species Gypaetus barbatus. The sequence goes on along the minus strand of CM051561.1, from coordinate 18,900,632 downwards.
TGTCTCTCTCACCTCTTTCCCCTCACCTGCCTCTTTTCCCTGTATTCCCTCAACTCTCTCCTTTCCCTCTTCCCCTCAAGTGTCTCTTTTCCCTGTATTCCCTCAACTCTCTCTTTTCCCTCTTCCTCCTCGCCTGTCTCTCTCTCCTCTTTCCCCTCACCTGCCTCTTTTCCCTGGTTTCCCTCTTTTCCACGAACTCTCTCTTTTCACTCTTTTCCCTCTTTTACCTCACATGTCTCTCTTACTTCTTCTCCGGCAACTCTCTCTCTCCCCTCTCCCCCCATTTGCTGTCTCTTCTGCCTGGTTTCCCGCTTTTCCCTAAGCTCTCTCTTTTCACTCTTTCCCCCTCTCATATCTCTCTTCCCTGGTTTCCCTCTTTCCCCTCAACTCTCTCTTTTCACTCTTTCCCCTCGCCTGTCTCTTTTACTTCTTCTCCCACAACTCTCTCTCTTCCCTCTTGCCCCCGTTCCTGACTCTTCTGCCTGCTTTCCCTCTTTTCCCTGAACGCTCTCTTTTCACTCCTTTCCCTCGACTCTCTCTTTTCCCTCCTTTCCCTTGCTTGTCTATTTTACCTCGTCTCCGGCAACTCTCTCCCCCCTGTCTCCCCCCTTTGCTGTCTCCTCTGCCTGGTTTCCCTCTTTCCCGTAAACTCTCTCTTTTCACACTTCCCCCTCGCCTGTCTCTTTTCCCTGTATTCCCTCAACTCTCTCCTTTCCCTCTTCCCCCTCGCCTGTCTCTTTTCCCTGTATTCCCTCAACTCTCTCTTTTCCCTCTTTCCCCTCGCCTGTCTCTCTCACCTCTTTCCCCTCACCTTCCTCTTTTCCCCGGTATCCCTCTTTTCCACGAACTCTCTCTTTTCACTCTTTCCCCCTCTCATGTCTCTCTTCCCTGGTTTCCCTCTTTTCCCTCAACTCTCTCTTTTCACTCTTTTCCCTGCTTTTCTCTTTCCCTCGCTTGTCTCTTTTCCCTCAGCTCTCTCTTTTCCCTCTTTTCCTTTGCATGTCTCTCTCAGTTCTTCTCCCGCAACTCTCCCCCCCCCCCCTTGGCTGTCTCTTCTGCCTGGTTTCCCGCTTTTCCCTAAACTCTCTCTTTTCTCTCTTTTCCCCTCTCATATCTCTCTTCCCTGGTTTCCCTCTTTCCCCTCAACTCTCTCTTTTCACTCTTTCCCCTCGCCTGTCTCTTTTACTTCTTATCCCAGAACTCTCTCTCTTCCCTCTTGCCCCCGTTCCTGACTCCTCTGCCTGCTTTCCCTCTTTTCCCTGAACTCTCTCTTTTCACTCCTTTCCCTCGACTCTCTCTTTTCCCTCCTTTCCCTTGCTTGTCTATTTTACCTCGTCTCCAGCAACTCTCTCTCCCCTCTCTCCCCCCTTTGCTGTCTCCTCTGCCTGGTTTCCCTCTTTACCGTAAACTCTCTCTTTTCCCTCTTTCCCCTCGCCTGTCTCTCTCACCTCTTTCCCCTCACCTGCCTCTTTTCACTGGCTTCCCTCTTTTCCCTGAAATCTCTTTTTTCACTCTTTTCCCTCTTTTCCCTCACATGTCTCTCTTACTTCTCCTCCCGCAACTCTCTCTCTCCTCTCTCCCCCCCTTTGCGGTCTCCTCTGCCTGGTTTCCCTCTTTCCCGTAAACTCTCTTTTTTCACATTTCCCCCTCGCCTGTCTCTTTTCCCTGTATTCCCTCAACTCTCTCCTTTCCCTCTTCCCCCTCGCCCGTCTCTCTCACCTCTTTCCCCTCGCCTGCCTCTTTTCCCTGGTTCCCCTCTTTTCCACGAACTCTGTCTTTTCCCTCTTTACTCTCGCGTGTCTCTTTTATCTCTCTTCCCTCGGTGTCCAATTTTCACACTTTCACTCGCATCACTCTTTCCCTTCTCATTCATCATCTCTCTCTTTTCCCTTTCTGCCCTCGCCTCTCTTCAGGTTTCCCTCAACTCTCTCTTTTCACTCTTCCCCCTCGCCTGTCTCTCTTACTTCTTCTCCCACAACTCTCTCTCTTCCCTGTTACCGCCGTTCCTGACGCTTCTGCCTGCTTTCCCTCTTTTCCCTGAACTCTCTCTTTTCACTCCATTCCCTCTCATGTCTCTTTTCCCTGGTTTCCCTCTTTTCCCTGAACTCTCTCTTTTCCCTCTTTCCCCTCGCCTGTCTCTTTTCCCTGTAGTCCCTCAACTCTCTCTTTCCCTCTTTTCCCTCGCCTGTCTCTCTCACCTCTTTCCCCTCACCTGCCTCTTTTCACTGGCTTCCCTCTTTTCCGGGATCTCTCTCTTTTCACTCATTTCCCTCTTTTCCCTCACATCTCTCTCTTACTTCTTCTCCAGCAACTCTCTCTCCCCTCTCTCCCAACCCCCTTGCTGTCTCCTCTGACTGGTTTCCCGCTTTCCCATAAACTCTCTCTTTTCACACTTTCCCCTCGCCTGTCTCTCTCACCTCTTTCCCCTCACCTGCCTCTTTTCACTGGCTTCCCTCTTTTCCGGGATCTCTCTCTTTTCACTCATTTCCCTCTTTTCCCTCACATCTCTCTCTTACTTCTTCTCCAGCAACTCTCTCTCTCCTCTCTCCCCACCCCCTTGCTGTCTCCTCTGACTGGTTTCCCTCTTTCCCGTAAACTCTCTTTTTTTACACTTCCTCCTCGCCTCTCTCTTTTCCCTGTATTCCCGCAACTCTCTCTTTTCCCTCTTTCCCCCTCGCCTGTCTCCCTCACCTCTTTCCCCTCACCTTCCTCTTTTCCCCGGTTTCCCTCTTTTCCACGAATTCTCTCTTTTCACTCTTTCCCCCCTCATGTCTCTCTTCCCCGGTTTCCCTCTTTTCCCTCAACTCTCTCTTTTCACTCTTTTCCCCGCTTTTCTCTTTCCCTCGCTTGTCTCTTTTCCCTCAGCTCTCTCTTTTCCCTCTTTTCCTTTGCATGTCTCTCTTAGTTCTTCTCCCGCAACTCTCCCCCCCCCCCCCTTTGCTGTCTCTTCTGCCTGGTTTCCCGCTTTTCCCCAAATTCTCTCTTTTCTCTCTTTTCCCCTCTCATATCTCTATTCCCTGGTTTCCCTCTTTCCCCTCAACTCTCTCTTTTCACTCTTTCCCCTCGCCTGTCTCTCTTACTTCTTCTCCCAGAACTCTCTCTCTTCCCTATTGCCCCCGTTCCTGACTCTTCTGCCTGCTTTCCCTCTTTTCCCTGAACTCTCTCTTTTCACTCTTTTCCCTCTTTTACCTCACGTCTCTCTTACTTCTTCTCCGGCAACTCTCTCTCTCCCCTCTCCCCCCATTTGCTGTCTCTTCTGCCTGGTTTCCCGCTTTTCCCTAAGCTCTCTCTTTTCACTCTTTCCCCCTCTCATATCTCTCTTCCCTGGTTTCCCTCTTTCCCCTCAACTCTCTCTTTTCACTCTTCCCCCTCGCCTGTCTCTTTTACTTCTTCTCCCACAACTCTCTCTCTTCCCTCTTGCCCCCGTTCCTGACTCTTCTGCCTGCTTTCCCTCTTTTCCCTGAACGCTCTCTTTTCACTCCTTTCCCTCGACTCTCTCTTTTCCCTCCTTTCCCTTGCTTGTCTATTTTACCTCGTCTCCGGCAACTCTCTCCCCCCTGTCTCCCCCCTTTGCTGTCTCCTCTGCCTGGTTTCCCTCTTTCCCGTAAACTCTCTCTTTTCACACTTCCCCCTCGCCTGTCTCTTTTCCCTGTATTCCCTCAACTCTCTCCTTTCCCTCTTCCCCCTCGCCTGTCTCTTTTCCCTGTATTCCCTCAACTCTCTCTTTTCCCTCTTTCCCCTCGCCTGTCTCTCTCACCTCTTTCCCCTCACCTGCCTCTTTTCACTGGCTTCCCTCTTTTCCCTGAAATCTCTTTTTTCACTCTTTTCCCTCTTTTCCCTCACATGTCTCTCTTACTTCTCCTTTCCGCAACTCTCTCTCTCTCCTCTCCCCCCCTTTGCTGTCTCCTCTGCCTGGTTTCCCTCTTTCCCGTAAACTCTCTTTTTTCACATTTCCCCCTCGCCTGTCTCTTTTCCCTGTATTCCCTCAACTCTCTCCTTTCCCTCTTCCCCCTCGCCTGTCTCTCTCACCTCTTTCCCCTCACCTGCCTCTTTTCCCTGGTTTCCCTCTTTTCCACGAACTCTCTCTTTTCACTCTTTCCCCTCACATGTCTCTCTTCCCTGGTTTCCCTCTTTTCCACGAACTCTCTCTTTTCACTCTTTCCCCTCACATATCTCTCTTCCCTGGTTTCCCTCTTTTCCCTCAACTCTCTCTTTTCACTCTTTTCCCCGCTTTTCTCTTTCCCTCGCTTGTCTCTTTTCCCTCAACTCACTCTTTTCCCTCTTTTCCCTCGCATGTCTCTCTTGGTTCTTCTCCCACAACTCTCTCTCCCCCCTCTCCCCCCCTTTGCTGTCTCTTCTGCCCGGTTTCCCGCTTTTCCCTCAACTCTCTCTTTTCACTCTTTCCCCTCGCCTGTGTCTCTTACTTCTTCTCCCAGAACTCTCTCTCTTCCCTATTGCCCCCGTTCCTGACTCTTCTGCCTGGTTTCCCTCTTTCCCGTAAACTCTCTCTTTTCACACTTCCCCCTCGCCTGTCTCTCTCACCTCTTTCCCCTCATCTGCCTCTTTTCCCCGGTATCCCTCTTTTCCACGACCTCTCTCTTTTCACTCTTTCCCCCTCTCATGTCTCTCTTCCCTGGTTTCCCTCTTTTCCCTCAACTCTCTCTTTTCACTCTTTTCCCTGCTTTTCTCTTTCCCTCGCTTGTCTCTTTTCCCTCAACTCTCTCTTTTCCCTCTTTTCCTTTGCATGTCTCTCTCAGTTCTTCTCCCGCAACTCTCTCCCCCCCCCCCCCTTTGCTGTCTCTTCTGCCTGGTTTCCCGCTTTTCCCTAAACTCTCTCTTTTCTCTCTTTTCCCCTCTCATATCTCTCTTCCCTGGTTTCCCTCTTTCCCCTCAACTCTCTCTTTTCACTCTTTCCCCTCGCCTGTCTCTCTTACTTCTTCTCCCAGAACTCTCTCTCTTCCCTATTGCCCCCGTTCCTGACTCTTCTGCCTGCTTTCCCTCTTTTCCCTGAACTATCTCTTTTCACTCTTTTCCCTCGACTCTCTCTTTCCCTCTTTTCCCTCACATGTCTCTCTTCTTCTCCTGCAACACTCTCTTCCCCCCTCCCCCCCTTTGCTGTCTCCTCTGCCTGGTTTCCCTCTTTCCCGTAAACTCTCTCTTTTCCCACTTTCTCCTCGCCTCTCTCTTTTCCCTGTATTCCCGCAACTCTCTCTTTTCCCTCTTTCTCCCTCGCCTGTCTCCCTCACCTCTTTCCCCTCACCTTCCTCTTTTCCCCGGTTTCCCTCTTTTCCACGAACTCTCTCTTTTCACTCTTCCCCCCTCTCATGTCTCTCTTCCCTGGTTTCCCTCTTTCCCCTCAACTCTCTCTTTTCACTCTTTCCCCTCGCCTGTCTCTCTTACTTCTTCTCCCACAACTCTCTCTCTTCCCTCTTGCCCCCGTTCCTGACTCTTCTGCCTGCTTTCCCTTTTTCCCCTCAACTCTCTCTTTTCACTCCTTTCCCTCGACTCTCTCTTTTCCCTCCTTTCCCTTGCTTGTCTATTTTACCTCGTCTCCGGCAACTCTCTCTCTCCTCTCCCCCCCCCTTTGCTGTCTCTTCTGCCTGGTTTCCCTCTTTACCGTAAACTCTCTCTTTTCCCTCTTTCCCCTCGCCTGTCTCTCTCACCTCTTTCCCCTCACCTGCTGTGGAAGAATGGCTAAACGAAAGAGGACACGTATACTTAAGCCTGAGCAATCCAGACTTTAGCAGTAGTAACTTGACCTTGGCAGATAAGATTAGCTAGAAGGAAAACAACTAAAGAGGAAAGAATGTCAGCGTTACAGCTTGCCTAAGGTGCGTGCACAAAGGAGAAGCACCAACCGTATTGTTGCCTAAGGTGCGTGCACAAAGGAGAAGCACCAACCGTAGTGTTGCCTAAGGCTCGTGGACAAAGGCCATTATCCAATCAAGTAGCAGCTTCTGCCGCGTGTGACTATATAAACCCTGTAGTGTTTGAATAAAGTAGAGAACGATCATACTCATATTGAGATCGCGTCGTTACTCTGGGTTCGGCTCCCACTCCGACATCTGGTAGCAGAGGATGGTTTGCTTACCGATGTAGATAGTATTAGACACGCTACACTACAAAATAGAGCTGCCATAGATTTTTTATTGCTAGCGCATGGTCATGGGTGTGAAGATCTGGATGGAATGTGTTGCATGAATCTGTCAGATCATTCAGAGTCGATTCATAAAGCCCTTCAAACCATGAAGGAACAAGTAGGCAAGTTACAAGTTAGTGATGGCCTTGGATGGTTAAACAAATTACTTAGTGGATGGGGAATTACTGGCTGGTTACAAACCTTGGTCCTTGAAGGAGGTAGACTCTTGGTAATGATTCTGATTGTAATAATTGTCTTTAGCTGTATGTTTTCGTGTATTAAAACCCTCATAATGCGCATGGTCCATCAAACCTGGATTGCTCAAAAAGAAGAACGGGGAGTTGTGGAAGAATGGCTAAACGAAAGAGGACACGTATACTTAAGCCTGAGCAATCCAGGCTTTAGCAGTAGTAACTTGACCTTGGCAGATAAGATTAGCTAGAAGGAAAACAACTAAAGAGGAAAGAATGTCAGCGTTACAGCTTGCCTAAGGTGCGTGCACAAAGGAGAAGCACCAACCGTATTGTTGCCTAAGGTGCGTGCACAAAGGAGAAGCACCAACCGTAGTGTTGCCTAAGGCTCGTGGACAAAGGCCATTATCCAATCAAGTAGCAGCTTCTGCCGCGTGTGACTATATAAACCCTGTAGTGTTTGAATAAAGTAGAGAACGATCATACTCATATTGAGATCGCGTCGTTACTCTAGGTTCGGCTCCCACTCCGACAACCTGCCTCTTTTCACTGGCTTCCCTCTTTTCCCTGAAATCTCTTTTTTCACTCTTTTCCCTCTTTTCCCTCACATGTCTCTCTTACTTCTCCTTTCCGCAACTCTCTCTCTCTTCTCTCCCCACCTTTGCTGTCTCTTCTGCCCGGTTTCCCGCTTCTCCCTCAACTCTCTCTTTTCACTCTTTCCCCTCGCCTGTCTCTCTTTCTTCTTCTCCCAGAACTCTCTCTCTTCCCTATTGCCCCCGTTCGTGACTCTTCTGCCTGGTTTCCCTCTTTCCCATAAACTCTCTCTTTTCACACTTCCCCCTCGCCTGTCTCTTTTCCCTGTATTCCCTCAACTCTCTCTTTTCACACTTCCCCCTCGCCTGTCTCTTTTCCCTGTATTCCCTCAACTCTCTCCTTTCCCTCTTCCCCCTCGCCTGTCTCTTTTCCCTGTATTCCCTCAACTCTCTCTTTTCCCTCTTTCCCCTCGCCTGTCTCTCTCACCTCTTTCCCCTCACCTTCCTCTTTTCCCCGGTATCCCTCTTTTCCACGAACTCTCTCTTTTCACTCTTTCCCCCTCTCATGTCTCTCTTCCCTGGTTTCCCTCTTTTCCCTCAACTCTCTCTTTTCACTCTTTTCCCCGCTTTTCTCTTTCCCTCGCTTGTCTCTTTTCCCTCAGCTCTCTCTTTTCCCTCTTTTCCTTTGCATGTCTCTCTTAGTTCTTCTCCCGCAACTCTCCCCCCCCCCTTTGCTGTCTCTTCTGCCTGGTTTCCCGCTTTTCCCTAAACTCTCTCTTTTCTCTCTTTTCCCCTCTCATATCTCTCTTCCCTGGTTTCCCTCTTTCCCCTCAACTCTCTCTTTTCACTCTTTCCCCTCGCCTGTCTCTCTTACTTCTTCTCCCAGAACTCTCTCTCTTCCCTATTGCCCCCGTTCCTGACTCTTCTGCCTGCTTTCCCTCTTTTCCCTGAACTCTCTCTTTTCACTCTTTTCCCTCGACTCTCTCTTTTGCCTCTTTTCCCTCACATGTCTCTCTTCTTCTCCTGCAACACTCTCTCCCCCCCTCCCCCCCTTTGCTGTCTCCTCTGCCTGGTTTCCATCTTTCCCGTAAACGCTCTCTTTTCACACTTTCTCCTCGCCTCTCTCTTTTCCCTGTATTCCCGCAACTCTCTCTTTTCCCTCTTTCCCCCTCGCCTGTCTCCCTCACCTCTTTCCCCTCACCTTCCTCTTTTCCCCGGTTTCCCTCTTTTCCACGAACTCTCTCTTTTCACTCTTTCCCCCCTCATGTCTCTCTTCCCTGGTTTCCCTCGTCTCCCTCAACTCTCTCTTTTCACGCTTTTCCCTCGACTCTCTCTTTTCCCTCTTTTCCCTCACATGTCTCTGTTACTTCTTGTCCGGCAACTCTCTCTCTCCTCTCTCCCCCCCTTTGCGGTCTCCTCTGCCTGGTTTCCCTCTTTCCCCTAAACTCTCTCTTTTCAAACATTCCCCTCGCCTGTCTCTTTTCCCTGTATTCCCTCAACTCTTTCTTTTCCCTCTTTCCCCTCGCCTGTCTCACTCACCTCTTTACCCTCACCTGTGTCTTTTCACTGCTTTCCCTCTTTTCCCTGAACTCTCTCTTTTCACTCTTTTCCCTCGACTCTCTCTTTTCACTCTTTTCCCTCACATCTCTCTTTTACTTCTTCTCCGGCAACACTCTCTCCCCCCTCTCCCCCGCTTTGCTGTATCCTCTGCCTGGTTTCCCTCTTTCCCGTAAACTCTCTCTTTTCACACTTTCTCCTCGCCTCTCTCTTTTCCCTGTATTCCCGCAACTCTCTCTTTTCCCTCTTTCCCCCTCGCCTGTCTCCCTCACCTCTTTCCCCTCACCTTCCTCTTTTCCCCGGTTTCCCTCTTTTCCACGAACTCTCTCTTTTCACTCTTCCCCCCCCATGTCTCTCTTCCCTGGTTTCCCTCTTCTCCCTCAACTCTCTCTTTTCCCTCTTTTCCCTCGACTCTCTCTTTTCCCTCTTTTCCCTCACATGTCTCTGTTACTTCTTCTCCGGCAACACTCTCTCCCCTGTCTCCCCCCCTTTGCTGTCTCTTCTGATTGGTTTCCCTCTTTCCCGTAAACTCTCTCTTCACACTTTCCCCTCGCCTGTCTCTTTTCCCTGTATTCCCTCAACTCTCTCTTTTCCCTCTTTCCCCTCGCCTGTCTCTCTCACCTCTTTCCCCTCACCTGTGTCTTTTCACGGCTTTCCCTCTTTTCCCTGAACGCTCTCTTTTCACTCCTTTCCCTCAACTCTCTCTTTTCCCTCCTTTCCCTTGCTTGTCTATTTTACCTCGTCTCCGGCAACTCTCTCCCCCCTCTCTCCCCCCTTTGCTGTCTCCTCTGCCTGGTTTCCCTCTTTCCCGTAAACTCTCTCTTTTCACACTTCCCCCTCGCCTGTCTCTTTTCCCTGTATTCCCTCAACTCTCTCCTTTCCCTCTTCCCCCTCGCCTGTCTCTTTTCCCTGTATTCCCTCAACTCTCTCTTTTCCCTCTTTCCCCTCGCCTGTCTCTCTCACCTCTTTCCCCTCACCTGCCCTTTTCCCTGGTTTCCCTCTTTTCCACGAACTCTCTCTTTTCACTCTTTTCCCTCTTTTTCCCTCACATGTGTCTCTTACTTCTTCTCCGGCAACTCTCTCTCCCCCCTCTCCCCCCATTTGCTGTCTCTTCTGCCTGGTTTCCCGCTTTTCCCTAAGCTCTCTCTTTTCACTCTTTCCCCCTCTCATATCTCTCTTCCCTGGTTTCCCTCTTTCCCCCTCAACTCTCTCTTTTCACTCTTTCCCCTCGCCTGTCTCTTTTACTTCTTCTCCCACAACTCTCTCTCTTCCTCTTGCCCCCGTTCCTGAGTCTTCTGCCTGCTTTCCCTCTTTTCCCTGAACTCTCTCTTTTCACTCCTTTCCCTCGACTCTCTCTTTTCCCTCCTTTCCCTTGCTTGTCTATTTTACCTCGTCTCCGGCAACTCTCTCCCCTCCTCTCTCCCCCCCTTTGCTGTCTCCTCTGCCTGGTTTCCCTCTTTCCGTAAACTCTCTCTTTTCACACTTCCCCCTCGCCTGTCTCTTTTCCCTGTATTCCCTCAACTCTCTCCTTTCCCTCTTCCCCCTCGCCTGTCTCTTTCCCTGTATTCCCTCAACTCTCTCTTTTCCCTCTTCCCCTCGCCTGTCTCTCTCACCTCTTTCCCCTCACCTTCCTCTTTTCCCCGGTATCCCTCTTTTCCACGAACTCTCTCTTTTCACTCTTTCCCCCCTCATGTCTCTCTTCCCTGGTTTCCCGCTTTTCCCTCAACTCTCTCTTTTCTCTCTTTTCCCCTCTCATATCTCTCTTCCCTGGTTTCCCCTCTTTCCCCTCAACTCTCTCTTTTCACTCTTTCCCCTCGCCTGTCTCTCTTACTTCTTCTCCCAGAACTCTCTCTTTTCCCTATTGCCCCCGTTCCTGACTCTTCTGCCTGCTTTCCCTCTTTTCCCTGAACTCTCTCTTTTCACTCTTTTCCCTCGACTCTCTCTTTTCCCTCTTTCCCCTCACATGTCTCTCCTCTTCTCCTGCAACACTCTCTCCCCCCCTCCCCCCCCTTTGCTGTCTCCTCTGCCTGGTTTCCCTCTTTCCCGTAAACTCTCTCTTTTCACACTTTCTCCTCGCCTCTCTCTTTTCCCTGTATTCCCGCAACTCTCTCTTTTCCCTCTTTCCCCCTCGCCTGTCTCCCTCACCTCTTTCCCCTCACCTTCCTCTTTTCCCCGGTTTCCCTCTTTTCCACGAACTCTCTCTTTTCACTCTTTCCCCCTCTCATGTCTCTCTTCCTGGTTTCCCTCTTCTCCCTCAACTCTCTCTTTTCACTCTTTTCCCTCGACTCTCTCTTTTCCCTCTTTTCCCTCACATGTCTCTGTTACTTCTTGTCCGGCAACTCTCTCTCTCTCCTCTCTCCCCCCCTTTGCGGTCTCCTCTGCCTGGTTTCCCTCTTTCCCCTAAACTCTCTCTTTTCAAACATTCCCCTCGCCTGTCTCTTTTCCCTGTATTCCCTCAACTCTCTCCTTTCCCTCTTCCCCTCAAGTGTCTCTTTTCCCTGTATTCCCTCAACTCTCTCTTTTCCCTCTTCCTCCTCGCCTGTCTCTCTCACCTCTTTCCCCTCACCTGCCTCTTTTCCCTGGTTTCCCCTCTTTTCCACGAACTCTCTCTTTTCACTCTTTTCCCTCTTTTACCTCACATGTCTCTCTTACTTCTTCTCCTGCAACTCTCTCTCTTTTCTCCCCCCCCTTGCTATCTCCTCTGCCTGGTTTCCCTCTTTTCCCTAAACGCTCTCTTTTCACTCTTTTCCCCTCTCATATCTCTCTTCCCTGGTTTCCCTCTTTCCCCTCAACTCTCTCTTTTCACTCTTTCCCCTCGCCTGTCTCTTTTACTTCTTCTCCCACAACTCTCTCTCTTCCCTCTTGGCCCCGTTCCTGACTCTTCTGCCTGCTTTCCCTCTTTTCCTGAACTCTCTCTTTTCACTCCTTTCCTCAACTCTCTCTTTTCCCTCCTTTCCCTTGCTTGTCTATTTTACCTCGTCTCCGGCAACTCTCTCCCCCCTCTCTCCCCCCTTTGCTGTCTCCTCTGCCTGGTTTCCCGCTTTTCCCCAAACTCTCTCTTTTCTCTCTTTTCCCCTCTCATATCTCTCTTCCCTGGTTTCCGTCTTTCCCCTCAACTCTCTCTTTTCACTCTTTCCCCTCGCCTGTCTCTCTTACTTCTTCTCCCAGAACTCTCTCTCTTCCCTATTGCCCCCCGTTCCTGACTCTTCTGCTGCTTTCCCTCTTTTCCCTGAACTCTCTCTTTTCACTCTTTTCCCTCGACTCTCTCTTTTCACTCTTTTCCCTCACATCTCTCTTTTACTTCTTCTCCGGCAACACTCTCTCCCCCCTCTCCCCCGCTTTGCTGTCTCCTCTGCCTGGTTTCCCTCTTCCCCGTAAACTCTCTCTTTTCCCACTTCCCCCCCGCCTGTCTCTTTTCCCTGTATTCCCTCAACTCTCTCCTTTCCCTCTTCTCCTCAAGTGTCTCTTTTCCCTGTATTCCCTCAACTCTCTCTTTTCCCTCTTCCTCCTCGCCTGTCTCTCTCACCTCTTTCCCCTCACCTGCCTCTTTTCCCTGGTTTCCCTCTTTTCCACGAACTCTCTCTTTTCCCTCTTTTCCCTCACATGTCTCTCTTACTTCTTCTCCTGCAACACTCTCTCCCCCCCCCCCCCTTGCTGTCTCCTCTGCCTGGTTTCCCTCTTTCCCGTAAACGCTCTCTTTTCACTCTTTTCCCCTCTCATATCTCTCTTCCCTGGTTTCCCTCTTTCCCCTCAACTCTCTCTTTTCACTCTTTCCCCTCGCCTGTCTCTCTTACTTCTTCTCCCACAACTCTCTCTCTTCCCTCTTGCCCCCGTTCCTGACTCTTCTGCCTGCTTTCCCTCTTTCCCCTCAACTCTCTCTTTTCACTCCTTTCCCTCAACTCTCTCTTTTCCCTCCTTTCCCTTGCTTGTCTATTTTACCTCGTCTCCGGCAACTCTCTCCCCCCTCTCTCCCCCCTTTGCTGTCTCTTCTGCCTGGTTTCCCCCTTCCCGTAAACTCTCTCTTTTCACACTTCCCCCTCGCCTGTCTCTTTTCCCTGTATTCCCTCAACTCTCTCCCCTCGCCTGTCTCCCTCACCTCTTTCCCCTCACCTGCCTCTTTGCCCCGGTTTCCCTCTTTTCCACGAACTCTCTCTTTTCACTCTTTTCCCTCTTTTCCCTCACATGTCTCTCTTTCTTCGTCTCCTGCAACACTCTCTCCCCCCCTCCCCGCCTTTGCTGCCTCCTCTGCCTGGTTTCCCTCTTTCCCGTAAACTCTCTCTTTTCCCACTTTCTCCTCGCCTCTCTCTTTTCCCTGTATTCCCGCAACTCTCTCTTTTCCCTCTTTCCCCCTCGCCTGTCTCCCTCACCTCTTTCCCCTCACCTTCCTCTTTTCCCCGGTTTCCCTCTTTTCCACGAACTCTCTCTTTTCACTCTTTCCCCCTCTCATGTGTCTCTTCCCTGGTTTCCCTCTTTCCCCTCAACTCTCTCTTTTCACTCTTCCCCCTCGCCTGTCTCTTTTACTTCTTCTCCCACAACTCTCTCTCTTCCCTCTTGCCCCCGTTCCTGACTCTTCTGCCTGCTTTCCCTTTTTCCCCTCAACTCTCTCTTTTCACTCCTTTCCCTCGACTCTCTCTTTTCCCTCCTTTCCCTTGCTTGTCTATTTTACCTCGTCTCCGGCAACTCTCTCTCTCCTCTCTCCCCCCCTTTGCTGTCTCTTCTGCCTGGTTTCCCTCTTTCCCGTAAACTCTCTCTTTTCCCTCTTTCCCCTCGCCTCTCTCACCTCTTTCCCCTCACCTGCCTCTTTTCACTGGCTTCCCTCTTTTCCCTGAAATCTCTTTTTTCACTCTTTTCCCTCTTTTCCCTCACATGTCTCTCTTACTTCTCCTTTCCGCAACTCTCTCTCTCTCCTCTCCCCCCCTTTGCTGTCTCCTCTGCCTGGTTTCCCTCTTTCCCGTAAACTCTCTTTTTTCACATTTCCCCCTCGCCTGTCTCTTTTCCCTGTATTCCCTCAACTCTCTCCTTTCCCTCTTCCCCCTCGCCTGTCTCTCTCGCCTCTTTCCCCTCACCTGCCTCTTTTCCCTGGTTTCCCTCTTTTCCACGAACTCTCTCTTTTCACTCTTTCCCCTCACATGTCTCTCTTCCCTGGTTTCCCTCTTTTCCACGAACTCTCTCTTTTCACTCTTTCCCCTCACATATCTCTCTTCCCTGGTTTCCCTCTTTCCCCTCAACTCTCTCTTTTCACTCTTTCCCCTCGCCTGTCTCTCTTACTTCTTCTCCCACAACTCTCTCTCTTCCCTCTTGCCCCCGTTCCTGACTCTTCTGCCTGCTTTCCCTCTTTCCCCTCAACTCTCTCTTTTCACTCCTTTCCCTCAACTCTCTCTTTTCCCTCCTTTCCCTTGCTTGTCTATTTTACCTCGTCTCCGGCAACTCTCTCCCCCCTCTCTCCCCCCTTTGCTGTCTCTTCTGTCTGGTTTCCCCCTTCCCGTAAACTCTCTCTTTTCACACTTCCCCCTCGCCTGTCTCTTTTCCCTGTATTCCCTCAACTCTCTCCCCTCGCCTGTCTCTCTCACCTCTTTCCCCTCACCTGCCTCTTTGCCCCGGTTTCCCTCTTTTCCACGAACTCTCTCTTTTCACTCTTTTCCCTCTTTTCCCTCACATGTCTCTCTTTCTTCGTCTCCTGCAACACTCTCTCCCCCCCTCCCGCCTTTGCTGCCTCCTCTGCCTGGTTTCCCTCTTTCCCGTAAACTCTCTCTTTTCCCACTTTCTCCTCGCCTCTCTCTTTTCCCTGTATTCCCGCAACTCTCTCTTTTCCCTCTTTCCCCCTCGCCTGTCTCCCTCACCTCTTTCCCCTCACCTTCCTCTTTTCCCCGGTTTCCCTCTTTCCCACGAACTCTCTCTTTTCACTCTTTCCCCCTCTCATGTCTCTCTTCCCTGGTTTCCCTCTTTCCCCTCAACTCTCTCTTTTCACTCTTTCCCCTCGCCTGTCTCTCTTACTTCTTCTCCCACAACTCTCTCTCTTCCCTCTTGCCCCCGTTCCTGACTCTTCTGCCTGCTTTCCCTTTTTCCCCTCAACTCTCTCTTTTCACTCCTTTCCCTCGACTCTCTCTTTTCCCTCCTTTCCCTTGCTTGTCTATTTTACCTCGTCTCCGGCAACTCTCTCTCTCCTCTCTCCCCCCCTTTGCTGTCTCTTCTGCCTGGTTTCCCTCTTTCCCGTAAACTCTCTCTTTTCCCTCTTTCCCCTCGCCTCTCTCACCTCTTTCCCCTCACCTGCCTCTTTTCACTGGCTTCCCTCTTTTCCCTGAAATCTCTTTTTTCACTCTTTTCCCTCTTTTCCCTCACATGTCTCTCTTACTTCTCCTTTCCGCAACTCTCTCTCTCTCCTCTCCCCCCCTTTGCTGTCTCCTCTGCCTGGTTTCCCTCTTTCCCGTAAACTCTCTTTTTTCACATTTCCCCCTCGCCTGTCTCTTTTCCCTGTATTCCCTCAACTCTCTCCTTTCCCTCTTCCCCCTCGCCTGTCTCTCTCACCTCTTTCCCCTCACCTGCCTCTTTTCCCTGGTTTCCCTCTTTTCCACGAACTCTCTCTTTTCACTCTTTCCCCTCACATGTCTCTCTTCCCTGGTTTCCCTCTTTTCCACGAACTCTCTCTTTTCACTCTTTCCCCTCACATATCTCTCTTCCCTGGTTTCCCTCTTTTCCCTCAACTCTCTCTTTTCACTCTTTTCCCCGCTTTTCTCTTTCCCTCGCTTGTCTCTTTTCCCTCAACTCACTCTTTTCCCTCTTTTCCCTCGCATGTCTCTCTTGGTTCTTCTCCCACAACTCTCTCTCCCCCCTCTCCCCCCCTTTGCTGTCTCTTCTGCCCGGTTTCCCGCTTTTCCCTCAACTCTCTCTTTTCACTCTTTCCCCTCGCCTGTGTCTCTTACTTCTTCTCCCAGAACTCTCTCTCTTCCCTATTGCCCCCGTTCCTGACTCTTCTGCCTGGTTTCCCGCTTTTCCCTAAACTCTCTCTTTTCTCTCTTTTCCCCTCTCATATCTCTCTTCCCTGGTTTCCCTCTTTCCCCTCAACTCTCTCTTTTCACTCTTTCCCCTCGCCTGTCTCTTTTACTTCTTATCCCAGAACTCTCTCTCTTCCCTCTTGCCCCCGTTCCTGACTCCTCTGCCTGCTTTCCCTCTTTTCCCTGAACTCTCTCTTTTCACTCCTTTCCCTCGACTCTCTCTTTTCCCTCCTTTCCCTTGCTTGTCTATTTTACCTCGTCTCCAGCAACTCTCTCTCCCCTCTCTCCCCCCTTTGCTGTCTCCTCTGCCTGGTTTCCCTCTTTACCGTAAACTCTCTCTTTTCCCTCTTTCCCCTCGCCTGTCTCTCTCACCTCTTTCCCCTCACCTGCCTCTTTTCACTGGCTTCCCTCTTTTCCCTGAAATCTCTTTTTTCACTCTTTTCCCTCTTTTCCCTCACATGTCTCTCTTACTTCTCCTCCCGCAACTCTCTCTCTCCTCTCTCCCCCCCTTTGCGGTCTCCTCTGCCTGGTTTCCCTCTTTCCCGTAAACTCTCTTTTTTCACATTTCCCCCTCGCCTGTCTCTTTTCCCTGTATTCCCTCAACTCTCTCCTTTCCCTCTTCCCCCTCGCCCGTCTCTCTCACCTCTTTCCCCTCGCCTGCCTCTTTTCCCTGGTTCCCCTCTTTTCCACGAACTCTCTCTTTTCCCTCTTTACTCTCGCGTGTCTCTTTTATCTCTCTTCCCTCGGTGTCCAATTTTCACACTTTCACTCGCATCACTCTTTCCCTTCTCATTCATCATCTCTCTCTTTTCCCTTTCTGCCCTCGCCTCTCTTCAGGTTTCCCTCAACTCTCTCTTTTCACTCTTCCCCCTCGCCTGTCTCTCTTACTTCTTCTCCCACAACTCTCTCTCTTCCCTGTTACCGCCGTTCCTGACGCTTCTGCCTGCTTTCCCTCTTTTCCCTGAACTCTCTCTTTTCACTCCATTCCCTCTCATGTCTCTTTTCCCTGGTTTCCCTCTTTTCCCTGAACTCTCTCTTTTCCCTCTTTCCCCTCGCCTGTCTCTTTTCCCTGTAGTCCCTCAACTCTCTCTTTCCCTCTTTTCCCTCGCCTGTCTCTCTCACCTCTTTCCCCTCACCTGCCTCTTTTCACTGGCTTCCCTCTTTTCCGGGATCTCTCTCTTTTCACTCATTTCCCTCTTTTCCCTCACATCTCTCTCTTACTTCTTCTCCAGCAACTCTCTCTCCCCTCTCTCCCAACCCCCTTGCTGTCTCCTCTGACTGGTTTCCCGCTTTCCCATAAACTCTCTCTTTTCACACTTTCCCCTCGCCTGTCTCTCTCACCTCTTTCCCCTCACCTGCCTCTTTTCACTGGCTTCCCTCTTTTCCGGGATCTCTCTCTTTTCACTCATTTCCCTCTTTTCCCTCACATCTCTCTCTTACTTCTTCTCCAGCAACTCTCTCTCTCCTCTCTCCCCACCCCCTTGCTGTCTCCTCTGACTGGTTTCCCTCTTTCCCGTAAACTCTCTTTTTTTACACTTCCTCCTCGCCTCTCTCTTTTCCCTGTATTCCCGCAACTCTCTCTTTTCCCTCTTTCCCCCTCGCCTGTCTCCCTCACCTCTTTCCCCTCACCTTCCTCTTTTCCCCGGTTTCCCTCTTTTCCACGAATTCTCTCTTTTCACTCTTTCCCCCCTCATGTCTCTCTTCCCCGGTTTCCCTCTTTTCCCTCAACTCTCTCTTTTCACTCTTTTCCCCGCTTTTCTCTTTCCCTCGCTTGTCTCTTTTCCCTCAGCTCTCTCTTTTCCCTCTTTTCCTTTGCATGTCTCTCTTAGTTCTTCTCCCGCAACTCTCCCCCCCCCCCCCTTTGCTGTCTCTTCTGCCTGGTTTCCCGCTTTTCCCCAAATTCTCTCTTTTCTCTCTTTTCCCCTCTCATATCTCTATTCCCTGGTTTCCCTCTTTCCCCTCAACTCTCTCTTTTCACTCTTTCCCCTCGCCTGTCTCTCTTACTTCTTCTCCCAGAACTCTCTCTCTTCCCTATTGCCCCCGTTCCTGACTCTTCTGCCTGCTTTCCCTCTTTTCCCTGAACTCTCTCTTTTCACTCTTTTCCCTCTTTTACCTCACGTCTCTCTTACTTCTTCTCCGGCAACTCTCTCTCTCCCCTCTCCCCCCATTTGCTGTCTCTTCTGCCTGGTTTCCCGCTTTTCCCTAAGCTCTCTCTTTTCACTCTTTCCCCCTCTCATATCTCTCTTCCCTGGTTTCCCTCTTTCCCCTCAACTCTCTCTTTTCACTCTTCCCCCTCGCCTGTCTCTTTTACTTCTTCTCCCACAACTCTCTCTCTTCCCTCTTGCCCCCGTTCCTGACTCTTCTGCCTGCTTTCCCTCTTTTCCCTGAACGCTCTCTTTTCACTCCTTTCCCTCGACTCTCTCTTTTCCCTCCTTTCCCTTGCTTGTCTATTTTACCTCGTCTCCGGCAACTCTCTCCCCCCTGTCTCCCCCCTTTGCTGTCTCCTCTGCCTGGTTTCCCTCTTTCCCGTAAACTCTCTCTTTTCACACTTCCCCCTCGCCTGTCTCTTTTCCCTGTATTCCCTCAACTCTCTCCTTTCCCTCTTCCCCCTCGCCTGTCTCTTTTCCCTGTATTCCCTCAACTCTCTCTTTTCCCTCTTCCCCCTCGCCTGTCTCTCTCACCTCTTTCCCCTCACCTGCCTCTTTTCACTGGCTTCCCTCTTTTCCCTGAAATCTCTTTTTTCACTCTTTTCCCTCTTTTCCCTCACATGTCTCTCTTACTTCTCCTTTCCGCAACTCTCTCTCTCTCCTCTCCCCCCCTTTGCTGTCTCCTCTGCCTGGTTTCCCTCTTTCCCGTAAACTCTCTTTTTTCACATTTCCCCCTCGCCTGTCTCTTTTCCCTGTATTCCCTCAACTCTCTCCTTTCCCTCTTCCCCCTCGCCTGTCTCTCTCACCTCTTTCCCCTCACCTGCCTCTTTTCCCTGGTTTCCCTCTTTTCCACGAACTCTCTCTTTTCACTCTTTCCCCTCACATGTCTCTCTTCCCTGGTTTCCCTCTTTTCCACGAACTCTCTCTTTTCACTCTTTCCCCTCACATATCTCTCTTCCCTGGTTTCCCTCTTTTCCCTCAACTCTCTCTTTTCACTCTTTTCCCCGCTTTTCTCTTTCCCTCGCTTGTCTCTTTTCCCTCAACTCACTCTTTTCCCTCTTTTCCCTCGCATGTCTCTCTTGGTTCTTCTCCCACAACTCTCTCTCCCCCCTCTCCCCCCCTTTGCTGTCTCTTCTGCCCGGTTTCCCGCTTTTCCCTCAACTCTCTCTTTTCACTCTTTCCCCTCGCCTGTGTCTCTTACTTCTTCTCCCAGAACTCTCTCTCTTCCCTATTGCCCCCGTTCCTGACTCTTCTGCCTGGTTTCCCTCTTTCCCGTAAACTCTCTCTTTTCACACTTCCCCCTCGCCTGTCTCTCTCACCTCTTTCCCCTCATCTGCCTCTTTTCCCCGGTATCCCTCTTTTCCACGACCTCTCTCTTTTCACTCTTTCCCCCTCTCATGTCTCTCTTCCCTGGTTTCCCTCTTTTCCCTCAACTCTCTCTTTTCACTCTTTTCCCTGCTTTTCTCTTTCCCTCGCTTGTCTCTTTTCCCTCAACTCTCTCTTTTCCCTCTTTTCCTTTGCATGTCTCTCTCAGTTCTTCTCCCGCAACTCTCTCCCCCCCCCCCCTTTGCTGTCTCTTCTGCCTGGTTTCCCGCTTTTCCCTAAACTCTCTCTTTTCTCTCTTTTCCCCTCTCATATCTCTCTTCCCTGGTTTCCCTCTTTCCCCTCAACTCTCTCTTTTCACTCTTTCCCCTCGCCTGTCTCTCTTACTTCTTCTCCCAGAACTCTCTCTCTTCCCTATTGCCCCCGTTCCTGACTCTTCTGCCTGCTTTCCCTCTTTTCCCTGAACTATCTCTTTTCACTCTTTTCCCTCGACTCTCTCTTTCCCTCTTTTCCCTCACATGTCTCTCTTCTTCTCCTGCAACACTCTCTTCCCCCCTCCCCCCCTTTGCTGTCTCCTCTGCCTGGTTTCCCTCTTTCCCGTAAACTCTCTCTTTTCCCACTTTCTCCTCGCCTCTCTCTTTTCCCTGTATTCCCGCAACTCTCTCTTTTCCCTCTTTCTCCCTCGCCTGTCTCCCTCACCTCTTTCCCCTCACCTTCCTCTTTTCCCCGGTTTCCCTCTTTTCCACGAACTCTCTCTTTTCACTCTTCCCCCCTCTCATGTCTCTCTTCCCTGGTTTCCCTCTTTCCCCTCAACTCTCTCTTTTCACTCTTTCCCCTCGCCTGTCTCTCTTACTTCTTCTCCCACAACTCTCTCTCTTCCCTCTTGCCCCCGTTCCTGACTCTTCTGCCTGCTTTCCCTTTTTCCCCTCAACTCTCTCTTTTCACTCCTTTCCCTCGACTCTCTCTTTTCCCTCCTTTCCCTTGCTTGTCTATTTTACCTCGTCTCCGGCAACTCTCTCTCTCCTCTCCCCCCCCCTTTGCTGTCTCTTCTGCCTGGTTTCCCTCTTTACCGTAAACTCTCTCTTTTCCCTCTTTCCCCTCGCCTGTCTCTCTCACCTCTTTCCCCTCACCTGCTGTGGAAGAATGGCTAAACGAAAGAGGACACGTATACTTAAGCCTGAGCAATCCAGACTTTAGCAGTAGTAACTTGACCTTGGCAGATAAGATTAGCTAGAAGGAAAACAACTAAAGAGGAAAGAATGTCAGCGTTACAGCTTGCCTAAGGTGCGTGCACAAAGGAGAAGCACCAACCGTATTGTTGCCTAAGGTGCGTGCACAAAGGAGAAGCACCAACCGTAGTGTTGCCTAAGGCTCGTGGACAAAGGCCATTATCCAATCAAGTAGCAGCTTCTGCCGCGTGTGACTATATAAACCCTGTAGTGTTTGAATAAAGTAGAGAACGATCATACTCATATTGAGATCGCGTCGTTACTCTGGGTTCGGCTCCCACTCCGACATCTGGTAGCAGAGGATGGTTTGCTTACCGATGTAGATAGTATTAGACACGCTACACTACAAAATAGAGCTGCCATAGATTTTTTATTGCTAGCGCATGGTCATGGGTGTGAAGATCTGGATGGAATGTGTTGCATGAATCTGTCAGATCATTCAGAGTCGATTCATAAAGCCCTTCAAACCATGAAGGAACAAGTAGGCAAGTTACAAGTTAGTGATGGCCTTGGATGGTTAAACAAA
This sequence comes from Gypaetus barbatus, assembly GCA_028022735.1. Classification (NCBI taxonomy): domain Eukaryota; kingdom Metazoa; phylum Chordata; class Aves; order Accipitriformes; family Accipitridae; genus Gypaetus; species Gypaetus barbatus. The sequence continues at coordinate 18,879,995 of CM051561.1, read as the reverse complement.
TTACTTAGTGGATGGGGAATTACTGGCTGGTTACAAACCTTGGTCCTTGAAGGAGGTAGACTCTTGGTAATGATTCTGATTGTAATAATTGTCTTTAGCTGTATGTTTTCGTGTATTAAAACCCTCATAATGCGCATGGTCCATCAAACCTGGATTGCTCAAAAAGAAGAACGGGGAGTTGTGGAAGAATGGCTAAACGAAAGAGGACACGTATACTTAAGCCTGAGCAATCCAGGCTTTAGCAGTAGTAACTTGACCTTGGCAGATAAGATTAGCTAGAAGGAAAACAACTAAAGAGGAAAGAATGTCAGCGTTACAGCTTGCCTAAGGTGCGTGCACAAAGGAGAAGCACCAACCGTATTGTTGCCTAAGGTGCGTGCACAAAGGAGAAGCACCAACCGTAGTGTTGCCTAAGGCTCGTGGACAAAGGCCATTATCCAATCAAGTAGCAGCTTCTGCCGCGTGTGACTATATAAACCCTGTAGTGTTTGAATAAAGTAGAGAACGATCATACTCATATTGAGATCGCGTCGTTACTCTAGGTTCGGCTCCCACTCCGACAACCTGCCTCTTTTCACTGGCTTCCCTCTTTTCCCTGAAATCTCTTTTTTCACTCTTTTCCCTCTTTTCCCTCACATGTCTCTCTTACTTCTCCTTTCCGCAACTCTCTCTCTCTTCTCTCCCCACCTTTGCTGTCTCTTCTGCCCGGTTTCCCGCTTCTCCCTCAACTCTCTCTTTTCACTCTTTCCCCTCGCCTGTCTCTCTTTCTTCTTCTCCCAGAACTCTCTCTCTTCCCTATTGCCCCCGTTCGTGACTCTTCTGCCTGGTTTCCCTCTTTCCCATAAACTCTCTCTTTTCACACTTCCCCCTCGCCTGTCTCTTTTCCCTGTATTCCCTCAACTCTCTCTTTTCACACTTCCCCCTCGCCTGTCTCTTTTCCCTGTATTCCCTCAACTCTCTCCTTTCCCTCTTCCCCCTCGCCTGTCTCTTTTCCCTGTATTCCCTCAACTCTCTCTTTTCCCTCTTTCCCCTCGCCTGTCTCTCTCACCTCTTTCCCCTCACCTTCCTCTTTTCCCCGGTATCCCTCTTTTCCACGAACTCTCTCTTTTCACTCTTTCCCCCTCTCATGTCTCTCTTCCCTGGTTTCCCTCTTTTCCCTCAACTCTCTCTTTTCACTCTTTTCCCCGCTTTTCTCTTTCCCTCGCTTGTCTCTTTTCCCTCAGCTCTCTCTTTTCCCTCTTTTCCTTTGCATGTCTCTCTTAGTTCTTCTCCCGCAACTCTCCCCCCCCCCCCTTTGCTGTCTCTTCTGCCTGGTTTCCCGCTTTTCCCTAAACTCTCTCTTTTCTCTCTTTTCCCCTCTCATATCTCTCTTCCCTGGTTTCCCTCTTTCCCCTCAACTCTCTCTTTTCACTCTTTCCCCTCGCCTGTCTCTCTTACTTCTTCTCCCAGAACTCTCTCTCTTCCCTATTGCCCCCGTTCCTGACTCTTCTGCCTGCTTTCCCTCTTTTCCCTCAACTCTCTCTTTTCACTCTTTTCCCTCGACTCTCTCTTTTGCCTCTTTTCCCTCACATGTCTCTCTTCTTCTCCTGCAACACTCTCTCCCCCCCTCCCCCCCTTTGCTGTCTCCTCTGCCTGGTTTCCATCTTTCCCGTAAACGCTCTCTTTTCACACTTTCTCCTCGCCTCTCTCTTTTCCCTGTATTCCCGCAACTCTCTCTTTTCCCTCTTTCCCCCTCGCCTGTCTCCCTCACCTCTTTCCCCTCACCTTCCTCTTTTCCCCGGTTTCCCTCTTTTCCACGAACTCTCTCTTTTCACTCTTTCCCCCCCTCATGTCTCTCTTCCCTGGTTTCCCTCGTCTCCCTCAACTCTCTCTTTTCACTCTTTTCCCTCGACTCTCTCTTTTCCCTCTTTTCCCTCACATGTCTCTGTTACTTCTTGTCCGGCAACTCTCTCTCTCCTCTCTCCCCCCCTTTGCGGTCTCCTCTGCCTGGTTTCCCTCTTTCCCCTAAACTCTCTCTTTTCAAACATTCCCCTCGCCTGTCTCTTTTCCCTGTATTCCGTCAACTCTTTCTTTTCCCTCTTTCCCCTCGCCTGTCTCACTCACCTCTTTACCCTCACCTGTGTCTTTTCACTGCTTTCCCTCTTTTCCCTGAACTCTCTCTTTTCACTCTTTTCCCTCGACTCTCTCTTTTCACTCTTTTCCCTCACATCTCTCTTTTACTTCTTCTCCGGCAACACTCTCTCCCCCCTCTCCCCCGCTTTGCTGTCTCCTCTGCCTGGTTTCCCTCTTTCCCGTAAACTCTCTCTTTTCACACTTTCTCCTCGCCTCTCTCTTTTCCCTGTATTCCCTCAACTCTCTCCTTTCCCTCTTTCCCCCTCGCCTGTCTCCCTCACCTCTTTCCCCTCACCTTCCTCTTTTCCCCGGTTTCCCTCTTTTCCACGAACTCTCTCTTTTCACTCTTTCCCCCTCTCATGTCTCTCTTCCCTGGTTTCCCTCTTCTCCCTCAACTCTCTCTTTTCACTCTTTTCCCTCGACTCTCTCTTTTCCCTCTTTTCCCTCACATGTCTCTGTTACTTCTTGTCCGGCAACTCTCTCTCTCCTCTCTCCCCCCCTTTGCGGTCTCCTCTGCCTGGTTTCCCTCTTTCCCCTAAACTCTCTCTTTTCAAACATTCCCCTCGCCTGTCTCTTTTCCCTGTATTCCCTCAACTCTCTCCTTTCCCTCTTCCCCTCAAGTGTCTCTTTTCCCTGTATTCCCTCAACTCTCTCTTTTCCCTCTTCCTCCTCGCCTGTCTCTCTCACCTCTTTCCCCTCACCTGCCTCTTTTCCCTGGTTTCCCTCTTTTCCACGAACTCTCTCTTTTCACTCTTTTCCCTCTTTTACCTCACATGTCTCTCTTACTTCTTCTCCTGCAACTCTCTCTCTTTTCTCCCCCCCCTTGCTATCTCCTCTGCCTGGTTTCCCTCTTTTCCCTAAACGCTCTCTTTTCACTCTTTTCCCCTCTCATATCTCTCTTCCCTGGTTTCCCTCTTTCCCCTCAACTCTCTCTTTTCACTCTTTCCCCTCGCCTGTCTCTTTTACTTCTTCTCCCACAACTCTCTCTCTTCCCTCTTGCCCCCGTTCCTGACTCTTCTGCCTGCTTTCCCTCTTTTCCCTGAACTCTCTCTTTTCACTCCTTTCCCTCAACTCTCTCTTTTCCCTCCTTTCCCTTGCTTGTCTATTTTACCTCGTCTCCGGCAACTCTCTCCCCCCTCTCTCCCCCCTTTGCTGTCTCCTCTGCCTGGTTTCCCTCTTTCCCGTAAACTCTCTCTTTTCACACTTCCCCCTCGCCTGTCTCTTTTCCCTGTATTCCCTCAACTCTCTCCTTTCCCTCTTCCCCCTCGCCTGTCTCTTTTCCCTGTATTCCCTCAACTCTCTCTTTTCCCTCTTTCCCCTCGCCTGTCTCTCTCACCTCTTTCCCCTCACCTGCCTCTTTTCCCTGGTTTCCCTCTTTTCCACGAACTCTCTCTTTTCACTCTTTTCCCTCTTTTCCCTCACATGTGTCTCTTACTTCTTCTCCCGCAACTCTCTCCCCCCCCCCCCTTTGCTGTCTCTTCTGCCTGGTTTCCCGCTTTTCCCTAAACTCTCTCTTTTCTCTCTTTTCCCCTCTCATATCTCTCTTCCCTGGTTTCCCTCTTTCCCCTCAACTCTCTCTTTTCACTCTTTCCCCTCGCCTGTCTCTCTTACTTCTTCTCCCAGAACTCTCTCTCTTCCCTATTGCCCCCGTTCCTGACTCTTCTGCCTGCTTTCCCTCTTTTCCCTGAACTCTCTCTTTTCACTCTTTTCCCTCGACTCTCTCTTTCCCTCTTTTCCCTCACATGTCTCTCTTCTTCTCCTGCAACACTCTCTCCCCCCCTCCCCCCCTTTGCTGTCTCCTCTGCCTGGTTTCCCTCTTTCCCGTAAAATCTCTCTTTTCACACTTTCTCCTCGCCTCTCTCTTTTCCTGTATTCCCGCAACTCTCTCTTTTCCCTCTTTCCCCCTCGCCTGTCTCCCTCACCTCTTTCCCCTCACCTTCCTCTTTTCCCCGGTTTCCCTCTTTTCCACGAACTCTCTCTTTTCACTCTTTCCCCCTCTCATGTCTCTCTTCCCTGGTTTCCCTCTTCTCCCTCAACTCTCTCTTTTCACTCTTTTCCCTCGACTCTCTCTTTTCCCTCTTTTCCCTCACATGTCTTTGTTACTTCTTCTCCGGCAACACTCTCTCCCCTGTCTCCCCCCCTTTGCTGTCTCTTCTGATTGGTTTCCCTCTTTCCCGTAAACTCTCTCTTTTCAAACATTCCCCTCGCCTGTCTCTTTTCCCTGTATTCCCTCAACTCTCTCTTTTCCCTCTTTCCCCTCGCCTGTCTCTCTCACCTCTTTCCCCTCACCTGTGTCTTTTCACGGCTTTCCCTCTTTTCCCTGAACGCTCTCTTTTCACTCTTTTCCCTCGACTCTCTCTTTTCACTCTTTTCCCTCACATCTCTCTTTTACTTCTTCTCCGGCAACACTCTCTCCCCCCTCTCCCCCGCTTTGCTGTCTCCTCTGCCTGGTTTCCCTCTTCCCCGTAAACTCTCTCTTTTCCCACTTCCCCCCGCCTGTCTCTTTTCCCTGTATTCCCTCAACTCTCTCCTTTCCCTCTTCCCCTCAAGTGTCTCTTTTCCCTGTATTCCCTCAACTCTCTCTTTTCCCTCTTCCTCCTCGCCTGTCTCTCTCACCTCTTTCCCCTCACCTGCCTCTTTTCCCTGGTTTCCCTCTTTTCCACGAACTCTCTCTTTTCACTCTTTTCCCTCTTTTCCCTCACATGTGTCTCTTACTTCTTCTCCTGCAACTCTCTCTCTTTTCTCCCCCCCCCCCCGCTATCTCCTCTGCCTGGTTTCCCTCTTTTCCCTAAACGCTCTCTTTTCACTCTTTTCCCCTCTCATATCTCTCTTCCCTGGTTTCCCTCTTTCCCCTCAACTCTCTCTTTTCACTCTTTCCCCTCGCCTGTCTCTCTTACTTCTTCTCCCAGAACTCTCTGTCTTCCCTCTTGCCCCCGTTCCTGACTCTTCTGCCTGCTTTCCCTCTTTTCCCTGAACTCTCTCTTTTCACTCTTTTCCCTCGACTCTCTCTTTTCACTCTTTTCCCTCACATGTCTCTCTTTCTTCTCCTGCAACACTCTCTCCCCCCCTCCCCGCCTTTGCTGTCTCCTCTGCCTGGTTTCCCTCTTTCCCGTAAACTCTCTCTTTTCACACTTTCTCCTCGCCTCTCTCTTTTCCCTGTATTCCCGCAACTCTCTCTTTTCCCTCTTTCCCCCTCGCCTGTCTCCCTCACCTCTTTCCCCTCACCTTCCTCTTTTCCCCGGTTTCCCTCTTTTCCACGAACTCTCTCTTTTCACTCTTTCCCCCTCTCATGTCTCTCTTCCCTGGTTTCCCTCTTTCCCCTCAACTCTCTCTTTTCACTCTTTCCCCTCGCCTGTCTCTCTTACTTCTTCTCCCACAACTCTCTCTCTTCCCTCTTGCCCCCGTTCCTGACTCTTCTGCCTGCTTTCCCTTTTTCCCCTCAACTCTCTCTTTTCACTCCTTTCCCTCGACTCTCTCTTTTCCCTCGACTCTCTCTTTTCCCTCTTTTCCCTCACATCTCTCTCTTACTTCTTCTCCAGCAACTCTCTCTCTCCTCTCTCCCCACCCCCTTGCTGTCTCCTCTGACTGGTTTCCCTCTTTCCCGTAAACTCTCTTTTTTTACACTTCCTCCTCGCCTCTCTCTTTTCCCTGTATTCCCGCAACTCTCTCTTTTCCCTCTTTCCCCCTCGCCTGTCTCCCTCACCTCTTTCCCCTCACCTTCCTCTTTTCCCCGGTTTCCCTCTTTTCCACGAATTCTCTCTTTTCACTCTTTCCCCCCTCATGTCTCTCTTCCCCGGTTTCCCTCTTTTCCCTCAACTCTCTCTTTTCACTCTTTTCCCCGCTTTTCTCTTTCCCTCGCTTGTCTCTTTTCCCTCAGCTCTCTCTTTTCCCTCTTTTCCTTTGCATGTCTCTCTTAGTTCTTCTCCCGCAACTCTCCCCCCCCCCCCCTTTGCTGTCTCTTCTGCCTGGTTTCCCGCTTTTCCCCAAACTCTCTCTTTTCTCTCTTTTCCCCTCTCATATCTCTCTTCCCTGGTTTCCCTCTTTCCCCTCAACTCTCTCTTTTCACTCTTTCCCCTCGCCTGTCTCTCTTACTTCTTCTCCCAGAACTCTCTCTCTTCCCTATTGCCCCCGTTCCTGACTCTTCTGCCTGCTTTCCCTCTTTTCCCTGAACTCTCTCTTTTCACTCTTTTCCCTCGACTCTCTCTTTTCACTCGTTTCCCTCACATCTCTCTTTTACTTCTTCTCCGGCAACACTCTCTCCCCCCTCTCCCCCCGCTTTGCTGTCTCCTCTGCCTGGTTTCCCTCTTCCCCGTAAACTCTCTCTTTTCCCACTTCCCCCCGCCTGTCTCTTTTCCCTGTATTCCCTCAACTCTCTCCTTTCCCTCTTCCCCTCAAGTGTCTCTTTTCCCTGTATTCCCTCAACTCTCTCTTTTCCCTCTTCCTCCTCGCCTGTCTCTCTCACCTCTTTCCCCTCACCTGCCTCTTTTCCCTGGTTTCCCTCTTTTCCACGAACTCTCTCTTTTCACTCTTTTCCCTCTTTTACCTCACATGTCTCTCTTACTTCTTCTCCTGCAACTCTCTCTCTTTTCTCCCCCCCCCTTGCTATCTCCTCTGCCTGGTTTCCCTCTTTTCCCTAAACGCTCTCTTTTCACTCTTTTCCCCTCTCATATCTCTCTTCCCTGGTTTCCCTCTTTCCCCTCAACTCTCTCTTTTCACTCTTTCCCCTCGCCTGTCTCTCTTACTTCTTCTCCCACAACTCTCTCTCTTCCCTCTTGCCCCCGTTCCTGACTCTTCTGCCTGCTTTCCCTCTTTTCCCTGAACGCTCTCTTTTCACTCCTTTCCCTCGACTCTCTCTTTTCCCTCCTTTCCCTTGCTTGTCTATTTTACCTCGTCTCCGGCAACTCTCTCCCCCCTCTCTCCCCCCTTTGCTGTCTCTTCTGCCTGGTTTCCCTCTTTCCCGTAAACTCTCTCTTTTCACACTTCCCCCTCGCCTGTCTCTTTTCCCTGTATTCCCTCAACTCTCTCCTTTCCCTCTTCCCCCTCGCCTGTCTCTTTTCCCTGTATTCCCTCAACTCTCTCTTTTCCCTCTTTCCCCTCGCCTGTCTCTCTCACCTCTTTCCCCTCACCTGCCTCTTTTCCCTGGTTTCCCTCTTTTCCACGAACTCTCTCTTTTCACTCTTTTCCCTCTTTTCCCTCACATGTGTCTCTTACTTCTTCTCCGGCAACTCTCTCTCTCCCCTCTCCCCCCATTTGCTGTCTCTTCTGCCTGGTTTCCCGCTTTTCCCTAAGCTCTCTCTTTTCACTCTTTCCCCCTCTCATATCTCTCTTCCCTGGTTTCCCTCTTTCCCCTCAACTCTCTCTTTTCACTCTTTCCCCTCGCCTGTCTCTTTTACTTCTTCTCCCACAACTCTCTCTCTTCCCTCTTGCCCCCGTTCGTGACTCTTCTGCCTGCTTTCCCTCTTTTCCCTGAACGCTCTCTTTTCACTCCTTTCCCTCGACTCTCTCTTTTCCCTCCTTTCCCTTGCTTGTCTATTTTACCTCGTCTCCGGCAACTCTCTCCCCCCTGTCTCCCCCCTTTGCTGTCTCCTCTGCCTGGTTTCCCTCTTTCCCGTAAACTCTCTCTTTTCACACTTCCCCCTCGCCTGTCTCTTTTCCCTGTATTCCCTCAACTCTCTCCTTTCCCTCTTCCCCCTCGCCTGTCTCTTTTCCCTGTATTCCCTCAACTCTCTCTTTTCCCTCTTTCCCCTCGCCTGTCTCTCTCACCTCTTTCCCCTCACCTTCCTCTTTTCCCCGGTATCCCTCTTTTCCACGAACTCTCTCTTTTCACTCTTCCCCCCTCATGTCTCTCTTCCCTGGTTTCCCTCTTTTCCCTCAACTCTCTCTTTTCACTCTTTTCCCCGCTTTTCTCTTTCCCTCGCTTGTCTCTTTTCCCTCAGCTCTCTCTTTTCCCTCTTTTCCTTTGCATGTCTCTCTCAGTTCTTCTCCCGCAACTCTCCCCCCCCCCTTGGCTGTCTCTTCTGCCTGGTTTCCCGCTTTTCCCTAAACTCTCTCTTTTCACTCTTTCCCCCTCTCATATCTCTCTTCCCTGGTTTCCCTCTTTCCCCTCAACTCTCTCTTTTCACTCTTTCCCCTCGCCTGTCTCTTTTACTTCTTCTCCCACAACTCTATCTCTTCCCTCTTGCCCCCGTTCCTGACTCTTCTGCCTGCTTTCCCTCTTTTCCCTGAACTCTCTCTTTTCACTCCTTTCCCTCGACTCTCTCTTTTCCCTCCTTTCCCTTGCTTGTCTATTTTACCTCGTCTCCGGCAACTCTCTCCCCCCTGTCTCCCCCTTTTGCTGTCTCCTCTGCCTGGTTTCCCTCTTTCCCGTAAACTCTCTCTTTTCCCTCTTTCCCCTCGCCTGTCTCTCTCACCTCTTTCCCCTCACCTTCCTCTTTTCCCCGGTATCCCTCTTTTCCACGAACTCTCTCTTTTCACTCTTTCCCCCTCTCATGTCTCTCTTCCCTGGTTTCCCTCTTTTCCCTCAACTCTCTCTTTTCACTCTTTTCCCCGCTTTTCTCTTTCCCTCGCTTGTCTCTTTTCCCTCAGCTCTCTCTTTTCCCTCTTTTCCTTTGCATGTCTCTCTTAGTTCTTCTCCCGCAACTCTCCCCCCCCCCCCCTTTGCTGTCTCTTCTGCCTGGTTTCCCGCTTTTCCCCAAACTCTCTCTTTTCTCTCTTTTCCCCTCTCATATCTCTCTTCCCTGGTTTCCCTCTTTCCCCTCAACTCTCTCTTTTCACTCTTTCCCCTCGCCTGTCTCTCTTACTTCTTCTCCCAGAACTCTCTCTCTTCCCTATTGCCCCCGTTCCTGACTCTTCTGCCTGCTTTCCCTCTTTTCCCTGAACTCTCTCTTTTCACTCTTTTCCCTCGACTCTCTCTTTTCACTCGTTTCCCTCACATCTCTCTTTTACTTCTTCTCCGGCAACACTCTCTCCCCCCTCTCCCCCGCTTTGCTGTCTCCTCTGCCTGGTTTCCCTCTTCCCCGTAAACTCTCTCTTTTCCCACTTCCCCCCCGCCTGTCTCTTTTCCCTGTATTCCCTCAACTCTCTCCTTTCCCTCTTCCCCTCAAGTGTCTCTTTTCCCTGTATTCCCTCAACTCTCTCTTTTCCCTCTTCCTCCTCGCCTGTCTCTCTCACCTCTTTCCCCTCACCTGCCTCTTTTCCCTGGTTTCCCTCTTTTCCACGAACTCTCTCTTTTCACTCTTTTCCCTCTTTTACCTCACATGTCTCTCTTACTTCTTCTCCTGCAACTCTCTCTCTTTTCTCCCCCCCCCTTGCTATCTCCTCTGCCTGGTTTCCCTCTTTTCCCTAAACGCTCTCTTTTCACTCTTTTCCCCTCTCATATCTCTCTTCCCTGGTTTCCCTCTTTCCCCTCAACTCTCTCTTTTCACTCTTTCCCCTCGCCTGTCTCTCTTACTTCTTCTCCCACAACTCTCTCTCTTCCCTCTTGCCCCCGTTCCTGACTCTTCTGCCTGCTTTCCCTCTTTTCCCTGAACGCTCTCTTTTCACTCCTTTCCCTCGACTCTCTCTTTTCCCTCCTTTCCCTTGCTTGTCTATTTTACCTCGTCTCCGGCAACTCTCTCCCCCCTCTCTCCCCCCTTTGCTGTCTCTTCTGCCTGGTTTCCCTCTTTCCCGTAAACTCTCTCTTTTCACACTTCCCCCTCGCCTGTCTCTTTTCCCTGTATTCCCTCAACTCTCTCCTTTCCCTCTTCCCCCTCGCCTGTCTCTTTTCCCTGTATTCCCTCAACTCTCTCTTTTCCCTCTTTCCCCTCGCCTGTCTCTCTCACCTCTTTCCCCTCACCTGCCTCTTTTCCCTGGTTTCCCTCTTTTCCACGAACTCTCTCTTTTCACTCTTTTCCCTCTTTTCCCTCACATGTGTCTCTTACTTCTTCTCCGGCAACTCTCTCTCTCCCCTCTCCCCCCATTTGCTGTCTCTTCTGCCTGGTTTCCCGCTTTTCCCTAAGCTCTCTCTTTTCACTCTTTCCCCCTCTCATATCTCTCTTCCCTGGTTTCCCTCTTTCCCCTCAACTCTCTCTTTTCACTCTTTCCCCTCGCCTGTCTCTTTTACTTCTTCTCCCACAACTCTCTCTCTTCCCTCTTGCCCCCGTTCCTGACTCTTCTGCCTGCTTTCCCTCTTTTCCCTGAACGCTCTCTTTTCACTCCTTTCCCTCGACTCTCTCTTTTCCCTCCTTTCCCTTGCTTGTCTATTTTACCTCGTCTCCGGCAACTCTCTCCCCCCTGTCTCCCCCCTTTGCTGTCTCCTCTGCCTGGTTTCCCTCTTTCCCGTAAACTCTCTCTTTTCACACTTCCCCCTCGCCTGTCTCTTTTCCCTGTATTCCCTCAACTCTCTCCTTTCCCTCTTCCCCCTCGCCTGTCTCTTTTCCCTGTATTCCCTCAACTCTCTCTTTTCCCTCTTTCCCCTCGCCTGTCTCTCTCACCTCTTTCCCCTCACCTTCCTCTTTTCCCCGGTATCCCTCTTTTCCACGAACTCTCTCTTTTCACTCTTTCCCCCCTCATGTCTCTCTTCCCTGGTTTCCCTCTTTTCCCTCAACTCTCTCTTTTCACTCTTTTCCCCGCTTTTCTCTTTCCCTCGCTTGTCTCTTTTCCCTCAGCTCTCTCTTTTCCCTCTTTTCCTTTGCATGTCTCTCTCAGTTCTTCTCCCGCAACTCTCCCCCCCCCCCTTGGCTGTCTCTTCTGCCTGGTTTCCCGCTTTTCCCTAAACTCTCTCTTTTCACTCTTTCCCCCTCTCATATCTCTCTTCCCTGGTTTCCCTCTTTCCCCTCAACTCTCTCTTTTCACTCTTTCCCCTCGCCTGTCTCTTTTACTTCTTCTCCCACAACTCTATCTCTTCCCTCTTGCCCCCGTTCCTGACTCTTCTGCCTGCTTTCCCTCTTTTCCCTGAACTCTCTCTTTTCACTCCTTTCCCTCGACTCTCTCTTTTCCCTCCTTTCCCTTGCTTGTCTATTTTACCTCGTCTCCGGCAACTCTCTCCCCCCTGTCTCCCCCTTTTGCTGTCTCCTCTGCCTGGTTTCCCTCTTTCCCGTAAACTCTCTCTTTTCCCTCTTTCCCCTCGCCTGTCTCTCTCACCTCTTTCCCCTCACCTTCCTCTTTTCCCCGGTATCCCTCTTTTCCACGAACTCTCTCTTTTCACTCTTTCCCCCCTCATGTCTCTCTTCCCTGGTTTCCCTCTTTTCCCTCAACTCTCTCTTTGCACTCTTTTCCCCGCTTTTCTCTTTCCCTCGCTTGTCTCTTTTCCCTCAGCTCTCTCTTTTCCCTCTTTTCCTTTGCATGTCTCTCTCAGTTCTTCTCCCGCAACTCTCCCCCCCCCCCTTGGCTGTCTCTTCTGCCTGGTTTCCCGCTTTTCCCTAAACTCTCTCTTTTCACTCTTTCCCCCTCTCATATCTCTCTTCCCTGGTTTCCCTCTTTCCCCTCAACTCTCTCTTTTCACTCTTTCCCCTCGCCTGTCTCTTTTACTTCTTCTCCCACAACTCTATCTCTTCCCTCTTGCCCCCGTTCCTGACTCTTCTGCCTGCTTTCCCTCTTTTCCCTGAACGCTCTCTTTTCACTCCTTTCCCTCGACTCTCTCTTTTCCCTCCTTTCCCTTGCTTGTCTATTTTACCTCGTCTCCGGCAACTCTCTCCCCCCTGTCTCCCCCTTTTGCTGTCTCCTCTGCCTGGTTTCCCTCTTTCCCGTAAACTCTCTCTTTTCCCTCTTTCCCCTCGCCTGTCTCTCTCACCTCTTTCCCCTCACCTTCCTCTTTTCCCCGGTATCCCTCTTTTCCACGAACTCTCTCTTTTCACTCTTTCCCCCTCTCATGTCTCTCTTCCCTGGTTTCCCTCTTTTCCCTCAACTCTCTCTTTTCACTCTTTTCCCCGCTTTTCTCTTTCCCTCGCTTGTCTCTTTTCCCTCAGCTCTCTCTTTTCCCTCTTTTCCTTTGCATGTCTCTCTTAGTTCTTCTCCCGCAACTCTCCCCCCGCCCCCCGCTGTCTCTTCTGCCTGGTTTCCCGCTTTTCCCCAAACTCTCTCTTTTCTCTCTTTTCCCCTCTCATATCTCTCTTCCCTGGTTTCCCTCTTTCCCCTCAACTCTCTCTTTTCACTCTTTCCCCTCGCCTGTCTCTCTTACTACTTCTCCCAGAACTCTCTCTCTTCCCTATTGCCCCCGTTCCTGACTCTTCTGCCTGCTTTCCCTCTTTTCCCTGAACTCTCTCTTTTCACTCTTTTCCCTCGACTCTCTCTTTTCACTCTTTTCCCTCACATCTCTCTTTTACTTCTTCTCCGGCAACACTCTCTCCCCCCTCTCCCCCGCTTTGCTGTCTCCTCTGCCTGGTTTCCCTCTTCCCCGTAAACTCTCTCTTTTCCCACTTCCCCCCCGCCTGTCTCTTTTCCCTTTATTCCCTCAACTCTCTCCTTTCCCTCTTCCCCTCGCCTGTCTCTTTTCCCTGTATTCCCTCAACTCTCTCTTTTCCCTCTTTCCCCTCGCCTGTCTCTCTCACCTCTTTCCCCTCACCTGCCTCTTTTCCCTGGTTTCCCTCTTTTCCACGAACTCTCTCTTTTCACTCTTTTCCCTCTTTTACCTCACATGTCTCTCTTACTTCTTCTCCGGCAACTCTCTCTCCCCCCTCTCCCCCCATTTGCTGTCTCTTCTGCCTGGTTTCCCGCTTTTCCCTAAGCTCTCTCTTTTCACTCTTTCCCCCTCTCATATCTCTCTTCCCTGGTTTCCCTCTTTCCCCTCAACTCTCTCTTTTCACTCTTTCCCCTCGCCTGTCTCTTTTACTTCTTCTCCCACAACTCTCTCTCTTCCCTCTTGCCCCCGTTCCTGACTCTTCTGCCTGCTTTCCCTCTTTTCCCTGAACGCTCTCTTTTCACTCCTTTCCCTCGACTCTCTCTTTTCCCTCCTTTCCCTTGCTTGTCTATTTTACCTCGTCTCCGGCAACTCTCTCCCCCCTGTCTCCCCCCTCTGCTGTCTCCTCTGCCTGGTTTCCCTCTTTCCCGTAAACTCTCTCTTTTCACACTTCCCCCTCGCCTGTCTCTTTTCCCTGTATTCCCTCAACTCTCTCCTTTCCCTCTTCCCCCTCGCCTGTCTCTTTTCCCTGTATTCCCTCAACTCTCTCTTTTCCCTCTTTCCCCTCGCCTGTCTCTCTCACCTCTTTCCCCTCACCTTCCTCTTTTCCCCGGTATCCCTCTTTTCCACGAACTCTCTCTTTTCACTCTTTCCCCCTCTCATGTCTCTCTTCCCTGGTTTCCCTCTTTTCCCTCAACTCTCTCTTTTCACTCTTTTCCCTGCTTTTCTCTTTCCCTCGCTTGTCTCTTTTCCCTCAGCTCTCTCTTTTCCCTCTTTTCCTTTGCATGTCTCTCTCAGTTCTTCTCCCGCAACTCTCCCCCCCCCCCCCTTGGCTGTCTCTTCTGCCTGGTTTCCCGCTTTTCCCTAAACTCTCTCTTTTCTCTCTTTTCCCCTCTCATATCTCTCTTCCCTGGTTTCCCTCTTTCCCCTCAACTCTCTCTTTTCACTCTTTCCCCTCGCCTGTCTCTTTTACTTCTTCTCCCACAACTCTCTCTCTTCCCTCTTGCCCCCGTTCCTGACTCTTCTGCCTGCTTTCCCTCTTTTCCCTGAACGCTCTCTTTTCACTCCTTTCCCTCGACTCTCTCTTTTCCCTCCTTTCCCTTGCTTGTCTATTTTACCTCGTCTCCGGCAACTCTCTCCCCCCTCTCTCCCCCCTTTGCTGTCTCCTCTGCCTGGTTTCCCTCTTTACCGTAAACTCTCTCTTTTCCCTCTTTCCCCTCGCCTGTCTCTCTCACCTCTTTCCCCTCACCTGCCTCTTTTCACTGGCTTCCCTCTTTTCCCTGAAATCTCTTTTTTCACTCTTTTCCCTCTTTTCCCTCACATGTCTCTCTTACTTCTCCTCCCGCAACTCTCTCTCTCCTCTCCCCCCCCCTTTGCGGTCTCCTCTGCCTGGTTTCCCTCTTTCCCGTAAACTCTCTTTTTTCACATTTCCCCCTCGCCTGTCTCTTTTCCCTGTATTCCCTCAACTCTCTCCTTTCCCTCTTCCCCCTCGCCCGTCTCTCTCACCTCTTTCCCCTCGCCTGCCTCTTTTCCCTGGTTCCCCTCTTTTCCCTGAACTCTCTCTTTTCCCTCTTTACTCTCGCGTGTCTCTTTTATCTCTCTTCCCTCGGTGTCCAATTTGCACACTTTCACTCGCATCACTCTTTCCCTTCTCATTCATCATCTCTCTCTTTTCCCTTTCTGCCCTCGCCTCTCTTCAGGTTTCCCTCAACTCTCTCTTTTCACTCTTCCCCCTCGCCTGTCTCTCTTACTTCTTCTCCCACAACTCTCTCTCTTCCCTGTTACCGCCGTTCCTGACGCTTCTGCCTGCTTTCCCTCTTTTCCCTGAACTCTCTCTTTTCACTCCATTCCCTCTCATGTCTCTTTTCCCTGGTTTCCCTCTTTTCCCTCAACTCTCTCTTTTCCCTCTTTCCCCTCGCCTGTCTCTTTTCCCTGTAGTCCCTCAACTCTCTCTTGCCCTCTTTCCCCCTCGCCTGTCTCCCTCACCTCTTTCCCCTCACCTTCCTCTTTTCCCCGGCTTCCCTCTTTTCCACGAATTCTCTCTTTTCACTCTTTCCCCCTCTCATGTCTCTCTTCCCTGGTTTCCCTCTTTTCCCTCAACTCTCTCTTTTCACTCTTGTCCCCGCTTTTCTCTTTTCCCTCAACTCTCTCTTTTCCCTCTTTTCCCTCACAGGTCTCTCTTACTTCTTCTCCGGCAAAACTCTCTCCCCCCTCTCCCCCGCTTTGCTGTCTCCTCTGCCTGGTTTCCCTCTTCCCCGTAAACTCTCTCTTTTCCCACTTTCCCCTCGCCTGTCTCTTTTCCCTGTATTCCCTCAACTCTCTGTTTTCCCTCTTCCCCCTCGCCTGTCTCTCTCACCTCTTTCCCCTCACCTGCCTCTTTTCCCTGGCTTCCCTCTTTTCCACGAACTCTCTTTTTTCACTCTTTTCCCTCTTTTCCCTCACATGTCTCTCTTCTTCTCCTGCAACACTCTCTCCCCCCCTCCCCGCCTTTGCTGCCTCCTCTGCCTGGTTTCCCTCTTTCCCGTAAACTCTCTCTTTTCACACTTTCTCCTCGCCTCTCTCTTTTCCCTGTATTCCCGCAACTCTCTCTTTTCCCTCTTTCCCCCTCGCCTGTCTCCCTCACCTCTTTCCCCTCACCTTCCTCTTTTCCCCGGTTTCCCTCTTTTCCACGAACTCTCTCTTTTCACTCTTTCCCCCTCTCATGTCTCTCTTCCCTGGTTTCCCTCTTTCCCCTCAACTCTCTCTTTTCACTCTTTCCCCTCGCCTGTCTCTCTTACTTCTTCTCCCACAACTCTCTCTCTTCCCTCTTGCCCCCGTTCCTGACTCTTCTGCCTGCTTTCCCTTTTTCCCCCAACTCTCTCTTTTCACTCCTTTCCCTCGACTCTCTCTTTTCCCTCCTTTCCCTTGCTTGTCTATTTTACCTCGTCTCCGGCAACTCTCTCTCCCCTCTCCCCCCCCCTTTGCTGTCTCTTCTGCCTGGTTTCCCTCTTTACCGTAAACTCTCTCTTTTCCCTCTTTCCCCTCGCCTGTCTCTCTCACCTCTTTCCCCTCACCTGCCTCTTTTCACTGGCTTCCCTCTTTTCCCTGAAATCTCTTTTTTCACTCTTTTCCCTCTTTTCCCTCACATGTCTCTCTTACTTCTCCTTTCCGCAACTCTCTCTCTCTTCTCTCCCCCCCTTTGCTGTCTCCTCTGCCTGGTTTCCCTCTTTCCCGTAAACTCTCTTTTTTCACATTTCCCCCTCGCCTGTCTCTTTTCCCTGTATTCCCTCAACTCTCTCCTTTCCCTCTTCCCCCTCGCCTGTCTCTCTCACCTCTTTCCCCTCACCTGCCTCTTTTCCCTGGTTTCCCTCTTTTCCACGAACTCTCTCATTTCACTCTTTCCCCTCACATGTCTCTCTTCCCTGGTTTCCCTCTTTTCCACGAACTCTCTCTTTTCACTCTTTCCCCTCACATGTCTCTCTTCCCTGGTTTCCCTCTTTTCCCTCAACTCTCTCTTTTCACTCTTTTCCCCGCTTTTCTCTTTTCCCTCGCTTGTCTCTTTTCCCTCAACTCTCTCTTTTCCCTCTTTTCCCTCGCATGTCTCTCTTGGTTCTTCTCCCACAACTCTCTCTCCCCCCTCTCCCCCCTTTGCTGTCTCTTCTGCCCGGTTTCCCGCTTTTCCCTCAACTCTCTCTTTTCACACTTCCCCCTCGCCTGTCTCTTTTCCCTGTATTCCCTCAACTCTCTACTTTCCCTCTTCCCCCTCGCCTGTCTCTTTTCCCTGTATTCCCTCAACTCTCTCTTTTCCCTCTTTCCCCTCGCCTGTCTCTCTCACCTCTTTCCCCTCACCTGCCTCTTTTCCCCGGTATCCCTCTTTTCCACGAACTCTCTCTTTTCACTCTTTCCCCCTCTCATGTCTCTCTTCCCTGGTTTCCCTCTTCTCCCTCAACTCTCTCTTTCCCCTCTTTCCCCTCGACTCTCTCTTTTCCCTCTTTTCCCTCACGTCTCTGTTACTTCTTGTCCGGCAACTCTCTCTCTCCTCTCTCCCCCCCTTTGCGGTCTCCTCTGCCTGGTTTCCCTCTTTCCCCTAAACTCTCTCTTTTCAAACATTCCCCTCGCCTGTCTCTTTTCCCTGTATTCCCTCAACTCTTTCTTTTCCCTCTTTCCCCTCGCCTGTCTCTTTTCCCTGGTTCCCCTCTTTTCCCTGAACTCTCTCTTTTCCCTCTTTACTCTCGCGTGTCTCTTTTATCTCTCTTCCCTCGGTGTCCAATTTTCACACTTTCACTCGCATCACTCTTTCCCTTCTCATTCATCATCTCTCTCTTTTCCCTTTCTGCCCTCGCCTCTCTTCAGGTTTCCCTCAACTCTCTCTTTTCACTCTTCCCCCTCGCCTGTCTCTCTTACTTCTTCTCCCACAACTCTCTCTCTTCCCTGTTACCGCCGTTCCTGACGCTTCTGCCTGCTTTCCCTCTTTTCCCTGAACTCTCTCTTTTCACTCCATTCCCTCTCATGTCTCTTTTCCCTGGTTTCCCTCTTTTCCCTGAACTCTCTCTTTTCCCTCTTTCCCCTCGCCTGTCTCTTTTCCCTGTAGTCCCTCAACTCTCTCTTTCCCTCTTTCCCCCTCGCCTGTCTCCCTCACCTCTTTCCCCTCACCTTCCTCTTTTCCCCGGCTTCCCTCTTTTCCACGAATTCTCTCTTTTCACTCTTTCCCCCTCTCATGTCTCTCTTCCCTGGTTTCCCTCTTTTCCCTCAACTCTCTCTTTTCACTCTTGTCCCCGCTTTTCTCTTTTCCCTCAACTCTCTCTTTTCCCTCTTTTCCCTCACATGTCTCTCTTACTTCTTCTCCGGCAAAACTCTCTCCCCCCTCTCCCCCGCTTTGCTGTCTCCTCTGCCTGGTTTCCCTCTTCCCCGTAAACTCTCTCTTTTCCCACTTTCCCCTCGCCTGTCTCTTTTCCCTGTATTCCCTCAACTCTCTGTTTTCCCTCTTCCCCCTCGCCTGTCTCTCTCACCTCTTTCCCCTCACCTGCCTCTTTTCCCTGGTTTCCCTCTTTTCCACGAACTCTCTTTTTTCACTCTTTTCCCTCTTTTCCCTCACATGTCTCTCTTCTTCTCCTGCAACACTCTCTCCCCCCCTCCCCGCCTTTGCTGCCTCCTCTGCCTGGTTTCCCTCTTTCCCGTAAACTCTCTCTTTTCACACTTTCTCCTCGCCTCTCTCTTTTCCCTGTATTCCCGCAACTCTCTCTTTTCCCTCTTTCCCCCTCGCCTGTCTCCCTCACCTCTTTCCCCTCACCTTCCTCTTTTCCCCGGTTTCCCTCTTTTCCACGAACTCTCTCTTTTCACTCTTTCCCCCTCTCATGTCTCTCTTCCCTGGTTTCCCTCTTTCCCCTCAACTCTCTCTTTTCACTCTTTCCCCTCGCCTGTCTCTCTTACTTCTTCTCCCACAACTCTCTCTCTTCCCTCTTGCCCCCGTTCCTGACTCTTCTGCCTGCTTTCCCTTTTTCCCCTCAACTCTCTCTTTTCACTCCTTTCCCTCGACTCTCTCTTTTCCCTCCTTTCCCTTGCTTGTCTATTTTACCTCGTCTCCGGCAACTCTCTCTCTCCTCTCTCCCCCCCTTTGCTGTCTCTTCTGCCTGGTTTCCCTCTTTACCGTAAACTCTCTCTTTTCCCTCTTTCCCCTCGCCTGTCTCTCTCACCTCTTTCCCCTCACCTGCCTCTTTTCACTGGCTTCCCTCTTTTCCCTGAAATCTCTTTTTTCACTCTTTTCCCTCTTTTCCCTCACATGTCTCTCTTACTTCTCCTTTCCGCAACTCTCTCTCTCTTCTCTCCCCCCCTTTGCTGTCTCCTCTGCCTGGTTTCCCTCTTTCCCGTAAACTCTCTTTTTTCACATTTCCCCCTCGCCTGTCTCTTTTCCCTGTATTCCCTCAACTCTCTCCTTTCCCTCTTCCCCCTCGCCTCTCTCACCTCTTTCCCGTCACCTGCCTCTTTTCCCTGGTTTCCCTCTTTTCCACGAACTCTCTCTTTTCACTCTTTCCCCTCACATGTCTCTCTTCCCTGGTTTCCCTCTTTTCCACGAACTCTCTCTTTTCACTCTTTCCCCTCACATGTCTCTCTTCCCTGGTTTCCCTCTTTTCCCTCAACTCTCTCTTTTCACTCTTTTCCCCGCTTTTCTCTTTTCCCTCGCTTGTCTCTTTTCCCTCAACTCTCTCTTTTCCCTCTTTTCCCTCGCATGTCTCTCTTGGTTCTTCTCCCACAACTCTCTCTCCCCCCTCTCCCCCCTTTGCTGTCTCTTCTGCCCGGTTTCCCGCTTTTCCCTCAACTCTCTCTTTTCACACTTCCCCCTCGCCTGTCTCTTTTCCCTGTATTCCCTCAACTCTCTCCTTTCCCTCTTCCCCCTCGCCTGTCTCTTTTCTCTGTATTCCCTCAACTCTCTCTTTTCCCTCTTTCCCCTCGCCTGTCTCTCTCACCTCTTTCCCCTCACCTGCCTCTTTTCCCCGGTATCCCTCTTTTCCACGAACTCTCTCTTTTCACTCTTTCCCCCTCTCATGTCTCTCTTCCCTGGTTTCCCTCTTCTCCCTCAACTCTCTCTTTTCCCTCTTTCCCCTCGACTCTCTCTTTTCCCTCTTTTCCCTCACATGTCTCTGTTACTTCTTGTCCGGCAACTCTCTCTCCTCTCTCCCCCCCTTTGCGGTCTCCTCTGCCTGGTTTCCCTCTTTCCCCTAAACTCTCTCTTTTCAAACATTCCCCTCGCCTGTCTCTTTTCCCTGTATTCCCTCAACTCTTTCTTTTCCCTCTTTCCCCTCGCCTGTCTCACTCACCTCTTTACCCTCACCTGTGTCTTTTCACTGCTTTCCCTCTTTTCCCTGAACTCTCTCTTTTCACTCTTTTCCCTCGACTCTCTCTTTTCACTCTTTTCCCTCACATCTCTCTTTTACTTCTTCTCCGGCAACACTCTCTCCCCCCCTCCCCCGCTTTGCTGTCTCCTCTGCCTGGTTTCCCTCTTCCCCGTAAACTCTCTCTTTTCCCACTTCCCCCCCGCCTGTCTCTTTTCCCTGTATTCCCTCAACTCTCTCCTTTCCCTCTTCCCCTCAAGTGTCTCTTTTCCCTGTATTCCCTCAACTCTCTCTTTTCCCTCTTCCTCCTCGCCTGTCTCTCTCACCTCTTTCCCCTCACCTGCCTCTTTTCCCTGGTTTCCCTCTTTTCCACGAACTCTCTCTTTTCACTCTTTTCCCTCTTTTCCCTCACATGTCTCTCTTACTTCTTCTCCTGCAACTCTCTCTCTTTTCTCCCCCCCCCATTTGCTATCTCCTCTGCCTGGTTTCCCTCTTTTCCCTAAACGCTCTCTTTTCACTCTTTTCCCCTCTCATATCTCTCTTCCCTGGTTTCCCGCTTTTCCCTAAGCTCTCTCTTTTCACTCTTTCCCCTCGCCTGTCTCTTTTACTTCTTCTCCCACAACTCTCTCTCTTCCCTCTTGCCCCCGTTCCTGACTCTTCTGCCTGCTTTCCCTCTTTTCCCTGAACGCTCTCTTTTCACTCCTTTCCCTCGACTCTCTCTTTTCCCTCCTTTCCCTTGCTTGTCTATTTTACCTCGTCTCCGGCAACTCTCTTTCCCCTCTCTCCCCCCTTTGCTGTCTCCTCTGCCTGGTTTCCCTCTTTACTGTAAACTCTCTCTTTTCCCTCTTTCCCCTCGCCTGTCTCTCTCACCTCTTTCCCCTCACCTGCCTCTTTTCACTGGCTTCCCTCTTTTCCCTGAAATCTCTTTTTTCACTCTTTTCCCTCTTTTCCCTCACATGTCTCTCTTACTTCTCCTCCCGCAACTCTCTCTCTCCTCTCTCCCCCCCTTTGCGGTCTCCTCTGCCTGGTTTCCCTCTTTCCCGTAAACTCTCTTTTTTCACATTTCCCCCTCGCCTGTCTCTTTTCCCTGTATTCCCTCAACTCTCTCCTTTCCCTCTTCCCCCTCGCCCGTCTCTCTCACCTCTTTCCCCTCGCCTGCCTCTTTTCCCTGGTTCCCCTCTTTTCCACGAACTCTCTCTTTTCCCTCTTTACTCTCGCGTGTCTCTTTTATCTCTCTTCCCTCGGTGTCCAATTTTCACACTTTCACTCGCATCACTCTTTCCCTTCTCATTCATCATCTCTCTCTTTTCCCTTTCTGCCCTCGCCTCTCTTCAGGTTTCCCTCAACTCTCTCTTTTCACTCTTCCCCCTCGCCTGTCTCTCTTACTTCTTCTCCCACAACTCTCTCTCTTCCCTGTTACCGCCGTTCCTGACGCTTCTGCCTGCTTTCCCTCTTTTCCCTGAACTCTCTCTTTTCACTCCATTCCCTCTCATGTCTCTTTTCCCTGGTTTCCCTCTTTTCCCTGAACTCTCTCTTTTCCCTCTTTCCCCTCGCCTGTCTCTTTTCCCTGTAGTCCCTCAACTCTCTCTTGCCCTCTTTCCCCCTCGCCTGTCTCCCTCACCTCTTTCCCCTCACCTTCCTCTTTTCCCCGGCTTCCCTCTTTTCCACGAATTCTCTCTTTTCACTCTTTCCCCCTCTCATGTCTCTCTTCCCTGGTTTCCCTCTTTTCCCTCAACTCTCTCTTTTCACTCTTGTCCCCGCTTTTCTCTTTTCCCTCAACTCTCTCTTTTCCCTCTTTTCCCTCGCATGTCTCTCTTGGTTCTTCTCCCACAACTCTCTCTCCCCCCTCTCCCCCCTTTGCTGTCTCTTCTGCCCGGTTTCCCGCTTTTCCCTCAACTCTCTCTTTTCACACTTCCCCCTCGCCTGTCTCTTTTCCCTGTATTCCCTCAACTCTCTCCTTTCCCTCTTCCCCCTCGCCTGTCTCTTTTCTCTGTATTCCCTCAACTCTCTCTTTTCCCTCTTTCCCCTCGCCTGTCTCTCTCACCTCTTTCCCCTCACCTGCCTCTTTTCCCCGGTATCCCTCTTTTCCACGAACTCTCTCTTTTCACTCTTTCCCCCTCTCATGTCTCTCTTCCCTGGTTTCCCTCTTCTCCCTCAACTCTCTCTTTTCCCTCTTTCCCCTCGACTCTCTCTTTTCCCTCTTTTCCCTCACATGTCTCTGTTACTTCTTGTCCGGCAACTCTCTCTCCTCTCTCCCCCCCTTTGCGGTCTCCTCTGCCTGGTTTCCCTCTTTCCCCTAAACTCTCTCTTTTCAAACATTCCCCTCGCCTGTCTCTTTTCCCTGTATTCCCTCAACTCTTTCTTTTCCCTCTTTCCCCTCGCCTGTCTCACTCACCTCTTTACCCTCACCTGTGTCTTTTCACTGCTTTCCCTCTTTTCCCTGAACTCTCTCTTTTCACTCTTTTCCCTCGACTCTCTCTTTTCACTCTTTTCCCTCACATCTCTCTTTTACTTCTTCTCCGGCAACACTCTCTCCCCCCCTCCCCCGCTTTGCTGTCTCCTCTGCCTGGTTTCCCTCTTCCCCGTAAACTCTCTCTTTTCCCACTTCCCCCCCGCCTGTCTCTTTTCCCTGTATTCCCTCAACTCTCTCCTTTCCCTCTTCCCCTCAAGTGTCTCTTTTCCCTGTATTCCCTCAACTCTCTCTTTTCCCTCTTCCTCCTCGCCTGTCTCTCTCACCTCTTTCCCCTCACCTGCCTCTTTTCCCTGGTTTCCCTCTTTTCCACGAACTCTCTCTTTTCACTCTTTTCCCTCTTTTCCCTCACATGTCTCTCTTACTTCTTCTCCTGCAACTCTCTCTCTTTTCTCCCCCCCCCCATTTGCTATCTCCTCTGCCTGGTTTCCCTCTTTTCCCTAAACGCTCTCTTTTCACTCTTTTCCCCTCTCATATCTCTCTTCCCTGGTTTCCCGCTTTTCCCTAAGCTCTCTCTTTTCACTCTTTCCCCTCGCCTGTCTCTTTTACTTCTTCTCCCACAACTCTCTCTCTTCCCTCTTGCCCCCGTTCCTGACTCTTCTGCCTGCTTTCCCTCTTTTCCCTGAACGCTCTCTTTTCACTCCTTTCCCTCGACTCTCTCTTTTCCCTCCTTTCCCTTGCTTGTCTATTTTACCTCGTCTCCGGCAACTCTCTTTCCCCTCTCTCCCCCCTTTGCTGTCTCCTCTGCCTGGTTTCCCTCTTTACTGTAAACTCTCTCTTTTCCCTCTTTCCCCTCGCCTGTCTCTCTCACCTCTTTCCCCTCACCTGCCTCTTTTCACTGGCTTCCCTCTTTTCCCTGAAATCTCTTTTTTCACTCTTTTCCCTCTTTTCCCTCACATGTCTCTCTTACTTCTCCTCCCGCAACTCTCTCTCTCCTGTCTCCCCCCCTTTGCGGTCTCCTCTGCCTGGTTTCCCTCTTTCCCGTAAACTCTCTTTTTTCACATTTCCCCCTCGCCTGTCTCTTTTCCCTGTATTCCCTCAACTCTCTCCTTTCCCTCTTCCCCCTCGCCCGTCTCTCTCACCTCTTTCCCCTCGCCTGCCTCTTTTCCCTGGTTCCCCTCTTTTCCACGAACTCTCTCTTTTCCCTCTTTACTCTCGCGTGTCTCTTTTATCTCTCTTCCCTCGGTGTCCAATTTTCACACTTTCACTCGCATCACTCTTTCCCTTCTCATTCATCATCTCTCTCTTTTCCCTTTCTGCCCTCGCCTCTCTTCAGGTTTCCCTCAACTCTCTCTTTTCACTCTTCCCCCTCGCCTGTCTCTCTTACTTCTTCTCCCACAACTCTCTCTTTTCCCTGTTACCGCCGTTCCTGACGCTTCTGCCTGCTTTCCCTCTTTTCCCTGAACTCTCTCTTTTCACTCCATTCCCTCTCATGTCTCTTTTCCCTGGTTTCCCTCTTTTCCCTGAACTCTCTCTTTTCCCTCTTTCCCCTCGCCTGTCTCTTTTCCCTGTAGTCCCTCAACTCTCTCTTTTCCCTCTTTCCCCTCGCCTGTCTCTCTCACCTCTTTCCCCTCACCTGCCTCTTTTCACTGGCTTCCCTCTTTTCCGGGATCTCTCTCTTTTCACTCATTTCCCTCTTTTCCCTCACATCTCTCTCTTACTTCTTCTCCAGCAACTCTCTCTCCCCTCTCTCCCCACCCCCTTGCTGTCTCCTCTGACTGGTTTCCCTCTTTCCCGTAAACTCTCTCTTTTCACACTTTCTCCTCGCCTCTCTCTTTTCCCTGTATTCCCGCAACTCTCTCTTTTCCCTCTTCCCCCCTCGCCTGTCTCCCTCACCTCTTTCCCCTCACCTTCCTCTTTTCCCCGGTTTCCCTCTTTTCCACGAACTCTCTCTTTTCACTCTTTCCCCCTCTCATGTCTCTCTTCCCTGGTTTCCCTCTTTCCCCTCAACTCTCTCTTTTCACTCTTTCCCCTCGCCTGTCTCTCTTACTTCTTCTCCCACAACTCTCTCTCTTCCCTCTTGCCCCCGTTCCTGACTCTTCTGCCTGCTTTCCCTTTTTCCCCTCAACTCTCTCTTTTCACTCCTTTCCCTCGACTCTCTCTTTTCCCTCCTTTCCCTTGCTTGTCTATTTTACCTCGTCTCCGGCAACTCTCTCTCCCCTCTCTCCCCCCCTTTGCTGTCTCTTCTGCCTGGTTTCCCTCTTTACCGTAAACTCTCTCTTTTCCCTCTTTCCCCTCGCCTGTCTCTCTCACCTCTTTCCCCTCACCTGCCTCTTTTCACTGGCTTCCCTCTTTTCCCTGAAATCTCTTTTTTCACTCTTTTCCCTCTTTTCCCTCACATGTCTCTCTTACTTCTCCTTTCCGCAACTCACTCTCTCTTCTCTCCCCCCCTTTGCTGTCTCCTCTGCCTGGTTTCCCTCTTTCCCGTAAACTCTCTTTTTTCACATTTCCCCCTCGCCTGTCTCTTTTCCCTGTATTCCCTCAACTCTCTCCTTTCCCTCTTCCCCCTCGCCTGTCTCTCTCACCTCTTTCCCCTCACCTGCCTCTTTTCCCTGGTTTCCCTCTTTTCCACGAACTCTCTCTTTTCACTCTTTCCCCTCACATGTCTCTCTTCCCCGGTATCCCTCTTTTCCACGAACTCTCTCTTTTCACTCTTTCCCCCCTCATGTCTCTCTTCCCTGGTTTCCCTCTTTTCCCTCAACTCTCTCTTTTCACTCTTTTCCCCGCTTTTCTCTTTCCCTCGCTTGTCTCTTTTCCCTCAGCTCTCTCTTTTCCCTCTTTTCCTTTGCATGTCTCTCTTAGTTCTTCTCCCGCAACTCTCCCCCCCCCCCCCTTTGCTGTCTCTTCTGCCTGGTTTCCCGCTTTTCCCCAAACTCTCTCTTTTCTCTCTTTTCCCCTCTCATATCTCTCTTCCCTGGTTTCCCTCTTTCCCCTCAACTCTCTCTTTTCACTCTTTCCCCTCGCCTGTCTCTCTTACTTCTTCTCCCAGAACTCTCTCTCTTCCCTATTGCCCCCGTTCCTGACTCTTCTGCCTGCTTTCCCTCTTTTCCCTGAACTCTCTCTTTTCACTCTTTTCCCTCGACTCTCTCTTTTCACTCTTTTCCCTCACATCTCTCTTTTACTTCTTCTCCGGCAACACTCTCTCCCCCCTCTCCCCCGCTTTGCTGTCTCCTCTGCCTGGTTTCCCTCTTCCCCGTAAACTCTCTCTTTTCCCACTTCCCCCCCGCCTGTCTCTTTTCCCTGTATTCCCTCAACTCTCTCCTTTCCCTCTTCCCCTCAAGTGTCTCTTTTCCCTGTATTCCCTCAACTCTCTCTTTTCCCTCTTCCTCCTCGCCTGTCTCTCTCACCTCTTTCCCCTCACCTGCCTCTTTTCCCTGGTTTCCCTCTTTTCCACGGACTCTCTCTTTTCACTCTTTTCCCTCTTTTACCTCACATGTCTCTCTTACTTCTTCTCCGGCAACTCTCTCTCTCCCCTCTCCCCCCATTTGCTGTCTCTTCTGCCTGGTTTCCCGCTTTTCCCTAAGCTCTCTCTTTTCACTCTTTCCCCCTCTCATATCTCTCTTCCCTGGTTTCCCTCTTTCCCCTCAACTCTCTCTTTTCACTCTTTCCCCTCGCCTGTCTCTTTTACCTCTTCTCCCACAACTCTCTCTCTTCCCTCTTGCCCCCGTTCCTGACTCTTCTGCCTGCTTTCCCTCTTTTCCCTGAACGCTCTCTTTTCACTCCTTTCCCTCGACTCTCTCTTTTCCCTCCTTTCCCTTGCTTGTCTATTTTACCTCGTCTCCGGCAACTCTCTCCCCCCTGTCTCCCCCCTTTGCTGTCTCCTCTGCCTGGTTTCCCTCTTTCCCGTAAACTCTCTCTTTTCACACTTCCCCCTCGCCTGTCTCTTTTCCCTGTATTCCCTCAACTCTCTCCTTTCCCTCTTCCCCCTCGCCTGTCTCTTTTCCCTGTATTCCCTCAACTCTCTCTTTTCCCTCTTTCCCCTCGCCTGTCTCTCTCACCTCTTTCCCCTCACCTTCCTCTTTTCCCCGGTTTCCCTCTTTTCCACGAACTCTCTCTTTTCACTCTTTCCCCCTCTCATGTCTCTCTTCCCTGGTTTCCCTCTTTTCCCTCAACTCTCTCTTTTCACTCTTTTCCCTGCTTTTCTCTTTCCCTCGCTTGTCTCTTTTCCCTCAGCTCTCTCTTTCCCCTCTTTTCCTTTGCATGTCTCTCTCAGTTCTTCTCCCGCAACTCTCCCCCCCCCCCCCTTGGCTGTCTCTTCTGCCTGGTTTCCCTCTTTCCCCTCAACTCTCTCTTTTCACTCTTTCCCCTCGCCTGTCTCTTTTACTTCTTCTCCCAGAACTCTCTCTCTTCCCTCTTGCCCCCGTTCCTGACTCTTCTGCCTGCTTTCCCTCTTTTCCCTGAACTCTCTCTTTTCACTCCTTTCCCTCGACTCTCTCTTTTCCCTCCTTTCCCTTGCTTGTCTATTTTACCTCGTCTCCGGCAACTCTCTCCCCCCTCTCTCCCCCCTTTGCTGTCTCCTCTGCCTGGTTTCCCTCTTTACCGTAAACTCTCTCTTTTCCCTCTTTCCCCTCGCCTGTCTCTCTCACCTCTTTCCCCTCACCTGCCTCTTTTCACTGGCTTCCCTCTTTTCCCTGAAATCTCTTTTTTCACTCTTTTCCCTCTTTTCCCTCACATGTCTCTCTTACTTCTCCTCCCGCAACTCTCTCTCTCCTCTCTCCCCCCCTTTGCGGTCTCCTCTGCCTGGTTTCCCTCTTTCCCGTAAACTCTCTTTTTTCACATTTCCCCCTCGCCTGTCTCTTTTCCCTGTATTCCCTCAACTCTCTCCTTTCCCTCTTCCCCCTCGCCCGTCTCTCTCACCTCTTTCCCCTCGCCTGCCTCTTTTCCCTGGTTCCCCTCTTTTCCACGAACTCTCTCTTTTCCCTCTTTACTCTCGCGTGTCTCTTTTATCTCTCTTCCCTCGGTGTCCAATTTTCACACTTTCACTCGCATCACTCTTTCCCTTCTCATTCATCATCTCTCTCTTTTCCCTTTCTGCCCTCGCCTCTCTTCAGGTTTCCCTCAACTCTCTCTTTTCACTCTTCCCCCTCGCCTGTCTCTCTTACTTCTTCTCCCACAACTCTCTCTCTTCCCTGTTACCGCCGTTCCTGACGCTTCTGCCTGCTTTCCCTCTTTTCCCTGAACTCTCTCTTTTCACTCCATTCCCTCTCATGTCTCTTTTCCCTGGTTTCCCTCTTTTCCCTGAACTCTCTCTTTTCCCTCTTTCCCCTCGCCTGTCTCTTTTCCCTGTAGTCCCTCAACTCTCTCTTTCCCTCTTTCCCCTCGCCTGTCTCTCTCACCTCTTTCCCCTCACCTGCCTCTTTTCACTGGCTTCCCTCTTTTCCGGGATCTCTCTCTTTTCACTCATTTCCCTCTTTTCCCTCACATCTCTCTCTTACTTCTTCTCCAGCAACTCTCTCTCCCCTCTCTCCCAACCCCCTTGCTGTCTCCTCTGACTGGTTTCCCGCTTTCCCATAAACTCTCTCTTTTCACACTTTCCCCTCGCCTGTCTCTTTTCCCTGTATTCCCGCAACTCTCTCTTTTCCCTCTTCCCCCTCGCCTGTCTCTCTCACCTCTTTCCCCTCACCTGCCTCTTTTCACTGGCTTCCCTCTTTTCCGGGATCTCTCTCTTTTCACTCATTTCCCTCTTTTCCCTCACATCTCTCTCTTACTTCTTCTCCAGCAACTCTCTCTCTCCTCTCTCCCCACCCCCTTGCTGTCTCCTCTGACTGGTTTCCCTCTTTCACGTAAACTCTCTTTTTTTACACTTCCTCCTCGCCTCTCTCTTTTCCCTGTATTCCCGCAACTCTCTCTTTTCCCTCTTTCCCCCTCGCCTGTCTCCCTCACCTCTTTCCCCTCACCTTCCTCTTTTCCCCGGTTTCCCTCTTTTCCACGAATTCTCTCTTTTCACTCTTTCCCCTCACATGTCTCTCTTCCCTGGTTTCCCTCTTTTCCCTCAACTCTCTCTTTTCACTCTTGTCCCCGCTTTTCTCTTTTCCCTCAACTCTCTCTTTTCCCTCTTTTCCCTCACATGTCTCTCTTACTTCTTCTCCGGCAAAACTCTCTCCCCCCTCTCCCCCACTTTGCTGTCTCCTCTGCCTGGTTTCCCTCTTCCCCGTAAACTCTCTCTTTTCCCACTTTCCCCTCGCCTGTCTCTTTTCCCTGTATTCCCTCAACTCTCTCCACTCGCCTGTCTCTCTCACCTCTTTCCCCTCACCTGCCTCTTTTCCCTGGTTTCCCTCTTTTCCACGAACTCTCTCTTTTCACTCTTTTCCCTCTTTTCCCTCACATGTCTCTCTTACTTCTTCTCCGGCAACTCTCTCTCTCCCCCCTCTCCCCCCATTTGCTGTCTCTTCTGCCTGGTTTCCCGCTTTTCCCTAAGCTCTCTCTTTTCACTCTTTCCCCTCGCCTGTCTCTTTTACTTCTTCTCCCACAACTCTCTCTCTTCCCTCTTGCCCCCGTTCCTGACTCTTCTGCCTGCTTTCCCTCTTTTCCCTGAACGCTCTCTTTTCACTCCTTTCCCTTGCTTGTCTATTTTACCTCGTCTCCGGCAACTCTCTCTCCCCTCTCTCCCCCGCTTTGCTGTCTCCTCTGCCTGGTTTCCCTCTTTACCGTAAACTCTCTCTTTTCCCTCTTTCCCCTCGCCTGTCTCTCTCACCTCTTTCCCCTCACCTGCCTCTTTTCACTGGCTTCCCTCTTTCCCCTGAAATCTCTTTTTTCACTCTTTTCCCTCTTTTCCCTCACATGTCTCTCTTACTTCTCCTCCCGCAACTCTCTCTCTCCTCTCTCCCCCCCTTTGCGGTCTCCTCTGCCTGGTTTCCCTCTTTCCCGTAAACGCTCTTTTTTCACATTTCCCCCTCGCCTGTCTCTTTTCCCTGTATTCCCTCAACTCTCTCCTTTCCCTCTTCCCCCTCGCCCGTCTCTCTCACCTCTTTCCCCTCGCCTGCCTCTTTTCCCTGGTTCCCCTCTTTTCCACGAACTCTCTCTTTTCCCTCTTTACTCTCACGTGTCTCTTTTATCTCTCTTCCCTCGGTGTCCAATTTTCACACTTTCACTCGCATCACTCTTTCCCTTCTCATTCTTCATCTCTCTCTTTTCCCTTTCTGCCCTCGCCTCTCTTCAGGTTTCCCTCAACTCTCTCTTTTCACTCTTCCCCCTCGCCTGTCTCTCTTACTTCTTCTCCCACAACTCTCTCTCTTCCCTGTTACCGCCGTTCCTGACGCTTCTGCCTGCTTTCCCTCTTTTCCCTGAACTCTCTCTTTTCACTCCATTCCCTCTCATGTCTCTTTTCCCTGGTTTCCCTCTTTTCCCTGAACTCTCTCTTTTCCCTCTTTCCCCTCGCCTGTCTCTTTTCCCTGTAGTCCCTCAACTCTCTCTTTCCCTCTTTCCCCTCGCCTGTCTCTCTCACCTCTTTCCCCTCACCTGCCTCTTTTCACTGGCTTCCCTCTTTTCCGGGATCTCTCTCTTTTCACTCATTTCCCTCTTTTCCCTCACATCTCTCTCTTACTTCTTCTCCAGCAACTCTCTCTCCCCTCTCTCCCAACCCCCTTGCTGTCTCCTCTGACTGGTTTCCCGCTTTCCCATAAACTCTCTCTTTTCACACTTTCCCCTCGCCTGTCTCTTTTCCCTGTATTCCCGCAACTCTCTCTTTTCCCTCTTCCCCCTCGCCTGTCTCTCTCACCTCTTTCCCCTCACCTGCCTCTTTTCACTGGCTTCCCTCTTTTCCGGGATCTCTCTCTTTTCACTCATTTCCCTCTTTTCCCTCACATCTCTCTCTTACTTCTTCTCCAGCAACTCTCTCTCTCCTCTCTCCCCACCCCCTTGCTGTCTCCTCTGACTGGTTTCCCTCTTTCCCGTAAACTCTCTTTTTTTACACTTCCTCCTCGCCTCTCTCTTTTCCCTGTATTCCCGCAACTCTCTCTTTTCCCTCTTTCCCCCTCGCCTGTCTCCCTCACCTCTTTCCCCTCACCTTCCTCTTTTCCCCGGTTTCCCTCTTTTCCACGAATTCTCTCTTTTCACTCTTTCCCCTCACATGTCTCTCTTCCCCGGTTTCCCTCTTTTCCCTCAACTCTCTCTTTTCACTCTTGTCCCCGCTTTTCTCTTTTCCCTCAACTCTCTCTTTTCCCTCTTTTCCCTCACATGTCTCTCTTACTTCTTCTCCGGCAAAACTCTCTCCCCCCTCTCCCCCACTTTGCTGTCTCCTCTGCCTGGTTTCCCTCTTCCCCGTAAACTCTCTCTTTTCCCACTTTCCCCTCGCCTGTCTCTTTTCCCTGTATTCCCTCAACTCTCTCCACTCGCCTGTCTCTCTCACCTCTTTCCCCTCACCTGCCTCTTTTCCCTGGTTTCCCTCTTTTCCACGAACTCTCTCTTTTCACTCTTTTCCCTCTTTTCCCTCACATGTCTCTCTTACTTCTTCTCCGGCAACTCTCTCTCTCCCCCCTCTCCCCCCATTTGCTGTCTCTTCTGCCTGGTTTCCCGCTTTTCCCTAAGCTCTCTCTTTTCACTCTTTCCCCTCGCCTGTCTCTTTTACTTCTTCTCCCACAACTCTCTCTCTTCCCTCTTGCCCCCGTTCCTGACTCTTCTGCCTGCTTTCCCTCTTTTCCCTGAACGCTCTCTTTTCACTCCTTTCCCTTGCTTGTCTATTTTACCTCGTCTCCGGCAACTCTCTCTCCCCTCTCTCCCCCGCTTTGCTGTCTCCTCTGCCTGGTTTCCCTCTTTACCGTAAACTCTCTCTTTTCCCTCTTTCCCCTCGCCTGTCTCTCTCACCTCTTTCCCCTCACCTGCCTCTTTTCACTGGCTTCCCTCTTTCCCCTGAAATCTCTTTTTTCACTCTTTTCCCTCTTTTCCCTCACATGTCTCTCTTACTTCTCCTCCCGCAACTCTCTCTCTCCTCTCTCCCCCCCTTTGCGGTCTCCTCTGCCTGGTTTCCCTCTTTCCCGTAAACGCTCTTTTTTCACATTTCCCCCTCGCCTGTCTCTTTTCCCTGTATTCCCTCAACTCTCTCCTTTCCCTCTTCCCCCTCGCCCGTCTCTCTCACCTCTTTCCCCTCGCCTGCCTCTTTTCCCTGGTTCCCCTCTTTTCCACGAACTCTCTCTTTTCCCTCTTTACTCTCACGTGTCTCTTTTATCTCTCTTCCCTCGGTGTCCAATTTTCACACTTTCACTCGCATCACTCTTTCCCTTCTCATTCTTCATCTCTCTCTTTTCCCTTTCTGCCCTCGCCTCTCTTCAGGTTTCCCTCAACTCTCTCTTTTCACTCTTCCCCCTCGCCTGTCTCTCTTACTTCTTCTCCCACAACTCTCTCTCTTCCCTGTTACCGCCGTTCCTGACGCTTCTGCCTGCTTTCCCTCTTTTCCCTGAACTCTCTCTTTTCACTCCATTCCCTCTCATGTCTCTTTTCCCTGGTTTCCCTCTTTTCCCTGAACTCTCTCTTTTCCCTCTTTCCCCTCGCCTGTCTCTTTTCCCTGTAGTCCCTCAACTCTCTCTTTCCCTCTTTCCCCTCGCCTGTCTCTCTCACCTCTTTCCCCTCACCTGCCTCTTTTCACTGGCTTCCCTCTTTTCCGGGATCTCTCTCTTTTCACTCATTTCCCTCTTTTCCCTCACATCTCTCTCTTACTTCTTCTCCAGCAACTCTCTCTCCCCTCTCTCCCAACCCCCTTGCTGTCTCCTCTGACTGGTTTCCCGCTTTCCCATAAACTCTCTCTTTTCACACTTTCCCCTCGCCTGTCTCTTTTCCCTGTATTCCCGCAACTCTCTCTTTTCCCTCTTCCCCCTCGCCTGTCTCTCTCACCTCTTTCCCCTCACCTGCCTCTTTTCACTGGCTTCCCTCTTTTCCGGGATCTCTCTCTTTTCACTCATTTCCCTCTTTTCCCTCACATCTCTCTCTTACTTCTTCTCCAGCAACTCTCTCTCTCCTCTCTCCCCACCCCCTTGCTGTCTCCTCTGACTGGTTTCCCTCTTTCCCGTAAACTCTCTTTTTTTACACTTCCTCCTCGCCTCTCTCTTTTCCCTGTATTCCCGCAACTCTCTCTTTTCCCTCTTTCCCCCTCGCCTGTCTCCCTCACCTCTTTCCCCTCACCTTCCTCTTTTCCCCGGTTTCCCTCTTTTCCACGAATTCTCTCTTTTCACTCTTTCCCCTCACATGTCTCTCTTCCCCGGTTTCCCTCTTTTCCCTCAACTCTCTCTTTTCACTCTTGTCCCCGCTTTTCTCTTTTCCCTCAACTCTCTCTTTTCCCTCTTTTCCCTCACATGTCTCTCTTACTTCTTCTCCGGCAAAACTCTCTCCCCCCTCTCCCCCACTTTGCTGTCTCCTCTGCCTGGTTTCCCTCTTCCCCGTAAACTCTCTCTTTTCCCACTTTCCCCTCGCCTGTCTCTTTTCCCTGTATTCCCTCAACTCTCTCCACTCGCCTGTCTCTCTCACCTCTTTCCCCTCACCTGCCTCTTTTCCCTGGTTTCCCTCTTTTCCACGAACTCTCTCTTTTCACTCTTTTCCCTCTTTTCCCTCACATGTCTCTCTTACTTCTTCTCCGGCAACTCTCTCTCCCCCCCCTCTCCCCCCATTTGCTGTCTCTTCTGCCTGGTTTCCCGCTTTTCCCTAAGCTCTCTCTTTTCACTCTTTCCCCTCGCCTGTCTCTTTTACTTCTTCTCCCACAACTC
The DNA here is from genome assembly GCA_028022735.1 of Gypaetus barbatus. NCBI lineage: Eukaryota > Metazoa > Chordata > Aves > Accipitriformes > Accipitridae > Gypaetus > Gypaetus barbatus. The sequence goes on along the minus strand of CM051561.1, from coordinate 18,847,319 downwards.
TCTCTCTTCCCTCTTGCCCCCGTTCCTGACTCTTCTGCCTGCTTTCCCTCTTTTCCCTGAACGCTCTCTTTTCACTCCTTTCCCTCGACTCTCTCTTTTCCCTCCTTTCCCTTGCTTGTCTATTTTACCTCGTCTCCGGCAACTCTCTCTCCCCTCTCTCCCCCGCTTTGCTGTCTCCTCTGCCTGGTTTCCCTCTTTACCGTAAACTCTCTCTTTTCCCTCTTTCCCCTCGCCTGTCTCTCTCACCTCTTTCCCCTCACCTGCCTCTTTTCACTGGCTTCCCTCTTTCCCCTGAAATCTCTTTTTTCACTCTTTTCCCTCTTTTCCCTCACATGTCTCTCTTACTTCTCCTCCCGCAACTCTCTCTCTCCTCTCTCCCCCCCTTTGCGGTCTCCTCTGCCTGGTTTCCCTCTTTCCCGTAAACGCTCTTTTTTCACATTTCCCCCTCGCCTGTCTCTTTTCCCTGTATTCCCTCAACTCTCTCCTTTCCCTCTTCCCCCTCGCCCGTCTCTCTCACCTCTTTCCCCTCGCCTGCCTCTTTTCCCTGGTTCCCCTCTTTTCCACGAACTCTCTCTTTTCCCTCTTTACTCTCACGTGTCTCTTTTATCTCTCTTCCCTCGGTGTCCAATTTTCACACTTTCACTCGCATCACTCTTTCCCTTCTCATTCTTCATCTCTCTCTTTTCCCTTTCTGCCCTCGCCTCTCTTCAGGTTTCCCTCAACTCTCTCTTTTCACTCTTCCCCCTCGCCTGTCTCTCTTTACTTCTTCTCCCACAACTCTCTCTCTTCCCTGTTACCGCCGTTCCTGACGCTTCTGCCTGCTTTCCCTCTTTTCCCTGAACTCTCTCTTTTCACTCCATTCCCTCTCATGTCTCTTTTCCCTGGTTTCCCTCTTTTCCCTGAACTCTCTCTTTTCCCTCTTTCCCCTCGCCTGTCTCTTTTCCCTGTAGTCCCTCAACTCTCTCTTTTCCCTCTTTCCCCTCGCCTGTCTCTCTCACCTCTTTCCCCTCACCTGCCTCTTTTCACTGGCTTCCCTCTTTTCCCTGAAATCTCTCTTTTCACTCATTTCCCTCTTTTCCCTCACATCTCTCTCTTACTTCTTCTCCAGCAACTCTCTCTCTCCTCTCTCCCCACCCCCTTGCTGTCTCCTCTGACTGGTTTCCCTCTTTCCCGTAAACTCTCTCTTTTCACACTTTCTCCTCGCCTCTCTCTTTTCCCTGTATTCCCGCAACTCTCTCTTTTCCCTCGTCCCCCCTCGCCTGTCTCCCTCACCTCTTTCCCCTCACCTGCCTCTTTTCACTGGCTTCCCTCTTTTCCGGGATCTCTCTCTTTTCACTCATTTCCCTCTTTTCCCTCACATCTCTCTCTTACTTCTTCTCCAGCAACTCTCTCTCCCCTCTCTCCCAACCCCCTTGCTGTCTCCTCTGACTGGTTTCCCTCTTACCCGTAAACTCTCTTTTTTTACACTTTCTCCTCGCCTCTCTCTTTTCCCTGTATTCCCGCAACTCTCTCTTTTCCCTCTTCCCCCCTCGCCTGTCTCCCTCACCTCTTTCCCCTCACCTTCCTCTTTTCCCCGGTTTCCCTCTTTTCCACGAATTCTCTCTTTTCACTCTTTCCCCCCTCATGTCTCTCTTCCCCGGTTTCCCTCTTTTCCCTCAACTCTCTCTTTTCACTCTTGTCCCCGCTTGTCTCTTTTCCCTCAACTCTCTCTTTTCCCTCTTTTCCCTCACATGTCTCTCTTACTTCTTCTCCGGCAAAACTCTCTCCCCCCTCTCCCCCGCTTTGCTGTCTCCTCTGCCTGGTTTCCCTCTTCCCCGTAAACTCTCTCTTTTCCCACTTTCCCCTCGCCTGTCTCTTTTCCCTGTATTCCCTCAACTCTCTCCCCTCGCCTGTCTCTCTCACCTCTTTCCCCTCACCTGCCTCTTTTCCCTGGTTTCCCTCTTTTCCACGAACTCTCTCTTTTCACTCTTTTCCCTGTTTTCCCTCACATGTCTCTCTTACTTCTTCTCCGGCAACTCTCTCTCTCCCCTCTCCCCCCATTTGCTGTCTCTTCTGCCTGGTTTCCCGCTTTTCCCTAAGCTCTCTCTTTTCACTCTTTCCCCTCGCCTGTCTCTTTTACTTCTTCTCCCACAACTCTCTCTCTTCCCTCTTGCCCCCGTTCCTGACTCTTCTGCCTGCTTTCCCTCTTTTCCCTGAACGCTCTCTTTTCACTCCTTTCCCTCGACTCTCTCTTTTCCCTCCTTTCCCTTGCTTGTCTATTTTACCTCGTCTCCCGCAACTCTCTCCCCCCTCTCTCCCCCCTTTGCTGTCTCCTCTGCCTGGTTTCCCTCTTTACCGTAAACTCTCTCTTTTCCCTCTTTCCCCTCGCCTGTCTCTCTCACCTCTTTCCCCTCACCTGCCTCTTTTCACTGGCTTCCCTCTTTTCCCTGAAATCTCTTTTTTCACTCTTTTCCCTCTTTTCCCTCACATGTCTCTCTTACTTCTCCTCCCGCAACTCTCTCTCTCCTCTCCCCCCCCCCTTTGCGGTCTCCTCTGCCTGGTTTCCCTCTTTCCCGTAAACTCTCTTTTTTCACATTTCCCCCTCGCCTGTCTCTTTTCCCTGTATTCCCTCAACTCTCTCCTTTCCCTCTTCCCCCTCGCCCGTCTCTCTCACCTCTTTCCCCTCGCCTGCCTCTTTTCCCTGGTTCCCCTCTTTTCCCTGAACTCTCTCTTTTCCCTCTTTACTCTCGCGTGTCTCTTTTATCTCTCTTCCCTCGGTGTCCAATTTGCACACTTTCACTCGCATCACTCTTTCCCTTCTCATTCATCATCTCTCTCTTTTCCCTTTCTGCCCTCGCCTCTCTTCAGGTTTCCCTCAACTCTCTCTTTTCACTCTTCCCCCTCGCCTGTCTCTCTTACTTCTTCTCCCACAACTCTCTCTCTTCCCTGTTACCGCCGTTCCTGACGCTTCTGCCTGCTTTCCCTCTTTTCCCTGAACTCTCTCTTTTCACTCCATTCCCTCTCATGTCTCTTTTCCCTGGTTTCCCTCTTTTCCCTGAACTCTCTCTTTTCCCTCTTTCCCCTCGCCTGTCTCTTTTCCCTGTAGTCCCTCAACTCTCTCTTTCCCTCTTTCCCCCTCGCCTGTCTCCCTCACCTCTTTCCCCTCACCTTCCTCTTTTCCCCGGCTTCCCTCTTTTCCACGAATTCTCTCTTTTCACTCTTTCCCCCTCTCATGTCTCTCTGCCCTGGTTTCCCTCTTTTCCCTCAACTCTCTCTTTTCACTCTTGTCCCCGCTTTTCTCTTTTCCCTCAACTCTCTCTTTTCCCTCTTTTCCCTCACATGTCTCTCTTACTTCTTCTCCGGCAAAACTCTCTCCCCCCTCTCCCCCGCTTTGCTGTCTCCTCTGCCTGGTTTCCCTCTTCCCCGTAAACTCTCTCTTTTCCCACTTTCCCCTCGCCTGTCTCTTTTCCCTGTATTCCTTCAACTCTCTGTTTTCCCTCTTCCCCCTCGCCTGTCTCTCTCACCTCTTTCCCCTCACCTGCCTCTTTTCCCCGCTTTCCCTCTTTTCCACGAACTCTCTTTTTTCACTCTTTTCCCTCTTTTCCCTCACATGTCTCTCTTCTTCTCCTGCAACACTCTCTCCCCCCCCTCCCCGCCTTTGCTGCCTCCTCTGCCTGGTTTCCCTCTTTCCCGTAAACGCTCTCTTTTCACACTTTCTCCTCGCCTCTCTCTTTTCCCTGTATTCCCGCAACTCTCTCTTTTCCCTCTTCCCCCCTCGCCTGTCTCCCTCACCTCTTTCCCCTCACCTTCCTCTTTTCCCCGGTTTCCCTCTTTTCCACGAACTCTCTCTTTTCACTCTTTCCCCCTCTCATGTCTCTCTTCCCTGGTTTCCCTCTTTCCCCTCAACTCTCTCTTTTCACTCTTTCCCCTCGCCTGTCTCTCTTACTTCTTCTCCCACAACTCTCTCTCTTCCCTCTTGCCCCCGTTCCTGACTCTTCTGCCTGCTTTCCCTTTTTCCCCTCAACTCTCTCTTTTCACTCCTTTCCCTCGACTCTCTCTTTTCCCTCCTTTCCCTTGCTTGTCTATTTTACCTCGTCTCCGGCAACTCTCTCTCCCCTCTCTCCCCCCTTTGCTGTCTCCTCTGCCTGGTTTCCCTCTTTACCGTAAACTCTCTCTTTTCCCTCTTTCCCCTCGCCTGTCTCTCTCACCTCTTTCCCCTCACCTGCCTCTTTTCACTGGCTTCCCTCTATTCCCTGAAATCTCTTTTTTCACTCTTTTCCCTCTTTTCCCTCACATGTCTCTCTTACTTCTCCTCCCGCAACTCTCTCTCTCCTCTCTCCCCCCCTTTGCGGTCTCCTCTGCCTGGTTTCCCTCTTTCCCGTAAACTCTCTTTTTTCACATTTCCCCCTCGCCTGTCTCTTTTCCCTGTATTCCCTCAACTCTCTCCTTTCCCTCTTCCCCCTCGCCCGTCTCTCTCACCTCTTTCCCCTCGCCTGCCTCTTTTCCCTGGTTCCCCTCTTTTCCCTGAACTCTCTCTTTTCCCTCTTTACTCTCGCGTGTCTCTTTTATCTCTCTTCCCTCGGTGTCCAATTTGCACACTTTCACTCGCATCACTCTTTCCCTTCTCATTCATCATCTCTCTCTTTTCCCTTTCTGCCCTCGCCTCTCTTCAGGTTTCCCTCAACTCTCTCTTTTCACTCTTCCCCCTCGCCTGTCTCTCTTACTTCTTCTCCCACAACTCTCTCTCTTCCCTGTTACCGCCGTTCCTGACGCTTCTGCCTGCTTTCCCTCTTTTCCCTGAACTCTCTCTTTTCACTCCATTCCCTCTCATGTCTCTTTTCCCTGGTTTCCCTCTTTTCCCTGAACTCTCTCTTTTCCCTCTTTCCCCTCGCCTGTCTCTTTTCCCTGTAGTCCCTCAACTCTCTCTTTCCCTCTTTCCCCCTCGCCTGTCTCCCTCACCTCTTTCCCCTCACCTTCCTCTTTTCCCCGGCTTCCCTCTTTTCCACGAATTCTCTCTTTTCACTCTTTCCCCCTCTCATGTCTCTCTTCCCTGGTTTCCCTCTTTTCCCTCAACTCTCTCTTTTCACTCTTGTCCCCGCTTTTCTCTTTTCCCTCAACTCTCTCTTTTCCCTCTTTTCCCTCACATGTCTCTCTTACTTCTTCTCCGGCAAAACTCTCTCCCCCCTCTCCCCCGCTTTGCTGTCTCCTCTGCCTGGTTTCCCTCTTCCCCGTAAACTCTCTCTTTTCCCACTTTCCCCTCGCCTGTCTCTTTTCCCTGTATTCCCTCAACTCTCTGTTTTCCCTCTTCCCCCTCGCCTGTCTCTCTCACCTCTTTCCCCTCACCTGCCTCTTTTCCCCGCTTTCCCTCTTTTCCACGAACTCTCTTTTTTCACTCTTTTCCCTCTTTTCCCTCACATGTCTCTCTTCTTCTCCTGCAACACTCTCTCCCCCCCTCCCCGCCTTTGCTGCCTCCTCTGCCTGGTTTCCCTCTTTCCCGTAAACGCTCTCTTTTCACACTTTCTCCTCGCCTCTCTCTTTTCCCTGTATTCCCGCAACTCTCTCTTTTCCCTCTTTCCCCCTCGCCTGTCTCCCTCACCTCTTTCCCCTCACCTTCCTCTTTTCCCCGGTTTCCCTCTTTTCCACGAACTCTCTCTTTTCACTCTTTCCCCCTCTCATGTCTCTCTTCCCTGGTTTCCCTCTTTCCCCTCAACTCTCTCTTTTCACTCTTTCCCCTCGCCTGTCTCTCTTACTTCTTCTCCCACAACTCTCTCTCTTCCCTCTTGCCCCCGTTCCTGACTCTTCTGCCTGCTTTCCCTCTTTTCCCTCAACTCTCTCTTTTCACTCCTTTCCCTCGACTCTCTCTTTTCCCTCCTTTCCCTTGCTTGTCTATTTTACCTCGTCTCCGGCAACTCTCTCTCCCCTCTCTCCCCCCTTTGCTGTCTCCTCTGCCTGGTTTCCCTCTTTACCGTAAACTCTCTCTTTTCCCTCTTTCCCCTCGCCTGTCTCTCTCACCTCTTTCCCCTCACCTGCCTCTTTTCACTGGCTTCCCTCTATTCCCTGAAATCTCTTTTTTCACTCTTTTCCCTCTTTTCCCTCACATGTCTCTCTTACTTCTCCTCCCGCAACTCTCTCTCTCCTCTCTCCCCCCCTTTGCGGTCTCCTCTGCCTGGTTTCCCTCTTTCCCGTAAACTCTCTTTTTTCACATTTCCCCCTCGCCTGTCTCTTTTCCCTGTATTCCCTCAACTCTCTCCTTTCCCTCTTCCCCCTCGCCCGTCTCTCTCACCTCTTTCCCCTCGCCTGCCTCTTTTCCCTGGTTCCCCTCTTTTCCACGAACTCTCTCTTTTCCCTCTTTACTCTCACGTGTCTCTTTTATCTCTCTTCCCTCGGTGTCCAATTTTCACACTTTCACTCGCATCACTCTTTCCCTTCTCATTCATCATCTCTCTCTTTTCCCTTTCTGCCCTCGCCTCTCTTCAGGTTTCCCTCAACTCTCTCTTTTCACTCTTCCCCCTCGCCTGTCTCTCTTACTTCTTCTCCCACAACTCTCTCTCTTCCCTGTTACCGCCGTTCCTGACGCTTCTGCCTGCTTTCCCTCTTTTCCCTGAACTCTCTCTTTTCACTCCATTCCCTCTCATGTCTCTTTTCCCTGGTTTCCCTCTTTTCCCTGAACTCTCTCTTTTCCCTCTTTCCCCTCGCCTGTCTCTTTTCCCTGTAGTCCCTCAACTCTCTCTTTCCCTCTTTCCCCTCGCCTGTCTCTCTCACCTCTTTCCCCTCACCTGCCTCTTTTCACTGGCTTCCCTCTTTTCCGGGATCTCTCTCTTTTCACTCATTTCCCTCTTTTCCCTCACATCTCTCTCTTACTTCTTCTCCAGCAACTCTCTCTCCCCTCTCTCCCAACCCCCTTGCTGTCTCCTCTGACTGGTTTCCCGCTTTCCCATAAACTCTCTCTTTTCACACTTTCCCCTCGCCTGTCTCTTTTCCCTGTATTCCCGCAACTCTCTCTTTTCCCTCTTCCCCCTCGCCTGTCTCTCTCACCTCTTTCCCCTCACCTGCCTCTTTTCACTGGCTTCCCTCTTTTCCGGGATCTCTCTCTTTTCACTCATTTCCCTCTTTTCCCTCACATCTCTCTCTTACTTCTTCTCCAGCAACTCTCTCTCTCCTCTCTCCCCACCCCCTTGCTGTCTCCTCTGACTGGTTTCCCTCTTTCCCGTAAACTCTCTTTTTTTACACTTCCTCCTCGCCTCTCTCTTTTCCCTGTATTCCCGCAACTCTCTCTTTTCCCTCTTTCCCCCTCGCCTGTCTCCCTCACCTCTTTCCCCTCACCTTCCTCTTTTCCCCGGTTTCCCTCTTTTCCACGAATTCTCTCTTTTCACTCTTTCCCCTCACATGTCTCTCTTCCCTGGTTTCCCTCTTTTCCCTCAACTCTCTCTTTTCACTCTTGTCCCCGCTTTTCTCTTTTCCCTCAACTCTCTCTTTTCCCTCTTTTCCCTCACATGTCTCTCTTACTTCTTCTCCGGCAAAACTCTCTCCCCCCTCTCCCCCACTTTGCTGTCTCCTCTGCCTGGTTTCCCTCTTCCCCGTAAACTCTCTCTTTTCCCACTTTCCCCTCGCCTGTCTCTTTTCCCTGTATTCCCTCAACTCTCTCCACTCGCCTGTCTCTCTCACCTCTTTCCCCTCACCTGCCTCTTTTCCCTGGTTTCCCTCTTTTCCACGAACTCTCTCTTTTCACTCTTTTCCCTCTTTTCCCTCACATGTCTCTCTTACTTCTTCTCCGGCAACTCTCTCTCTCCCCCCTCTCCCCCCATTTGCTGTCTCTTCTGCCTGGTTTCCCGCTTTTCCCTAAGCTCTCTCTTTTCACTCTTTCCCCTCGCCTGTCTCTTTTACTTCTTCTCCCACAACTCTCTCTCTTCCCTCTTGCCCCCGTTCCTGACTCTTCTGCCTGCTTTCCCTCTTTTCCCTGAACGCTCTCTTTTCACTCCTTTCCCTCGACTCTCTCTTTTCCCTCCTTTCCCTTGCTTGTCTATTTTACCTCGTCTCCGGCAACTCTCTCTCCCCTCTCTCCCCCGCTTTGCTGTCTCCTCTGCCTGGTTTCCCTCTTTACCGTAAACTCTCTCTTTTCCCTCTTTCCCCTCGCCTGTCTCTCTCACCTCTTTCCCCTCACCTGCCTCTTTTCACTGGCTTCCCTCTTTCCCCTGAAATCTCTTTTTTCACTCTTTTCCCTCTTTTCCCTCACATGTCTCTCTTACTTCTCCTCCCGCAACTCTCTCTCTCCTCTCTCCCCCCCTTTGCGGTCTCCTCTGCCTGGTTTCCCTCTTTCCCGTAAACGCTCTTTTTTCACATTTCCCCCTCGCCTGTCTCTTTTCCCTGTATTCCCTCAACTCTCTCCTTTCCCTCTTCCCCCTCGCCCGTCTCTCTCACCTCTTTCCCCTCGCCTGCCTCTTTTCCCTGGTTCCCCTCTTTTCCACGAACTCTCTCTTTTCCCTCTTTACTCTCACGTGTCTCTTTTATCTCTCTTCCCTCGGTGTCCAATTTTCACACTTTCACTCGCATCACTCTTTCCCTTCTCATTCTTCATCTCTCTCTTTTCCCTTTCTGCCCTCGCCTCTCTTCAGGTTTCCCTCAACTCTCTCTTTTCACTCTTCCCCCTCGCCTGTCTCTCTTTACTTCTTCTCCCACAACTCTCTCTCTTCCCTGTTACCGCCGTTCCTGACGCTTCTGCCTGCTTTCCCTCTTTTCCCTGAACTCTCTCTTTTCACTCCATTCCCTCTCATGTCTCTTTTCCCTGGTTTCCCTCTTTTCCCTGAACTCTCTCTTTTCCCTCTTTCCCCTCGCCTGTCTCTTTTCCCTGTAGTCCCTCAACTCTCTCTTTCCCTCTTTCCCCTCGCCTGTCTCTCTCACCTCTTTCCCCTCACCTGCCTCTTTTCACTGGCTTCCCTCTTTTCCGGGATCTCTCTCTTTTCACTCATTTCCCTCTTTTCCCTCACATCTCTCTCTTACTTCTTCTCCAGCAACTCTCTCTCCCCTCTCTCCCAACCCCCTTGCTGTCTCCTCTGACTGGTTTCCCGCTTTCCCATAAACTCTCTCTTTTCACACTTTCCCCTCGCCTGTCTCTTTTCCCTGTATTCCCGCAACTCTCTCTTTTCCCTCTTCCCCCTCGCCTGTCTCTCTCACCTCTTTCCCCTCACCTGCCTCTTTTCACTGGCTTCCCTCTTTTCCGGGATCTCTCTCTTTTCACTCATTTCCCTCTTTTCCCTCACATCTCTCTCTTACTTCTTCTCCAGCAACTCTCTCTCTCCTCTCTCCCCACCCCCTTGCTGTCTCCTCTGACTGGTTTCCCTCTTTCCCATAAACTCTCTCTTTTCACACTTTCTCCTCGCCTCTCTCTTTTCCCTGTATTCCCGCAACTCTCTCTTTTCCCTCTTTCCCCCTCGCCTGTCTCCCTCACCTCTTTCCCCTCACCTTCCTCTTTTCCCCGGTTTCCCTCTTTTCCACGAATTCTCTCTTTTCACTCTTTCCCCCCTCATGTCTCTCTTCCCCGGTTTCCCTCTTTTCCCTCAACTCTCTCTTTTCACTCTTGTCCCCGCTTGTCTCTTTTCCCTCAACTCTCTCTTTTCCCTCTTTTCCCTCACATGTCTCTCTTACTTCTTCTCCGGCAAAACTCTCTCCCCCCTCTCCCCCACTTTGCTGTCTCCTCTGCCTGGTTTCCCTCTTCCCCGTAAACTCTCTCTTTTCCCACTTTCCCCTCGCCTGTCTCTTTTCCCTGTATTCCCTCAACTCTCTCCCCTCGCCTGTCTCTCTCACCTCTTTCCCCTCACCTGCCTCTTTTCCCTGGTTTCCCTCTTTTCCACGAACTCTCTCTTTTCACTCTTTTCCCTCTTTTCCCTCACATGTCTCTCTTACTTCTTCTCCGGCAACTCTCTCTCTCTCCCCTCTCCCCCCATTTGCTGTCTCTTCTGCCTGGTTTCCCGCTTTTCCCTAAGCTCTCTCTTTTCACTCTTTCCCCTCGCCTGTCTCTTTTACTTCTTCTCCCACAACTCTCTCTCTTCCCTCTTGCCCCCGTTCCTGACTCTTCTGCCTGCTTTCCCTCTTTTCCCTGAACTCTCTCTTTTCACTCCTTTCCCTCGACTCTCTCTTTTCCCTCCTTTCCCTTGCTTGTCTATTTTACCTCGTCTCCGGCAACTCTCTTTCCCCTCTCTCCCCCCTTTGCTGTCTCCTCTGCCTGGTTTCCCTCTTTACTGTAAACTCTCTCTTTTCCCTCTTTCCCCTCGCCTGTCTCTCTCACCTCTTTCCCCTCACCTGCCTCTTTTCACTGGCTTCCCTCTTTTCCCTGAAATCTCTTTTTTCACTCTTTTCCCTCTTTTCCCTCACATGTCTCTCTTACTTCTCCTCCCGCAACTCTCTCTCTCCTCTCTCCCCCCCTTTGCGGTCTCCTCTGCCTGGTTTCCCTCTTTCCCGTAAACTCTCTTTTTTCACATTTCCCCCTCGCCTGTCTCTTTTCCCTGTATTCCCTCAACTCTCTCCTTTCCCTCTTCCCCCTCGCCCGTCTCTCTCACCTCTTTCCCCTCGCCTGCCTCTTTTCCCTGGTTCCCCTCTTTTCCACGAACTCTCTCTTTTCCCTCTTTACTCTCGCGTGTCTCTTTTATCTCTCTTCCCTCGGTGTCCAATTTGCACACTTTCACTCGCATCACTCTTTCCCTTCTCATTCATCATCTCTCTCTTTTCCCTTTCTGCCCTCGCCTCTCTTCAGGTTTCCCTCAACTCTCTCTTTTCACTCTTCCCCCTCGCCTGTCTCTCTTACTTCTTCTCCCACAACTCTCTCTCTTCCCTGTTACCGCCGTTCCTGACGCTTCTGCCTGCTTTCGCTCTTTTCCCTGAACTCTCTCTTTTCCCTCTTTCCCCTCGCCTGTCTCTTTTCCCTGTAGTCCCTCAACTCTCTCTTTTCCCTCTTTCCCCTCGCCTGTCTCTCTCACCTCTTTCCCCTCACCTGCCTCTTTTCACTGGCTTCCCTCTTTTCCGGGATCTCTCTCTTTTCACTCATTTCCCTCTTTTCCCTCACATCTCTCTCTTACTTCTTCTCCAGCAACTCTCTCTCTCCTCTCTCCCCACCCCCTTGCTGTCTCCTCTGACTGGTTTCCCTCTTTCCCGTAAACTCTCTCTTTTCACACTTTCTCCTCGCCTCTCTCTTTTCCCTGTATTCCCGCAACTCTCTCTTTTCCCTCGTCCCCCCTCGCCTGTCTCCCTCACCTCTTTCCCCTCACCTTCCTCTTTTCCCCGGTTTCCCTCTTTTCCACGAACTCTCTCTTTTCACTCTTTCCCCCTCTCATGTCTCTCTTCCCTGGTTTCCCTCTTTCCCCTCAACTCTCTCTTTTCACTCTTTCCCCTCGCCTGTCTCTCTTACTTCTTCTCCCACAACTCTCTCTCTTCCCTCTTGCCCCCGTTCCTGACTCTTCTGCCTGCTTTCCCTTTTTCCCCTCAACTCTCTCTTTTCACTCCTTTCCCTCGACTCTCTCTTTTCCCTCCTTTCCCTTGCTTGTCTATTTTACCTCGTCTCCGGCAACTCTCTCTCCCCTCTCTCCCCCCCTTTGCTGTCTCTTCTGCCTGGTTTCCCTCTTTACCGTAAACTCTCTCTTTTCCCTCTTTCCCCTCGCCTGTCTCTCTCACCTCTTTCCCCTCACCTGCCTCTTTTCACTGGCTTCCCTCTTTTCCCTGAAATCTCTTTTTTTCACTCTTTTCCCTCTTTTCCCTCACATGTCTCTCTTACTTCTCCTTTCCGCAACTCTCTCTCTCTTCTCTCCCCCCCTTTGCTGTCTCCTCTGCCTGGTTTCCCTCTTTCCCGTAAACTCTCTTTTTTCACATTTCCCCCTCGCCTGTCTCTTTTCCCTGTATTCCCTCAACTCTCTCCTTTCCCTCTTCCCCCTCGCCTGTCTCTCTCACCTCTTTCCCCTCACCTGCTCTTTTCCCTGGTTTCCCTCTTTTCCACGAACTCTCTCTTTTCACTCTTTCCCCTCACATGTCTCTCTTCCCTGGTTTCCCTCTTTTCCACGAACTCTCTCTTTTCACTCTTTCCCCTCACATGTCTCTCTTCCCTGGTTTCCCTCTTTTCCCTCAACTCTCTCTTTTCACTCTTTTCCCCGCTTTTCTCTTTTCCCTCGCTTGTCTCTTTTCCCTCAACTCTCTCTTTTCCCTCTTTTCCCTCGCATGTCTCTCTTGGTTCTTCTCCCACAACTCTCTCCCCCCCCCTCCCCCCTTTGCTGTCTCTTCTGCCCGGTTTCCCGCTTTTCCCTCAACTCTCTCTTTTCACTCTTTCCCCTCGCCTGTCTCTCTTACTTCTTCTCCCAGAACTCTCTCTCTTCCCTATTGCCCCCGTTCCTGACTCTTCTGCCTGGTTTCCCTCTTTCCCGTAAACTCTCTCTTTTCACACTTCCCCCTCGCCTGTCTCTTTTCCCTGTATTCCCTCAACTCTCTCCCCTCGCCTGTCTCTCTCACCTCTTTCCCCTCACCTGCCTCTTTTCCCTGGTTTCCCTCTTTTCCACGAACTCTCTCTTTTCACTCTTTTCCCTCTTTTCCCTCACATGTCTCTCTTACTTCTTCTCCTGCAACTCTCTCTCTTTTCTCCCCCCCCATTTGCTATCTCCTCTGCCTGGTTTCCCTCTTTTCCCTAAACGCTCTCTTTTCACTCTTTTCCCCTCTCATATCTCTCTTCCCTGGTTTCCCTCTTTCCCCTCAACTCTCTCTTTTCACTCTTTCCCCTCGCCTGTCTCTCTTACTTCTTCTCCCACAACTCTCTCTCTTCCCTCTTGCCCCCGTTCCTGACTCTTCTGCCTGCTTTCCCTCTTTCCCCTCAACTCTCTCTTTTCACTCCTTTCCCTCAACTCTCTCTTTTTCCCTCCTTTCCCTTGCTTGTCTATTTTACCTCGTCTCCGGCAACGCTCTCCCCCCTCTCTCCCCCCTTTGCTGTCTCTTCTGCCTGGTTTCCCTCTTTCCCGTAAACTCTCTCTTTTCACACTTCCCCCTCGCCTGTCTCTTTTCCCTGTATTCCCTCAACTCTCTCCCCTCGCCTGTCTCTCTCACCTCTTTCCCCTCACCTGCCTCTTTTCCCTGGTTTCCCTCTTTTCCACGAACTCTCTCTTTTCACTCTTTTCCCTCTTTTCCCTCACATGTCTCTCTTACTTCTTCTCCGGCAACTCTCTCTCTCCCCTCTCCCCCCATTTGCTGTCTCTTCTGCCTGGTTTCCCGCTTTTCCCTAAGCTCTCTCTTTTCACTCTTTCCCCTCGCCTGTCTCTTTTACTTCTTCTCCCACAACTCTCTCTCTTCCCTCTTGCCCCCGTTCCTGACTCTTCTGCCTGCTTTCCCTCTTTTCCCTGAACGCTCTCTTTTCACTCCTTTCCCTCGACTCTCTCTTTTCCCTCCTTTCCCTTGCTTGTCTATTTTACCTCGTCTCCGGCAACTCTCTCCCCCCTCTCTCCCCCCTTTGCTGTCTCCTCTGCCTGGTTTCCCTCTTTCCCGTAAACTCTCTTTTTTCACATTTCCCCCTCGCCTGTCTCTTTTCCCTGTATTCCCTCAACTCTCTCCTTTCCCTCTTCCCCCTCGCCCGTCTCTCTCACCTCTTTCCCCTCGCCTGCCTCTTTTCCCTGGTTCCCCTCTTTTCCACGAACTCTCTCTTTTCCCTCTTTACTCTCGCGTGTCTCTTTTATCTCTCTTCCCTCGGTGTCCAATTTTCACACTTTCACTCGCATCACTCTTTCCCTTCTCATTCATCATCTCTCTCTTTTCCCTTTCTGCCCTCGCCTCTCTTCAGGTTTCCCTCAACTCTCTCTTTTCACTCTTCCCCCTCGCATGTCTCTCTTACTTCTTCTCCCACAACTCACTCTCTTCCCTGTTACCGCCGTTCCTGACGCTTCTGCCTGCTTTCCCTCTTTTCCCTGAACTCTCTCTTTTCACTCCATTCCCTCTCATGTCTCTTTTCCCTGGTTTCCCGCTTTTCCCTGAACTCTCTCTTTTCCCTCTTTCCCCTCGCCTGTCTCTTTTCCCTGTAGTCCCTCAACTCTCTCTTTCCCTCTTTCCCCTCGCCTGTCTCTCTCACCTCTTTCCCCTCACCTGCCTCTTTTCACTGGCTTCCCTCTTTTCCGGGATCTCTCTCTTTTCACTCATTTCCCTCTTTTCCCTCACATCTCTCTCTTACTTCTTCTCCAGCAACTCTCTCTCCCCTCTCTCCCAACCCCCTTGCTGTCTCCTCTGACTGGTTTCCCGCTTTCCCATAAACTCTCTCTTTTCACACTTTCCCCTCGCCTGTCTCTCTGACCTCTTTCCCCTCACCTGCCTCTTTTCACTGGCTTCCCTCTTTTCCGGGATCTCTCTCTTTTCACTCATTTCCCTCTTTTCCCTCACATCTCTCTCTTACTTCTTCTCCAGCAACTCTCTCTCCCCTCTCTCCCCACCCCCTTGCTGTCTCCTCTGACTGGTTTCCCTCTTACCCGTAAACTCTCTTTTTTTACACTTTCTCCTCGCCTCTCTCTTTTCCCTGTATTCCCGCAACTCTCTCTTTTCCCTCTTTCCCCCTCGCCTGTCTCCCTCACCTCTTTCCCCTCACCTTCCTCTTTTCCCCGGTTTCCCTCTTTTCCACGAATTCTCTCTTTTCACTCTTCCCCCCCTCATGTCTCTCTTCCCCGGTTTCCCTCTTTTCCCTCAACTCTCTCTTTTCACTCTTGTCCCCGCTTGTCTCTTTTCCCTCAACTCTCTCTTTTCCCTCTTTTCCCTCACATGTCTCTCTTACTTCTTCTCCGGCAAAACTCTCTCCCCCCTCTCCCCCGCTTTGCTGTCTCCTCTGCCTGGTTTCCCTCTTCCCCATAAACTCTCTCTTTTCCCACTTTCCCCTCGCCTGTCTCTTTTCCCTGTATTCCCTCAACTCTCTCCCCTCGCCTCTCTCTCTCACCTCTTTCCCCTCACCTGCCTCTTTTCCCTGGTTTCCCTCTTTTCCACGAACTCTCTCTTTTCACTCTTTTCCCTCTTTTCCCTCACATGTCTCTCTTACTTCTTCTCCGGCAACTCTCTCTCTCCCCTCTCCCCCCATTTGCTGTCTCTTCTGCCTGGTTTCCCGCTTTTTCCTAAGCTCTCTCTTTTCACTCTTTCCCCTCGCCTGTCTCTTTTACTTCTTCTCCCACAACTCTCTCTCTTCCCTCTTGCCCCCGTTCCTGACTCTTCTGCCTGCTTTCCCTCTTTTCCCTGAACGCTCTCTTTTCACTCCTTTCCCTCGACTCTCTCTTTTCCCTCCTTTCCCTTGCTTGTCTATTTTACCTCGTCTCCGGCAACTCTCTCTCCCCTCTCTCCCCCCTTTGCTGTCTCCTCTGCCTGGTTTCCCTCTTTACCGTAAACTCTCTCTTTTCCCTCTTTCCCCTCGCCTGTCTCTCTCACCTCTTTCCCCTCACCTGCCTCTTTTCACTGGCTTCCCTCTTTTCCGGGATCTCTCTCTTTTCACTCATTTCCCTCTTTTCCCTCACATCTCTCTCTTACTTCTTCTCCAGCAACTCTCTCTCCCCTCTCTCTCAACCCCCTTGCTGTCTCCTCTGACTGTTTTCCCGCTTTCCCATAAACTCTCTCTTTTCACACTTTCCCCTCGCCTGTCTCTTTTCCCTGTATTCCCGCAACTCTCTCTTTTCCCTCTTTCCCCTCGCCTGTCTCTCTCACCTCTTTCCCCTCGCCTGCCTCTTTTCACTGGCTTCCCTCTTTTCCGGGATCTCTCTCTTTTCACTCATTTCCCTCTTTTCCCTCACATCTCTCTCTTACTTCTTGTCCAGCAACTCTCTCTCCCCTCTCTCCCAACCCCCTTGCTGTCTCCTCTGACTGGTTTCCCTCTTACCCGTAAACTCTCTTTTTTTACACTTTCTCCTCGCCTCTCTCTTTTCCCTGTATTCCCGCAACTCTCTCTTTTCCCTCTTTCCCCCTCGCCTGTCTCCCTCACCTCTTTCCCCTCACCTTCCTCTTTTCCCCGGTTTCCCTCTTTTCCACGAATTCTCTCTTTTCACTCTTTCCCCCCTCATGTCTCTCTTCCCCGGTTTCCCTCTTTTCCCTCAACTCTCTCTTTTCACTCTTGTCCCCGCTTGTCTCTTTTCCCTCAACTCTCTCTTTTCCCTCTTTTCCCTCACATGTCTCTCTTACTTCTTCTCCGGCAAAACTCTCTCCCCCCTCTCCCCCGCTTTGCTGTCTCCTCTGCCTGGTTTCCCTCTTCCCCGTAAACTCTCTCTTTTCCCACTTTCCCCTCGCCTGTCTCTTTTCCCTGTATTCCCTCAACTCTCTCCCCTCGCCTGTCTCTCTCACCTCTTTCCCCTCACCTGCCTCTTTTCCCTGTTTTCCCTCTTTTCCACGAACTCTCTCTTTTCACTCTTTTCCCTCTTTTCCCTCACATGTCTCTCTTACTTCTTCTCCGGCAACTCTCTCTCTCCCCTCTCCCCCCATTTGCTGTCTCTTCTGCCTGGTTTCCCGCTTTTCCCTAAGCTCTCTCTTTTCACTCTTTCCCCTCGCCTGTCTCTTTTACTTCTTCTCCCACAACTCTCTCTCTTCCCTCTTGCCCCCGTTCCTGACTCTTCTGCCTGCTTTCCCTCTTTTCCCTGAACGCTCTCTTTTCACTCCTTTCCCTCGACTCTCTCTTTTCCCTCCTTTCCCTTGCTTGTCTATTTTACCTCGTCTCCGGCAACTCTCTCCCCCCTCTCTCCCCCCTTTGCTGTCTCCTCTGCCTGGTTTCCCTCTTTACCGTAAACTCTCTCTTTTCCCTCTTTCCCCTCGCCTGTCTCTCTCACCTCTTTCCCCTCACCTGCCTCTTTTCACTGGCTTCCCTCTTTTCCCTGAAATCTCTTTTTTCACTCTTTTCCCTCTTTTCCCTCACATGTCTCTCTTACTTCTCCTCCCGCAACTCTCTCTCTCCTCTCCCCCCCCCCTTTGCGGTCTCCTCTGCCTGGTTTCCCTCTTTCCCGTAAACTCTCTTTTTTCACATTTCCCCCTCGCCTGTCTCTTTTCCCTGTATTCCCTCAACTCTCTCCTTTCCCTCTTCCCCCTCGCCCGTCTCTCTCACCTCTTTCCCCTCGCCTGCCTCTTTTCCCTGGTTCCCCTCTTTTCCCTGAACTCTCTCTTTTCCCTCTTTACTCTCGCGTGTCTCTTTTATCTCTCTTCCCTCGGTGTCCAATTTGCACACTTTCACTCGCATCACTCTTTCCCTTCTCATTCATCATCTCTCTCTTTTCCCTTTCTGCCCTCGCCTCTCTTCAGGTTTCCCTCAACTCTCTCTTTTCACTCTTCCCCCTCGCCTGTCTCTCTTACTTCTTCTCCCACAACTCTCTCTCTTCCCTGTTACCGCCGTTCCTGACGCTTCTGCCTGCTTTCCCTCTTTTCCCTGAACTCTCTCTTTTCACTCCATTCCCTCTCATGTCTCTTTTCCCTGGTTTCCCTCTTTTCCCTGAACTCTCTCTTTTCCCTCTTTCCCCTCGCCTGTCTCTTTTCCCTGTAGTCCCTCAACTCTCTCTTTCCCTCTTTCCCCCTCGCCTGTCTCCCTCACCTCTTTCCCCTCACCTTCCTCTTTTCCCCGGCTTCCCTCTTTTCCACGAATTCTCTCTTTTCACTCTTTCCCCCTCTCATGTCTCTCTTCCCTGGTTTCCCTCTTTTCCCTCAACTCTCTCTTTTCACTCTTGTCCCCGCTTTTCTCTTTTCCCTCAACTCTCTCTTTTCCCTCTTTCCCCTCACATGTCTCTCTTACTTCTTCTCCGGCAAAACTCTCTCCCCCCTCTCCCCCGCTTTGCTGTCTCCTCTGCCTGGTTTCCCTCTTCCCCGTAAACTCTCTCTTTTCCCACTTTCCCCTCGCCTGTCTCTTTTCCCTGTATTCCCTCAACTCTCTCTTTTCCCTCTTTCCCCCTCGCCTGTCTCCCTCACCTCTTTCCCCTCACCTTCCTCTTTTCCCCGGTTTCCCTCTTTTCCACGAACTCTCTCTTTTCACTCTTTCCCCCTCTCATGTCTCTCTTCCCTGGTTTCCCTCTTTCCCCTCAACTCTCTCTTTTCACTCTTTCCCCTCGCCTGTCTCTCTTACTTCTTCTCCCACAACTCTCTCTCTTCCCTCTTGCCC
This sequence comes from Gypaetus barbatus, assembly GCA_028022735.1. Lineage (NCBI taxonomy): Eukaryota > Metazoa > Chordata > Aves > Accipitriformes > Accipitridae > Gypaetus > Gypaetus barbatus. Next base: position 18,829,234 of record CM051561.1, on the reverse strand, counting down.
CCGTTCCTGACTCTTCTGCCTGCTTTCCCTTTTTCCCCTCAACTCTCTCTTTTCACTCCTTTCCCTCGACTCTCTCTTTTCCCTCCTTTCCCTTGCTTGTCTATTTTACCTCGTCTCCGGCAACTCTCTCTCTCCTCTCTCCCCCCCTTTGCTGTCTCTTCTGCCTGGTTTCCCTCTTTACCGTAAACTCTCTCTTTTCCCTCTTTCCCCTCGCCTGTCTCTCTCACCTCTTTCCCCTCACCTGCCTCTTTTCACTGGCTTCCCTCTTTTCCCTGAAATCTCTTTTTTCACTCTTTTCCCTCTTTTCCCTCACATGTCTCTCTTACTTCTCCTTTCCGCAACTCTCTCTCTCTTCTCTCCCCCCCTTTGCTGTCTCCTCTGCCTGGTTTCCCTCTTTCCCGTAAACTCTCTTTTTTCACATTTCCCCCTCGCCTGTCTCTTTTCCCTGTATTCCCTCAACTCTCTCCTTTCCCTCTTCCCCCTCGCCTCTCTCACCTCTTTCCCGTCACCTGCCTCTTTTCCCTGGTTTCCCTCTTTTCCACGAACTCTCTCTTTTCACTCTTTCCCCTCACATGTCTCTCTTCCCTGGTTTCCCTCTTTTCCACGAACTCTCTCTTTTCACTCTTTCCCCTCACATGTCTCTCTTCCCTGGTTTCCCTCTTTTCCCTCAACTCTCTCTTTTCACTCTTTTCCCCGCTTTTCTCTTTTCCCTCGCTTGTCTCTTTTCCCTCAACTCTCTCTTTTCCCTCTTTTCCCTCGCATGTCTCTCTTGGTTCTTCTCCCACAACTCTCTCTCCCCCCTCTCCCCCCTTTGCTGTCTCTTCTGCCCGGTTTCCCGCTTTTCCCTCAACTCTCTCTTTTCACACTTCCCCCTCGCCTGTCTCTTTTCCCTGTATTCCCTCAACTCTCTCCTTTCCCTCTTCCCCCTCGCCTGTCTCTTTTCTCTGTATTCCCTCAACTCTCTCTTTTCCCTCTTTCCCCTCGCCTGTCTCTCTCACCTCTTTCCCCTCACCTGCCTCTTTTCCCCGGTATCCCTCTTTTCCACGAACTCTCTCTTTTCACTCTTTCCCCCTCTCATGTCTCTCTTCCCTGGTTTCCCTCTTCTCCCTCAACTCTCTCTTTTCCCTCTTTCCCCTCGACTCTCTCTTTTCCCTCTTTTCCCTCACATGTCTCTGTTACTTCTTGTCCGGCAACTCTCTCTCCTCTCTCCCCCCCTTTGCGGTCTCCTCTGCCTGGTTTCCCTCTTTCCCCTAAACTCTCTCTTTTCAAACATTCCCCTCGCCTGTCTCTTTTCCCTGTATTCCCTCAACTCTTTCTTTTCCCTCTTTCCCCTCGCCTGTCTCACTCACCTCTTTACCCTCACCTGTGTCTTTTCACTGCTTTCCCTCTTTTCCCTGAACTCTCTCTTTTCACTCTTTTCCCTCGACTCTCTCTTTTCACTCTTTTCCCTCACATCTCTCTTTTACTTCTTCTCCGGCAACACTCTCTCCCCCCCTCCCCCGCTTTGCTGTCTCCTCTGCCTGGTTTCCCTCTTCCCCGTAAACTCTCTCTTTTCCCACTTCCCCCCCGCCTGTCTCTTTTCCCTGTATTCCCTCAACTCTCTCCTTTCCCTCTTCCCCTCAAGTGTCTCTTTTCCCTGTATTCCCTCAACTCTCTCTTTTCCCTCTTCCTCCTCGCCTGTCTCTCTCACCTCTTTCCCCTCACCTGCCTCTTTTCCCTGGTTTCCCTCTTTTCCACGAACTCTCTCTTTTCACTCTTTTCCCTCTTTTCCCTCACATGTCTCTCTTACTTCTTCTCCTGCAACTCTCTCTCTTTTCTCCCCCCCCCATTTGCTATCTCCTCTGCCTGGTTTCCCTCTTTTCCCTAAACGCTCTCTTTTCACTCTTTTCCCCTCTCATATCTCTCTTCCCTGGTTTCCCGCTTTTCCCTAAGCTCTCTCTTTTCACTCTTTCCCCTCGCCTGTCTCTTTTACTTCTTCTCCCACAACTCTCTCTCTTCCCTCTTGCCCCCGTTCCTGACTCTTCTGCCTGCTTTCCCTCTTTTCCCTGAACGCTCTCTTTTCACTCCTTTCCCTCGACTCTCTCTTTTCCCTCCTTTCCCTTGCTTGTCTATTTTACCTCGTCTCCGGCAACTCTCTTTCCCCTCTCTCCCCCCTTTGCTGTCTCCTCTGCCTGGTTTCCCTCTTTACTGTAAACTCTCTCTTTTCCCTCTTTCCCCTCGCCTGTCTCTCTCACCTCTTTCCCCTCACCTGCCTCTTTTCACTGGCTTCCCTCTTTTCCCTGAAATCTCTTTTTTCACTCTTTTCCCTCTTTTCCCTCACATGTCTCTCTTACTTCTCCTCCCGCAACTCTCTCTCTCCTGTCTCCCCCCCTTTGCGGTCTCCTCTGCCTGGTTTCCCTCTTTCCCGTAAACTCTCTTTTTTCACATTTCCCCCTCGCCTGTCTCTTTTCCCTGTATTCCCTCAACTCTCTCCTTTCCCTCTTCCCCCTCGCCCGTCTCTCTCACCTCTTTCCCCTCGCCTGCCTCTTTTCCCTGGTTCCCCTCTTTTCCACGAACTCTCTCTTTTCCCTCTTTACTCTCGCGTGTCTCTTTTATCTCTCTTCCCTCGGTGTCCAATTTTCACACTTTCACTCGCATCACTCTTTCCCTTCTCATTCATCATCTCTCTCTTTTCCCTTTCTGCCCTCGCCTCTCTTCAGGTTTCCCTCAACTCTCTCTTTTCACTCTTCCCCCTCGCCTGTCTCTCTTACTTCTTCTCCCACAACTCTCTCTTTTCCCTGTTACCGCCGTTCCTGACGCTTCTGCCTGCTTTCCCTCTTTTCCCTGAACTCTCTCTTTTCACTCCATTCCCTCTCATGTCTCTTTTCCCTGGTTTCCCTCTTTTCCCTGAACTCTCTCTTTTCCCTCTTTCCCCTCGCCTGTCTCTTTTCCCTGTAGTCCCTCAACTCTCTCTTTTCCCTCTTTCCCCTCGCCTGTCTCTCTCACCTCTTTCCCCTCACCTGCCTCTTTTCACTGGCTTCCCTCTTTTCCGGGATCTCTCTCTTTTCACTCATTTCCCTCTTTTCCCTCACATCTCTCTCTTACTTCTTCTCCAGCAACTCTCTCTCCCCTCTCTCCCCACCCCCTTGCTGTCTCCTCTGACTGGTTTCCCTCTTTCCCGTAAACTCTCTCTTTTCACACTTTCTCCTCGCCTCTCTCTTTTCCCTGTATTCCCGCAACTCTCTCTTTTCCCTCTTCCCCCCTCGCCTGTCTCCCTCACCTCTTTCCCCTCACCTTCCTCTTTTCCCCGGTTTCCCTCTTTTCCACGAACTCTCTCTTTTCACTCTTTCCCCCTCTCATGTCTCTCTTCCCTGGTTTCCCTCTTTCCCCTCAACTCTCTCTTTTCACTCTTTCCCCTCGCCTGTCTCTCTTACTTCTTCTCCCACAACTCTCTCTCTTCCCTCTTGCCCCCGTTCCTGACTCTTCTGCCTGCTTTCCCTTTTTCCCCTCAACTCTCTCTTTTCACTCCTTTCCCTCGACTCTCTCTTTTCCCTCCTTTCCCTTGCTTGTCTATTTTACCTCGTCTCCGGCAACTCTCTCTCCCCTCTCTCCCCCCCTTTGCTGTCTCTTCTGCCTGGTTTCCCTCTTTACCGTAAACTCTCTCTTTTCCCTCTTTCCCCTCGCCTGTCTCTCTCACCTCTTTCCCCTCACCTGCCTCTTTTCACTGGCTTCCCTCTTTTCCCTGAAATCTCTTTTTTCACTCTTTTCCCTCTTTTCCCTCACATGTCTCTCTTACTTCTCCTTTCCGCAACTCACTCTCTCTTCTCTCCCCCCCTTTGCTGTCTCCTCTGCCTGGTTTCCCTCTTTCCCGTAAACTCTCTTTTTTCACATTTCCCCCTCGCCTGTCTCTTTTCCCTGTATTCCCTCAACTCTCTCCTTTCCCTCTTCCCCCTCGCCTGTCTCTCTCACCTCTTTCCCCTCACCTGCCTCTTTTCCCTGGTTTCCCTCTTTTCCACGAACTCTCTCTTTTCACTCTTTCCCCTCACATGTCTCTCTTCCCCGGTATCCCTCTTTTCCACGAACTCTCTCTTTTCACTCTTTCCCCCCTCATGTCTCTCTTCCCTGGTTTCCCTCTTTTCCCTCAACTCTCTCTTTTCACTCTTTTCCCCGCTTTTCTCTTTCCCTCGCTTGTCTCTTTTCACTCAGCTCTCTCTTTTCCCTCTTTTCCTTTGCATGTCTCTCTTAGTTCTTCTCCCGCAACTCTCCCCCCCCCCCCCTTTGCTGTCTCTTCTGCCTGGTTTCCCGCTTTTCCCCAAACTCTCTCTTTTCTCTCTTTTCCCCTCTCATATCTCTCTTCCCTGGTTTCCCTCTTTCCCCTCAACTCTCTCTTTTCACTCTTTCCCCTCGCCTGTCTCTCTTACTTCTTCTCCCAGAACTCTCTCTCTTCCCTATTGCCCCCGTTCCTGACTCTTCTGCCTGCTTTCCCTCTTTTCCCTGAACTCTCTCTTTTCACTCTTTTCCCTCGACTCTCTCTTTTCACTCTTTTCCCTCACATCTCTCTTTTACTTCTTCTCCGGCAACACTCTCTCCCCCCTCTCCCCCGCTTTGCTGTCTCCTCTGCCTGGTTTCCCTCTTCCCCGTAAACTCTCTCTTTTCCCACTTCCCCCCCGCCTGTCTCTTTTCCCTGTATTCCCTCAACTCTCTCCTTTCCCTCTTCCCCTCAAGTGTCTCTTTTCCCTGTATTCCCTCAACTCTCTCTTTTCCCTCTTCCTCCTCGCCTGTCTCTCTCACCTCTTTCCCCTCACCTGCCTCTTTTCCCTGGTTTCCCTCTTTTCCACGGACTCTCTCTTTTCACTCTTTTCCCTCTTTTACCTCACATGTCTCTCTTACTTCTTCTCCGGCAACTCTCTCTCTCCCCTCTCCCCCCATTTGCTGTCTCTTCTGCCTGGTTTCCCGCTTTTCCCTAAGCTCTCTCTTTTCACTCTTTCCCCCTCTCATATCTCTCTTCCCTGGTTTCCCTCTTTCCCCTCAACTCTCTCTTTTCACTCTTTCCCCTCGCCTGTCTCTTTTACCTCTTCTCCCACAACTCTCTCTCTTCCCTCTTGCCCCCGTTCCTGACTCTTCTGCCTGCTTTCCCTCTTTTCCCTGAACGCTCTCTTTTCACTCCTTTCCCTCGACTCTCTCTTTTCCCTCCTTTCCCTTGCTTGTCTATTTTACCTCGTCTCCGGCAACTCTCTCCCCCCTGTCTCCCCCCTTTGCTGTCTCCTCTGCCTGGTTTCCCTCTTTCCCGTAAACTCTCTCTTTTCACACTTCCCCCTCGCCTGTCTCTTTTCCCTGTATTCCCTCAACTCTCTCCTTTCCCTCTTCCCCCTCGCCTGTCTCTTTTCCCTGTATTCCCTCAACTCTCTCTTTTCCCTCTTTCCCCTCGCCTGTCTCTCTCACCTCTTTCCCCTCACCTTCCTCTTTTCCCCGGTTTCCCTCTTTTCCACGAACTCTCTCTTTTCACTCTTTCCCCCTCTCATGTCTCTCTTCCCTGGTTTCCCTCTTTTCCCTCAACTCTCTCTTTTCACTCTTTTCCCTGCTTTTCTCTTTCCCTCGCTTGTCTCTTTTCCCTCAGCTCTCTCTTTCCCCTCTTTTCCTTTGCATGTCTCTCTCAGTTCTTCTCCCGCAACTCTCCCCCCCCCCCCCTTGGCTGTCTCTTCTGCCTGGTTTCCCTCTTTCCCCTCAACTCTCTCTTTTCACTCTTTCCCCTCGCCTGTCTCTTTTACTTCTTCTCCCAGAACTCTCTCTCTTCCCTCTTGCCCCCGTTCCTGACTCTTCTGCCTGCTTTCCCTCTTTTCCCTGAACTCTCTCTTTTCACTCCTTTCCCTCGACTCTCTCTTTTCCCTCCTTTCCCTTGCTTGTCTATTTTACCTCGTCTCCGGCAACTCTCTCCCCCCTCTCTCCCCCCTTTGCTGTCTCCTCTGCCTGGTTTCCCTCTTTACCGTAAACTCTCTCTTTTCCCTCTTTCCCCTCGCCTGTCTCTCTCACCTCTTTCCCCTCACCTGCCTCTTTTCACTGGCTTCCCTCTTTTCCCTGAAATCTCTTTTTTCACTCTTTTCCCTCTTTTCCCTCACATGTCTCTCTTACTTCTCCTCCCGCAACTCTCTCTCTCCTCTCTCCCCCCCTTTGCGGTCTCCTCTGCCTGGTTTCCCTCTTTCCCGTAAACTCTCTTTTTTCACATTTCCCCCTCGCCTGTCTCTTTTCCCTGTATTCCCTCAACTCTCTCCTTTCCCTCTTCCCCCTCGCCCGTCTCTCTCACCTCTTTCCCCTCGCCTGCCTCTTTTCCCTGGTTCCCCTCTTTTCCACGAACTCTCTCTTTTCCCTCTTTACTCTCGCGTGTCTCTTTTATCTCTCTTCCCTCGGTGTCCAATTTTCACACTTTCACTCGCATCACTCTTTCCCTTCTCATTCATCATCTCTCTCTTTTCCCTTTCTGCCCTCGCCTCTCTTCAGGTTTCCCTCAACTCTCTCTTTTCACTCTTCCCCCTCGCCTGTCTCTCTTACTTCTTCTCCCACAACTCTCTCTCTTCCCTGTTACCGCCGTTCCTGACGCTTCTGCCTGCTTTCCCTCTTTTCCCTGAACTCTCTCTTTTCACTCCATTCCCTCTCATGTCTCTTTTCCCTGGTTTCCCTCTTTTCCCTGAACTCTCTCTTTTCCCTCTTTCCCCTCGCCTGTCTCTTTTCCCTGTAGTCCCTCAACTCTCTCTTTCCCTCTTTCCCCTCGCCTGTCTCTCTCACCTCTTTCCCCTCACCTGCCTCTTTTCACTGGCTTCCCTCTTTTCCGGGATCTCTCTCTTTTCACTCATTTCCCTCTTTTCCCTCACATCTCTCTCTTACTTCTTCTCCAGCAACTCTCTCTCCCCTCTCTCCCAACCCCCTTGCTGTCTCCTCTGACTGGTTTCCCGCTTTCCCATAAACTCTCTCTTTTCACACTTTCCCCTCGCCTGTCTCTTTTCCCTGTATTCCCGCAACTCTCTCTTTTCCCTCTTCCCCCTCGCCTGTCTCTCTCACCTCTTTCCCCTCACCTGCCTCTTTTCACTGGCTTCCCTCTTTTCCGGGATCTCTCTCTTTTCACTCATTTCCCTCTTTTCCCTCACATCTCTCTCTTACTTCTTCTCCAGCAACTCTCTCTCTCCTCTCTCCCCACCCCCTTGCTGTCTCCTCTGACTGGTTTCCCTCTTTCACGTAAACTCTCTTTTTTTACACTTCCTCCTCGCCTCTCTCTTTTCCCTGTATTCCCGCAACTCTCTCTTTTCCCTCTTTCCCCCTCGCCTGTCTCCCTCACCTCTTTCCCCTCACCTTCCTCTTTTCCCCGGTTTCCCTCTTTTCCACGAATTCTCTCTTTTCACTCTTTCCCCTCACATGTCTCTCTTCCCTGGTTTCCCTCTTTTCCCTCAACTCTCTCTTTTCACTCTTGTCCCCGCTTTTCTCTTTTCCCTCAACTCTCTCTTTTCCCTCTTTTCCCTCACATGTCTCTCTTACTTCTTCTCCGGCAAAACTCTCTCCCCCCTCTCCCCCACTTTGCTGTCTCCTCTGCCTGGTTTCCCTCTTCCCCGTAAACTCTCTCTTTTCCCACTTTCCCCTCGCCTGTCTCTTTTCCCTGTATTCCCTCAACTCTCTCCACTCGCCTGTCTCTCTCACCTCTTTCCCCTCACCTGCCTCTTTTCCCTGGTTTCCCTCTTTTCCACGAACTCTCTCTTTTCACTCTTTTCCCTCTTTTCCCTCACATGTCTCTCTTACTTCTTCTCCGGCAACTCTCTCTCTCCCCCCCTCTCCCCCCATTTGCTGTCTCTTCTGCCTGGTTTCCCGCTTTTCCCTAAGCTCTCTCTTTTCACTCTTTCCCCTCGCCTGTCTCTTTTACTTCTTCTCCCACAACTCTCTCTCTTCCCTCTTGCCCCCGTTCCTGACTCTTCTGCCTGCTTTCCCTCTTTTCCCTGAACGCTCTCTTTTCACTCCTTTCCCTTGCTTGTCTATTTTACCTCGTCTCCGGCAACTCTCTCTCCCCTCTCTCCCCCGCTTTGCTGTCTCCTCTGCCTGGTTTCCCTCTTTACCGTAAACTCTCTCTTTTCCCTCTTTCCCCTCGCCTGTCTCTCTCACCTCTTTCCCCTCACCTGCCTCTTTTCACTGGCTTCCCTCTTTCCCCTGAAATCTCTTTTTTCACTCTTTTCCCTCTTTTCCCTCACATGTCTCTCTTACTTCTCCTCCCGCAACTCTCTCTCTCCTCTCTCCCCCCCTTTGCGGTCTCCTCTGCCTGGTTTCCCTCTTTCCCGTAAACGCTCTTTTTTCACATTTCCCCCTCGCCTGTCTCTTTTCCCTGTATTCCCTCAACTCTCTCCTTTCCCTCTTCCCCCTCGCCCGTCTCTCTCACCTCTTTCCCCTCGCCTGCCTCTTTTCCCTGGTTCCCCTCTTTTCCACGAACTCTCTCTTTTCCCTCTTTACTCTCACGTGTCTCTTTTATCTCTCTTCCCTCGGTGTCCAATTTTCACACTTTCACTCGCATCACTCTTTCCCTTCTCATTCTTCATCTCTCTCTTTTCCCTTTCTGCCCTCGCCTCTCTTCAGGTTTCCCTCAACTCTCTCTTTTCACTCTTCCCCCTCGCCTGTCTCTATTACTTCTTCTCCCACAACTCTCTCTCTTCCCTGTTACCGCCGTTCCTGACGCTTCTGCCTGCTTTCCCTCTTTTCCCTGAACTCTCTCTTTTCACTCCATTCCCTCTCATGTCTCTTTTCCCTGGTTTCCCTCTTTTCCCTGAACTCTCTCTTTTCCCTCTTTCCCCTCGCCTGTCTCTTTTCCCTGTAGTCCCTCAACTCTCTCTTTCCCTCTTTCCCCTCGCCTGTCTCTCTCACCTCTTTCCCCTCACCTGCCTCTTTTCACTGGCTTCCCTCTTTTCCGGGATCTCTCTCTTTTCACTCATTTCCCTCTTTTCCCTCACATCTCTCTCTTACTTCTTCTCCAGCAACTCTCTCTCCCCTCTCTCCCAACCCCCTTGCTGTCTCCTCTGACTGGTTTCCCGCTTTCCCATAAACTCTCTCTTTTCACACTTTCCCCTCGCCTGTCTCTTTTCCCTGTATTCCCGCAACTCTCTCTTTTCCCTCTTCCCCCTCGCCTGTCTCTCTCACCTCTTTCCCCTCACCTGCCTCTTTTCACTGGCTTCCCTCTTTTCCGGGATCTCTCTCTTTTCACTCATTTCCCTCTTTTCCCTCACATCTCTCTCTTACTTCTTCTCCAGCAACTCTCTCTCTCCTCTCTCCCCACCCCCTTGCTGTCTCCTCTGACTGGTTTCCCTCTTTCCCGTAAACTCTCTTTTTTTACACTTCCTCCTCGCCTCTCTCTTTTCCCTGTATTCCCGCAACTCTCTCTTTTCCCTCTTTCCCCCTCGCCTGTCTCCCTCACCTCTTTCCCCTCACCTTCCTCTTTTCCCCGGTTTCCCTCTTTTCCACGAATTCTCTCTTTTCACTCTTTCCCCTCACATGTCTCTCTTCCCCGGTTTCCCTCTTTTCCCTCAACTCTCTCTTTTCACTCTTGTCCCCGCTTTTCTCTTTTCCCTCAACTCTCTCTTTTCCCTCTTTTCCCTCACATGTCTCTCTTACTTCTTCTCCGGCAAAACTCTCTCCCCCCTCTCCCCCACTTTGCTGTCTCCTCTGCCTGGTTTCCCTCTTCCCCGTAAACTCTCTCTTTTCCCACTTTCCCCTCGCCTGTCTCTTTTCCCTGTATTCCCTCAACTCTCTCCACTCGCCTGTCTCTCTCACCTCTTTCCCCTCACCTGCCTCTTTTCCCTGGTTTCCCTCTTTTCCACGAACTCTCTCTTTTCACTCTTTTCCCTCTTTTCCCTCACATGTCTCTCTTACTTCTTCTCCGGCAACTCTCTCTCCCCCCCCCCCTCCCCCCATTTGCTGTCTCTTCTGCCTGGTTTCCCGCTTTTCCCTAAGCTCTCTCTTTTCACTCTTTCCCCTCGCCTGTCTCTTTTACTTCTTCTCCCACAACTCTCTCTCTTCCCTCTTGCCCCCGTTCCTGACTCTTCTGCCTGCTTTCCCTCTTTTCCCTGAACGCTCTCTTTTCACTCCTTTCCCTCGACTCTCTCTTTTCCCTCCTTTCCCTTGCTTGTCTATTTTACCTCGTCTCCGGCAACTCTCTCTCCCCTCTCTCCCCCGCTTTGCTGTCTCCTCTGCCTGGTTTCCCTCTTTACCGTAAACTCTCTCTTTTCCCTCTTTCCCCTCGCCTGTCTCTCTCACCTCTTTCCCCTCACCTGCCTCTTTTCACTGGCTTCCCTCTTTCCCCTGAAATCTCTTTTTTCACTCTTTTCCCTCTTTTCCCTCACATGTCTCTCTTACTTCTCCTCCCGCAACTCTCTCTCTCCTCTCTCCCCCCCTTTGCGGTCTCCTCTGCCTGGTTTCCCTCTTTCCCGTAAACGCTCTTTTTTCACATTTCCCCCTCGCCTGTCTCTTTTCCCTGTATTCCCTCAACTCTCTCCTTTCCCTCTTCCCCCTCGCCCGTCTCTCTCACCTCTTTCCCCTCGCCTGCCTCTTTTCCCTGGTTCCCCTCTTTTCCACGAACTCTCTCTTTTCCCTCTTTACTCTCACGTGTCTCTTTTATCTCTCTTCCCTCGGTGTCCAATTTTCACACTTTCACTCGCATCACTCTTTCCCTTCTCATTCTTCATCTCTCTCTTTTCCCTTTCTGCCCTCGCCTCTCTTCAGGTTTCCCTCAACTCTCTCTTTTCACTCTTCCCCCTCGCCTGTCTCTCTTTACTTCTTCTCCCACAACTCTCTCTCTTCCCTGTTACCGCCGTTCCTGACGCTTCTGCCTGCTTTCCCTCTTTTCCCTGAACTCTCTCTTTTCACTCCATTCCCTCTCATGTCTCTTTTCCCTGGTTTCCCTCTTTTCCCTGAACTCTCTCTTTTCCCTCTTTCCCCTCGCCTGTCTCTTTTCTCTGTAGTCCCTCAACTCTCTCTTTTCCCTCTTTCCCCTCGCCTGTCTCTCTCACCTCTTTCCCCTCACCTGCCTCTTTTCACTGGCTTCCCTCTTTTCCCTGAAATCTCTCTTTTCACTCATTTCCCTCTTTTCCCTCACATCTCTCTCTTACTTCTTCTCCAGCAACTCTCTCTCTCCTCTCTCCCCACCCCCTTGCTGTCTCCTCTGACTGGTTTCCCTCTTTCCCGTAAACTCTCTCTTTTCACACTTTCTCCTCGCCTCTCTCTTTTCCCTGTATTCCCGCAACTCTCTCTTTTCCCTCGTCCCCCCTCGCCTGTCTCCCTCACCTCTTTCCCCTCACCTGCCTCTTTTCACTGGCTTCCCTCTTTTCCGGGATCTCTCTCTTTTCACTCATTTCCCTCTTTTCCCTCACATCTCTCTCTTACTTCTTCTCCAGCAACTCTCTCTCCCCTCTCTCCCAACCCCCTTGCTGTCTCCTCTGACTGGTTTCCCTCTTACCCGTAAACTCTCTTTTTTTACACTTTCTCCTCGCCTCTCTCTTTTCCCTGTATTCCCGCAACTCTCTCTTTTCCCTCTTCCCCCCTCGCCTGTCTCCCTCACCTCTTTCCCCTCACCTTCCTCTTTTCCCCGGTTTCCCTCTTTTCCACGAATTCTCTCTTTTCACTCTTTCCCCCCTCATGTCTCTCTTCCCCGGTTTCCCTCTTTTCCCTCAACTCTCTCTTTTCACTCTTGTCCCCGCTTGTCTCTTTTCCCTCAACTCTCTCTTTTCCCTCTTTTCCCTCACATGTCTCTCTTACTTCTTCTCCGGCAAAACTCTCTCCCCCCTCTCCCCCGCTTTGCTGTCTCCTCTGCCTGGTTTCCCTCTTCCCCGTAAACTCTCTCTTTTCCCACTTTCCCCTCGCCTGTCTCTTTTCCCTGTATTCCCTCAACTCTCTCCCCTCGCCTGTCTCTCTCACCTCTTTCCCCTCACCTGCCTCTTTTCCCTGGTTTCCCTCTTTTCCACGAACTCTCTCTTTTCACTCTTTTCCCTCTTTTCCCTCACATGTCTCTCTTACTTCTTCTCCGGCAACTCTCTCTCTCCCCTCTCCCCCCATTTGCTGTCTCTTCTGCCTGGTTTCCCGCTTTTCCCTAAGCTCTCTCTTTTCACTCTTTCCCCTCGCCTGTCTCTTTTACTTCTTCTCCCACAACTCTCTCTCTTCCCTCTTGCCCCCGTTCCTGACTCTTCTGCCTGCTTTCCCTCTTTTCCCTGAACGCTCTCTTTTCACTCCTTTCCCTCGACTCTCTCTTTTCCCTCCTTTCCCTTGCTTGTCTATTTTACCTCGTCTCCCGCAACTCTCTCCCCCCTCTCTCCCCCCTTTGCTGTCTCCTCTGCCTGGTTTCCCTCTTTACCGTAAACTCTCTCTTTTCCCTCTTTCCCCTCGCCTGTCTCTCTCACCTCTTTCCCCTCACCTGCCTCTTTTCACTGGCTTCCCTCTTTTCCCTGAAATCTCTTTTTTCACTCTTTTCCCTCTTTTCCCTCACATGTCTCTCTTACTTCTCCTCCCGCAACTCTCTCTCTCCTCTCCCCCCCCCTTTGCGGTCTCCTCTGCCTGGTTTCCCTCTTTCCCGTAAACTCTCTTTTTTCACATTTCCCCCTCGCCTGTCTCTTTTCCCTGTATTCCCTCAACTCTCTCCTTTCCCTCTTCCCCCTCGCCCGTCTCTCTCACCTCTTTCCCCTCGCCTGCCTCTTTTCCCTGGTTCCCCTCTTTTCCCTGAACTCTCTCTTTTCCCTCTTTACTCTCGCGTGTCTCTTTTATCTCTCTTCCCTCGGTGTCCAATTTGCACACTTTCACTCGCATCACTCTTTCCCTTCTCATTCATCATCTCTCTCTTTTCCCTTTCTGCCCTCGCCTCTCTTCAGGTTTCCCTCAACTCTCTCTTTTCACTCTTCCCCCTCGCCTGTCTCTCTTACTTCTTCTCCCACAACTCTCTCTCTTCCCTGTTACCGCCGTTCCTGACGCTTCTGCCTGCTTTCCCTCTTTTCCCTGAACTCTCTCTTTTCACTCCATTCCCTCTCATGTCTCTTTTCCCTGGTTTCCCTCTTTTCCCTGAACTCTCTCTTTTCCCTCTTTCCCCTCGCCTGTCTCTTTTCCCTGTAGTCCCTCAACTCTCTCTTTCCCTCTTTCCCCCTCGCCTGTCTCCCTCACCTCTTTCCCCTCACCTTCCTCTTTTCCCCGGCTTCCCTCTTTTCCACGAATTCTCTCTTTTCACTCTTTCCCCCTCTCATGTCTCTCTTCCCTGGTTTCCCTCTTTTCCCTCAACTCTCTCTTTTCACTCTTGTCCCCGCTTTTCTCTTTTCCCTCAACTCTCTCTTTTCCCTCTTTTCCCTCACATGTCTCTCTTACTTCTTCTCCGGCAAAACTCTCTCCCCCCTCTCCCCCGCTTTGCTGTCTCCTCTGCCTGGTTTCCCTCTTCCCCGTAAACTCTCTCTTTTCCCACTTTCCCCTCGCCTGTCTCTTTTCCCTGTATTCCCTCAACTCTCTGTTTTCCCTCTTCCCCCTCGCCTGTCTCTCTCACCTCTTTCCCCTCACCTGCCTCTTTTCCCCGCTTTCCCTCTTTTCCACGAACTCTCTTTTTTCACTCTTTTCCCTCTTTTCCCTCACATGTCTCTCTTCTTCTCCTGCAACACTCTCTCCCCCCCTCCCCGCCTTTGCTGCCTCCTCTGCCTGGTTTCCCTCTTTCCCGTAAACGCTCTCTTTTCACACTTTCTCCTCGCCTCTCTCTTTTCCCTGTATTCCCGCAACTCTCTCTTTTCCCTCTTCCCCCCTCGCCTGTCTCCCTCACCTCTTTCCCCTCACCTTCCTCTTTTCCCCGGTTTCCCTCTTTTCCACGAACTCTCTCTTTTCACTCTTTCCCCCTCTCATGTCTCTCTTCCCTGGTTTCCCTCTTTCCCCTCAACTCTCTCTTTTCACTCTTTCCCCTCGCCTGTCTCTCTTACTTCTTCTCCCACAACTCTCTCTCTTCCCTCTTGCCCCCGTTCCTGACTCTTCTGCCTGCTTTCCCTCTTTTCCCTCAACTCTCTCTTTTCACTCCTTTCCCTCGACTCTCTCTTTTCCCTCCTTTCCCTTGCTTGTCTATTTTACCTCGTCTCCGGCAACTCTCTCTCCCCTCTCTCCCCCCTTTGCTGTCTCCTCTGCCTGGTTTCCCTCTTTACCGTAAACTCTCTCTTTTCCCTCTTTCCCCTCGCCTGTCTCTCTCACCTCTTTCCCCTCACCTGCCTCTTTTCACTGGCTTCCCTCTATTCCCTGAAATCTCTTTTTTCACTCTTTTCCCTCTTTTCCCTCACATGTCTCTCTTACTTCTCCTCCCGCAACTCTCTCTCTCCTCTCTCCCCCCCTTTGCGGTCTCCTCTGCCTGGTTTCCCTCTTTCCCGTAAACTCTCTTTTTTCACATTTCCCCCTCGCCTGTCTCTTTTCCCTGTATTCCCTCAACTCTCTCCTTTCCCTCTTCCCCCTCGCCCGTCTCTCTCACCTCTTTCCCCTCGCCTGCCTCTTTTCCCTGGTTCCCCTCTTTTCCCTGAACTCTCTCTTTTCCCTCTTTACTCTCGCGTGTCTCTTTTATCTCTCTTCCCTCGGTGTCCAATTTGCACACTTTCACTCGCATCACTCTTTCCCTTCTCATTCATCATCTCTCTCTTTTCCCTTTCTGCCCTCGCCTCTCTTCAGGTTTCCCTCAACTCTCTCTTTTCACTCTTCCCCCTCGCCTGTCTCTCTTACTTCTTCTCCCACAACTCTCTCTCTTCCCTGTTACCGCCGTTCCTGACGCTTCTGCCTGCTTTCCCTCTTTTCCCTGAACTCTCTCTTTTCACTCCATTCCCTCTCATGTCTCTTTTCCCTGGTTTCCCTCTTTTCCCTGAACTCTCTCTTTTCCCTCTTTCCCCTCGCCTGTCTCTTTTCCCTGTAGTCCCTCAACTCTCTCTTTCCCTCTTTCCCCCTCGCCTGTCTCCCTCACCTCTTTCCCCTCACCTTCCTCTTTTCCCCGGCTTCCCTCTTTTCCACGAATTCTCTCTTTTCACTCTTTCCCCCTCTCATGTCTCTCTTCCCTGGTTTCCCTCTTTTCCCTCAACTCTCTCTTTTCACTCTTGTCCCCGCTTTTCTCTTTTCCCTCAACTCTCTCTTTTCCCTCTTTTCCCTCACATGTCTCTCTTACTTCTTCTCCGGCAAAACTCTCTCCCCCCTCTCCCCCGCTTTGCTGTCTCCTCTGCCTGGTTTCCCTCTTCCCCGTAAACTCTCTCTTTTCCCACTTTCCCCTCGCCTGTCTCTTTTCCCTGTATTCCCTCAACTCTCTGTTTTCCCTCTTCCCCCTCGCCTGTCTCTCTCACCTCTTTCCCCTCACCTGCCTCTTTTCCCCGCTTTCCCTCTTTTCCACGAACTCTCTTTTTTCACTCTTTTCCCTCTTTTCCCTCACATGTCTCTCTTCTTCTCCTGCAACACTCTCTCCCCCCCTCCCCGCCTTTGCTGCCTCCTCTGCCTGGTTTCCCTCTTTCCCGTAAACGCTCTCTTTTCACACTTTCTCCTCGCCTCTCTCTTTTCCCTGTATTCCCGCAACTCTCTCTTTTCCCTCTTTCCCCCTCGCCTGTCTCCCTCACCTCTTTCCCCTCACCTTCCTCTTTTCCCCGGTTTCCCTCTTTTCCACGAACTCTCTCTTTTCACTCTTTCCCCCTCTCATGTCTCTCTTCCCTGGTTTCCCTCTTTCCCCTCAACTCTCTCTTTTCACTCTTTCCCCTCGCTTGTCTCTCTTACTTCTTCTCCCACAACTCTCTCTCTTCCCTCTTGCCCCCGTTCCTGACTCTTCTGCCTGCTTTCCCTCTTTTCCCTCAACTCTCTCTTTTCACTCCTTTCCCTCGACTCTCTCTTTTCCCTCCTTTCCCTTGCTTGTCTATTTTACCTCGTCTCCGGCAACTCTCTCTCCCCTCTCTCCCCCCCTTTGCTGTCTCTTCTGCCTGGTTTCCCTCTTTACCGTAAACTCTCTCTTTTCCCTCTTTCCCCTCGCCTGTCTCTCTCACCTCTTTCCCCTCACCTGCCTCTTTTCACTGGCTTCCCTCTATTCCCTGAAATCTCTTTTTTCACTCTTTTCCCTCTTTTCCCTCACATGTCTCTCTTACTTCTCCTCCCGCAACTCTCTCTCTCCTCTCTCCCCCCCTTTGCGGTCTCCTCTGCCTGGTTTCCCTCTTTCCCGTAAACTCTCTTTTTTCACATTTCCCCCTCGCCTGTCTCTTTTCCCTGTATTCCCTCAACTCTCTCCTTTCCCTCTTCCCCCTCGCCCGTCTCTCTCACCTCTTTCCCCTCGCCTGCCTCTTTTCCCTGGTTCCCCTCTTTTCCACGAACTCTCTCTTTTCCCTCTTTACTCTCACGTGTCTCTTTTATCTCTCTTCCCTCGGTGTCCAATTTTCACACTTTCACTCGCATCACTCTTTCCCTTCTCATTCATCATCTCTCTCTTTTCCCTTTCTGCCCTCGCCTCTCTTCAGGTTTCCCTCAACTCTCTCTTTTCACTCTTCCCCCTCGCCTGTCTCTCTTACTTCTTCTCCCACAACTCTCTCTCTTCCCTGTTACCGCCGTTCCTGACGCTTCTGCCTGCTTTCCCTCTTTTCCCTGAACTCTCTCTTTTCACTCCATTCCCTCTCATGTCTCTTTTCCCTGGTTTCCCTCTTTTCCCTGAACTCTCTCTTTTCCCTCTTTCCCCTCGCCTGTCTCTTTTCCCTGTAGTCCCTCAACTCTCTCTTTCCCTCTTTCCCCTCGCCTGTCTCTCTCACCTCTTTCCCCTCACCTGCCTCTTTTCACTGGCTTCCCTCTTTTCCGGGATCTCTCTCTTTTCACTCATTTCCCTCTTTTCCCTCACATCTCTCTCTTACTTCTTCTCCAGCAACTCTCTCTCCCCTCTCTCCCAACCCCCTTGCTGTCTCCTCTGACTGGTTTCCCGCTTTCCCATAAACTCTCTCTTTTCACACTTTCCCCTCGCCTGTCTCTTTTCCCTGTATTCCCGCAACTCTCTCTTTTCCCTCTTCCCCCTCGCCTGTCTCTCTCACCTCTTTCCCCTCACCTGCCTCTTTTCACTGGCTTCCCTCTTTTCCGGGATCTCTCTCTTTTCACTCATTTCCCTCTTTTCCCTCACATCTCTCTCTTACTTCTTCTCCAGCAACTCTCTCTCTCCTCTCTCCCCACCCCCTTGCTGTCTCCTCTGACTGGTTTCCCTCTTTCCCGTAAACTCTCTTTTTTTACACTTCCTCCTCGCCTCTCTCTTTTCCCTGTATTCCCGCAACTCTCTCTTTTCCCTCTTTCCCCCTCGCCTGTCTCCCTCACCTCTTTCCCCTCACCTTCCTCTTTTCCCCGGTTTCCCTCTTTTCCACGAATTCTCTCTTTTCACTCTTTCCCCTCACATGTCTCTCTTCCCTGGTTTCCCTCTTTTCCCTCAACTCTCTCTTTTCACTCTTGTCCCCGCTTTTCTCTTTTCCCTCAACTCTCTCTTTTCCCTCTTTTCCCTCACATGTCTCTCTTACTTCTTCTCCGGCAAAACTCTCTCCCCCCTCTCCCCCACTTTGCTGTCTCCTCTGCCTGGTTTCCCTCTTCCCCGTAAACTCTCTCTTTTCCCACTTTCCCCTCGCCTGTCTCTTTTCCCTGTATTCCCTCAACTCTCTCCACTCGCCTGTCTCTCTCACCTCTTTCCCCTCACCTGCCTCTTTTCCCTGGTTTCCCTCTTTTCCACGAACTCTCTCTTTTCACTCTTTTCCCTCTTTTCCCTCACATGTCTCTCTTACTTCTTCTCCGGCAACTCTCTCTCTCCCCCCTCTCCCCCCATTTGCTGTCTCTTCTGCCTGGTTTCCCGCTTTTCCCTAAGCTCTCTCTTTTCACTCTTTCCCCTCGCCTGTCTCTTTTACTTCTTCTCCCACAACTCTCTCTCTTCCCTCTTGCCCCCGTTCCTGACTCTTCTGCCTGCTTTCCCTCTTTTC
Organism: Gypaetus barbatus; assembly: GCA_028022735.1. Classification (NCBI taxonomy): domain Eukaryota; kingdom Metazoa; phylum Chordata; class Aves; order Accipitriformes; family Accipitridae; genus Gypaetus; species Gypaetus barbatus. Next base: position 18,811,292 of record CM051561.1, on the reverse strand, counting down.
CCTGAACGCTCTCTTTTCACTCCTTTCCCTCGACTCTCTCTTTTCCCTCCTTTCCCTTGCTTGTCTATTTTACCTCGTCTCCGGCAACTCTCTCTCCCCTCTCTCCCCCGCTTTGCTGTCTCCTCTGCCTGGTTTCCCTCTTTACCGTAAACTCTCTCTTTTCCCTCTTTCCCCTCGCCTGTCTCTCTCACCTCTTTCCCCTCACCTGCCTCTTTTCACTGGCTTCCCTCTTTCCCCTGAAATCTCTTTTTTCACTCTTTTCCCTCTTTTCCCTCACATGTCTCTCTTACTTCTCCTCCCGCAACTCTCTCTCTCCTCTCTCCCCCCCTTTGCGGTCTCCTCTGCCTGGTTTCCCTCTTTCCCGTAAACGCTCTTTTTTCACATTTCCCCCTCGCCTGTCTCTTTTCCCTGTATTCCCTCAACTCTCTCCTTTCCCTCTTCCCCCTCGCCCGTCTCTCTCACCTCTTTCCCCTCGCCTGCCTCTTTTCCCTGGTTCCCCTCTTTTCCACGAACTCTCTCTTTTCCCTCTTTACTCTCACGTGTCTCTTTTATCTCTCTTCCCTCGGTGTCCAATTTTCACACTTTCACTCGCATCACTCTTTCCCTTCTCATTCTTCATCTCTCTCTTTTCCCTTTCTGCCCTCGCCTCTCTTCAGGTTTCCCTCAACTCTCTCTTTTCACTCTTCCCCCTCGCCTGTCTCTCTTTACTTCTTCTCCCACAACTCTCTCTCTTCCCTGTTACCGCCGTTCCTGACGCTTCTGCCTGCTTTCCCTCTTTTCCCTGAACTCTCTCTTTTCACTCCATTCCCTCTCATGTCTCTTTTCCCTGGTTTCCCTCTTTTCCCTGAACTCTCTCTTTTCCCTCTTTCCCCTCGCCTGTCTCTTTTCCCTGTAGTCCCTCAACTCTCTCTTTCCCTCTTTCCCCTCGCCTGTCTCTCTCACCTCTTTCCCCTCACCTGCCTCTTTTCACTGGCTTCCCTCTTTTCCGGGATCTCTCTCTTTTCACTCATTTCCCTCTTTTCCCTCACATCTCTCTCTTACTTCTTCTCCAGCAACTCTCTCTCCCCTCTCTCCCAACCCCCTTGCTGTCTCCTCTGACTGGTTTCCCGCTTTCCCATAAACTCTCTCTTTTCACACTTTCCCCTCGCCTGTCTCTTTTCCCTGTATTCCCGCAACTCTCTCTTTTCCCTCTTCCCCCTCGCCTGTCTCTCTCACCTCTTTCCCCTCACCTGCCTCTTTTCACTGGCTTCCCTCTTTTCCGGGATCTCTCTCTTTTCACTCATTTCCCTCTTTTCCCTCACATCTCTCTCTTACTTCTTCTCCAGCAACTCTCTCTCTCCTCTCTCCCCACCCCCTTGCTGTCTCCTCTGACTGGTTTCCCTCTTTCCCATAAACTCTCTCTTTTCACACTTTCTCCTCGCCTCTCTCTTTTCCCTGTATTCCCGCAACTCTCTCTTTTCCCTCTTTCCCCCTCGCCTGTCTCCCTCACCTCTTTCCCCTCACCTTCCTCTTTTCCCCGGTTTCCCTCTTTTCCACGAATTCTCTCTTTTCACTCTTTCCCCCCTCATGTCTCTCTTCCCCGGTTTCCCTCTTTTCCCTCAACTCTCTCTTTTCACTCTTGTCCCCGCTTGTCTCTTTTCCCTCAACTCTCTCTTTTCCCTCTTTTCCCTCACATGTCTCTCTTACTTCTTCTCCGGCAAAACTCTCTCCCCCCTCTCCCCCACTTTGCTGTCTCCTCTGCCTGGTTTCCCTCTTCCCCGTAAACTCTCTCTTTTCCCACTTTCCCCTCGCCTGTCTCTTTTCCCTGTATTCCCTCAACTCTCTCCCCTCGCCTGTCTCTCTCACCTCTTTCCCCTCACCTGCCTCTTTTCCCTGGTTTCCCTCTTTTCCACGAACTCTCTCTTTTCACTCTTTTCCCTCTTTTCCCTCACATGTCTCTCTTACTTCTTCTCCGGCAACTCTCTCTCTCTCCCCTCTCCCCCCATTTGCTGTCTCTTCTGCCTGGTTTCCCGCTTTTCCCTAAGCTCTCTCTTTTCACTCTTTCCCCTCGCCTGTCTCTTTTACTTCTTCTCCCACAACTCTCTCTCTTCCCTCTTGCCCCCGTTCCTGACTCTTCTGCCTGCTTTCCCTCTTTTCCCTGAACTCTCTCTTTTCACTCCTTTCCCTCGACTCTCTCTTTTCCCTCCTTTCCCTTGCTTGTCTATTTTACCTCGTCTCCGGCAACTCTCTTTCCCCTCTCTCCCCCCTTTGCTGTCTCCTCTGCCTGGTTTCCCTCTTTACTGTAAACTCTCTCTTTTCCCTCTTTCCCCTCGCCTGTCTCTCTCACCTCTTTCCCCTCACCTGCCTCTTTTCACTGGCTTCCCTCTTTTCCCTGAAATCTCTTTTTTCACTCTTTTCCCTCTTTTCCCTCACATGTCTCTCTTACTTCTCCTCCCGCAACTCTCTCTCTCCTCTCTCCCCCCCTTTGCGGTCTCCTCTGCCTGGTTTCCCTCTTTCCCGTAAACTCTCTTTTTTCACATTTCCCCCTCGCCTGTCTCTTTTCCCTGTATTCCCTCAACTCTCTCCTTTCCCTCTTCCCCCTCGCCCGTCTCTCTCACCTCTTTCCCCTCGCCTGCCTCTTTTCCCTGGTTCCCCTCTTTTCCACGAACTCTCTCTTTTCCCTCTTTACTCTCGCGTGTCTCTTTTATCTCTCTTCCCTCGGTGTCCAATTTGCACACTTTCACTCGCATCACTCTTTCCCTTCTCATTCATCATCTCTCTCTTTTCCCTTTCTGCCCTCGCCTCTCTTCAGGTTTCCCTCAACTCTCTCTTTTCACTCTTCCCCCTCGCCTGTCTCTCTTACTTCTTCTCCCACAACTCTCTCTCTTCCCTGTTACCGCCGTTCCTGACGCTTCTGCCTGCTTTCGCTCTTTTCCCTGAACTCTCTCTTTTCCCTCTTTCCCCTCGCCTGTCTCTTTTCCCTGTAGTCCCTCAACTCTCTCTTTTCCCTCTTTCCCCTCGCCTGTCTCTCTCACCTCTTTCCCCTCACCTGCCTCTTTTCACTGGCTTCCCTCTTTTCCGGGATCTCTCTCTTTTCACTCATTTCCCTCTTTTCCCTCACATCTCTCTCTTACTTCTTCTCCAGCAACTCTCTCTCTCCTCTCTCCCCACCCCCTTGCTGTCTCCTCTGACTGGTTTCCCTCTTTCCCGTAAACTCTCTCTTTTCACACTTTCTCCTCGCCTCTCTCTTTTCCCTGTATTCCCGCAACTCTCTCTTTTCCCTCGTCCCCCCTCGCCTGTCTCCCTCACCTCTTTCCCCTCACCTTCCTCTTTTCCCCGGTTTCCCTCTTTTCCACGAACTCTCTCTTTTCACTCTTTCCCCCTCTCATGTCTCTCTTCCCTGGTTTCCCTCTTTCCCCTCAACTCTCTCTTTTCACTCTTTCCCCTCGCCTGTCTCTCTTACTTCTTCTCCCACAACTCTCTCTCTTCCCTCTTGCCCCCGTTCCTGACTCTTCTGCCTGCTTTCCCTTTTTCCCCTCAACTCTCTCTTTTCACTCCTTTCCCTCGACTCTCTCTTTTCCCTCCTTTCCCTTGCTTGTCTATTTTACCTCGTCTCCGGCAACTCTCTCTCCCCTCTCTCCCCCCCTTTGCTGTCTCTTCTGCCTGGTTTCCCTCTTTACCGTAAACTCTCTCTTTTCCCTCTTTCCCCTCGCCTGTCTCTCTCACCTCTTTCCCCTCACCTGCCTCTTTTCACTGGCTTCCCTCTTTTCCCTGAAATCTCTTTTTTTCACTCTTTTCCCTCTTTTCCCTCACATGTCTCTCTTACTTCTCCTTTCCGCAACTCTCTCTCTCTTCTCTCCCCCCCTTTGCTGTCTCCTCTGCCTGGTTTCCCTCTTTCCCGTAAACTCTCTTTTTTCACATTTCCCCCTCGCCTGTCTCTTTTCCCTGTATTCCCTCAACTCTCTCCTTTCCCTCTTCCCCCTCGCCTGTCTCTCTCACCTCTTTCCCCTCAGCTGCTCTTTTCCCTGGTTTCCCTCTTTTCCACGAACTCTCTCTTTTCACTCTTTCCCCTCACATGTCTCTCTTCCCTGGTTTCCCTCTTTTCCACGAACTCTCTCTTTTCACTCTTTCCCCTCACATGTCTCTCTTCCCTGGTTTCCCTCTTTTCCCTCAACTCTCTCTTTTCACTCTTTTCCCCGCTTTTCTCTTTTCCCTCGCTTGTCTCTTTTCCCTCAACTCTCTCTTTTCCCTCTTTTCCCTCGCATGTCTCTCTTGGTTCTTCTCCCACAACTCTCTCCCCCCCCTCTCCCCCCTTTGCTGTCTCTTCTGCCCGGTTTCCCGCTTTTCCCTCAACTCTCTCTTTTCACTCTTTCCCCTCGCCTGTCTCTCTTACTTCTTCTCCCAGAACTCTCTCTCTTCCCTATTGCCCCCGTTCCTGACTCTTCTGCCTGGTTTCCCTCTTTCCCGTAAACTCTCTCTTTTCACACTTCCCCCTCGCCTGTCTCTTTTCCCTGTATTCCCTCAACTCTCTCCCCTCGCCTGTCTCTCTCACCTCTTTCCCCTCACCTGCCTCTTTTCCCTGGTTTCCCTCTTTTCCACGAACTCTCTCTTTTCACTCTTTTCCCTCTTTTCCCTCACATGTCTCTCTTACTTCTTCTCCTGCAACTCTCTCTCTTTTCTCCCCCCCCATTTGCTATCTCCTCTGCCTGGTTTCCCTCTTTTCCCTAAACGCTCTCTTTTCACTCTTTTCCCCTCTCATATCTCTCTTCCCTGGTTTCCCTCTTTCCCCTCAACTCTCTCTTTTCACTCTTTCCCCTCGCCTGTCTCTCTTACTTCTTCTCCCACAACTCTCTCTCTTCCCTCTTGCCCCCGTTCCTGACTCTTCTGCCTGCTTTCCCTCTTTCCCCTCAACTCTCTCTTTTCACTCCTTTCCCTCAACTCTCTCTTTTTCCCTCCTTTCCCTTGCTTGTCTATTTTACCTCGTCTCCGGCAACGCTCTCCCCCCTCTCTCCCCCCTTTGCTGTCTCTTCTGCCTGGTTTCCCTCTTTCCCGTAAACTCTCTCTTTTCACACTTCCCCCTCGCCTGTCTCTTTTCCCTGTATTCCCTCAACTCTCTCCCCTCGCCTGTCTCTCTCACCTCTTTCCCCTCACCTGCCTCTTTTCCCTGGTTTCCCTCTTTTCCACGAACTCTCTCTTTTCACTCTTTTCCCTCTTTTCCCTCACATGTCTCTCTTACTTCTTCTCCGGCAACTCTCTCTCTCCCCTCTCCCCCCATTTGCTGTCTCTTCTGCCTGGTTTCCCGCTTTTCCCTAAGCTCTCTCTTTTCACTCTTTCCCCTCGCCTGTCTCTTTTACTTCTTCTCCCACAACTCTCTCTCTTCCCTCTTGCCCCCGTTCCTGACTCTTCTGCCTGCTTTCCCTCTTTTCCCTGAACGCTCTCTTTTCACTCCTTTCCCTCGACTCTCTCTTTTCCCTCCTTTCCCTTGCTTGTCTATTTTACCTCGTCTCCGGCAACTCTCTCCCCCCTCTCTCCCCCCTTTGCTGTCTCCTCTGCCTGGTTTCCCTCTTTCCCGTAAACTCTCTTTTTTCACATTTCCCCCTCGCCTGTCTCTTTTCCCTGTATTCCCTCAACTCTCTCCTTTCCCTCTTCCCCCTCGCCCGTCTCTCTCACCTCTTTCCCCTCGCCTGCCTCTTTTCCCTGGTTCCCCTCTTTTCCACGAACTCTCTCTTTTCCCTCTTTACTCTCGCGTGTCTCTTTTATCTCTCTTCCCTCGGTGTCCAATTTTCACACTTTCACTCGCATCACTCTTTCCCTTCTCATTCATCATCTCTCTCTTTTCCCTTTCTGCCCTCGCCTCTCTTCAGGTTTCCCTCAACTCTCTCTTTTCACTCTTCCCCCTCGCATGTCTCTCTTACTTCTTCTCCCACAACTCACTCTCTTCCCTGTTACCGCCGTTCCTGACGCTTCTGCCTGCTTTCCCTCTTTTCCCTGAACTCTCTCTTTTCACTCCATTCCCTCTCATGTCTCTTTTCCCTGGTTTCCCGCTTTTCCCTGAACTCTCTCTTTTCCCTCTTTCCCCTCGCCTGTCTCTTTTCCCTGTAGTCCCTCAACTCTCTCTTTCCCTCTTTCCCCTCGCCTGTCTCTCTCACCTCTTTCCCCTCACCTGCCTCTTTTCACTGGCTTCCCTCTTTTCCGGGATCTCTCTCTTTTCACTCATTTCCCTCTTTTCCCTCACATCTCTCTCTTACTTCTTCTCCAGCAACTCTCTCTCCCCTCTCTCCCAACCCCCTTGCTGTCTCCTCTGACTGGTTTCCCGCTTTCCCATAAACTCTCTCTTTTCACACTTTCCCCTCGCCTGTCTCTCTGACCTCTTTCCCCTCACCTGCCTCTTTTCACTGGCTTCCCTCTTTTCCGGGATCTCTCTCTTTTCACTCATTTCCCTCTTTTCCCTCACATCTCTCTCTTACTTCTTCTCCAGCAACTCTCTCTCCCCTCTCTCCCCACCCCCTTGCTGTCTCCTCTGACTGGTTTCCCTCTTACCCGTAAACTCTCTTTTTTTACACTTTCTCCTCGCCTCTCTCTTTTCCCTGTATTCCCGCAACTCTCTCTTTTCCCTCTTTCCCCCTCGCCTGTCTCCCTCACCTCTTTCCCCTCACCTTCCTCTTTTCCCCGGTTTCCCTCTTTTCCACGAATTCTCTCTTTTCACTCTTCCCCCCCTCATGTCTCTCTTCCCCGGTTTCCCTCTTTTCCCTCAACTCTCTCTTTTCACTCTTGTCCCCGCTTGTCTCTTTTCCCTCAACTCTCTCTTTTCCCTCTTTTCCCTCACATGTCTCTCTTACTTCTTCTCCGGCAAAACTCTCTCCCCCCTCTCCCCCGCTTTGCTGTCTCCTCTGCCTGGTTTCCCTCTTCCCCATAAACTCTCTCTTTTCCCACTTTCCCCTCGCCTGTCTCTTTTCCCTGTATTCCCTCAACTCTCTCCCCTCGCCTCTCTCTCTCACCTCTTTCCCCTCACCTGCCTCTTTTCCCTGGTTTCCCTCTTTTCCACGAACTCTCTCTTTTCACTCTTTTCCCTCTTTTCCCTCACATGTCTCTCTTACTTCTTCTCCGGCAACTCTCTCTCTCCCCTCTCCCCCCATTTGCTGTCTCTTCTGCCTGGTTTCCCGCTTTTTCCTAAGCTCTCTCTTTTCACTCTTTCCCCTCGCCTGTCTCTTTTACTTCTTCTCCCACAACTCTCTCTCTTCCCTCTTGCCCCCGTTCCTGACTCTTCTGCCTGCTTTCCCTCTTTTCCCTGAACGCTCTCTTTTCACTCCTTTCCCTCGACTCTCTCTTTTCCCTCCTTTCCCTTGCTTGTCTATTTTACCTCGTCTCCGGCAACTCTCTCTCCCCTCTCTCCCCCCTTTGCTGTCTCCTCTGCCTGGTTTCCCTCTTTACCGTAAACTCTCTCTTTTCCCTCTTTCCCCTCGCCTGTCTCTCTCACCTCTTTCCCCTCACCTGCCTCTTTTCACTGGCTTCCCTCTTTTCCGGGATCTCTCTCTTTTCACTCATTTCCCTCTTTTCCCTCACATCTCTCTCTTACTTCTTCTCCAGCAACTCTCTCTCCCCTCTCTCCCAACCCCCTTGCTGTCTCCTCTGACTGTTTTCCCGCTTTCCCATAAACTCTCTCTTTTCACACTTTCCCCTCGCCTGTCTCTTTTCCCTGTATTCCCGCAACTCTCTCTTTTCCCTCTTTCCCCTCGCCTGTCTCTCTCACCTCTTTCCCCTCGCCTGCCTCTTTTCACTGGCTTCCCTCTTTTCCGGGATCTCTCTCTTTTCACTCATTTCCCTCTTTTCCCTCACATCTCTCTCTTACTTCTTGTCCAGCAACTCTCTCTCCCCTCTCTCCCAACCCCCTTGCTGTCTCCTCTGACTGGTTTCCCTCTTACCCGTAAACTCTCTTTTTTTACACTTTCTCCTCGCCTCTCTCTTTTCCCTGTATTCCCGCAACTCTCTCTTTTCCCTCTTTCCCCCTCGCCTGTCTCCCTCACCTCTTTCCCCTCACCTTCCTCTTTTCCCCGGTTTCCCTCTTTTCCACGAATTCTCTCTTTTCACTCTTTCCCCCCTCATGTCTCTCTTCCCCGGTTTCCCTCTTTTCCCTCAACTCTCTCTTTTCACTCTTGTCCCCGCTTGTCTCTTTTCCCTCAACTCTCTCTTTTCCCTCTTTTCCCTCACATGTCTCTCTTACTTCTTCTCCGGCAAAACTCTCTCCCCCCTCTCCCCCGCTTTGCTGTCTCCTCTGCCTGGTTTCCCTCTTCCCCGTAAACTCTCTCTTTTCCCACTTTCCCCTCGCCTGTCTCTTTTCCCTGTATTCCCTCAACTCTCTCCCCTCGCCTGTCTCTCTCACCTCTTTCCCCTCACCTGCCTCTTTTCCCTGTTTTCCCTCTTTTCCACGAACTCTCTCTTTTCACTCTTTTCCCTCTTTTCCCTCACATGTCTCTCTTACTTCTTCTCCGGCAACTCTCTCTCTCCCCTCTCCCCCCATTTGCTGTCTCTTCTGCCTGGTTTCCCGCTTTTCCCTAAGCTCTCTCTTTTCACTCTTTCCCCTCGCCTGTCTCTTTTACTTCTTCTCCCACAACTCTCTCTCTTCCCTCTTGCCCCCGTTCCTGACTCTTCTGCCTGCTTTCCCTCTTTTCCCTGAACGCTCTCTTTTCACTCCTTTCCCTCGACTCTCTCTTTTCCCTCCTTTCCCTTGCTTGTCTATTTTACCTCGTCTCCGGCAACTCTCTCCCCCCTCTCTCCCCCCTTTGCTGTCTCCTCTGCCTGGTTTCCCTCTTTACCGTAAACTCTCTCTTTTCCCTCTTTCCCCTCGCCTGTCTCTCTCACCTCTTTCCCCTCACCTGCCTCTTTTCACTGGCTTCCCTCTTTTCCCTGAAATCTCTTTTTTCACTCTTTTCCCTCTTTTCCCTCACATGTCTCTCTTACTTCTCCTCCCGCAACTCTCTCTCTCCTCTCCCCCCCCCTTTGCGGTCTCCTCTGCCTGGTTTCCCTCTTTCCCGTAAACTCTCTTTTTTCACATTTCCCCCTCGCCTGTCTCTTTTCCCTGTATTCCCTCAACTCTCTCCTTTCCCTCTTCCCCCTCGCCCGTCTCTCTCACCTCTTTCCCCTCGCCTGCCTCTTTTCCCTGGTTCCCCTCTTTTCCCTGAACTCTCTCTTTTCCCTCTTTACTCTCGCGTGTCTCTTTTATCTCTCTTCCCTCGGTGTCCAATTTGCACACTTTCACTCGCATCACTCTTTCCCTTCTCATTCATCATCTCTCTCTTTTCCCTTTCTGCCCTCGCCTCTCTTCAGGTTTCCCTCAACTCTCTCTTTTCACTCTTCCCCCTCGCCTGTCTCTCTTACTTCTTCTCCCACAACTCTCTCTCTTCCCTGTTACCGCCGTTCCTGACGCTTCTGCCTGCTTTCCCTCTTTTCCCTGAACTCTCTCTTTTCACTCCATTCCCTCTCATGTCTCTTTTCCCTGGTTTCCCTCTTTTCCCTGAACTCTCTCTTTTCCCTCTTTCCCCTCGCCTGTCTCTTTTCCCTGTAGTCCCTCAACTCTCTCTTTCCCTCTTTCCCCCTCGCCTGTCTCCCTCACCTCTTTCCCCTCACCTTCCTCTTTTCCCCGGCTTCCCTCTTTTCCACGAATTCTCTCTTTTCACTCTTTCCCCCTCTCATGTCTCTCTTCCCTGGTTTCCCTCTTTTCCCTCAACTCTCTCTTTTCACTCTTTTCCCTCTTTTCCCTCACATGTCTCTCTTACTTCTTCTCCGGCAACTCTCTCTCTCTCCCCTCTCCCCCCATTTGCTGTCTCTTCTGCCTGGTTTCCCGCTTTTCCCTAAGCTCTCTCTTTTCACTCTTTCCCCTCGCCTGTCTCTTTTACTTCTTCTCCCACAACTCTCTCTCTTCCCTCTTGCCCCCGTTCCTGACTCTTCTGCCTGCTTTCCCTCTTTTCCCTGAACTCTCTCTTTTCACTCCTTTCCCTCGACTCTCTCTTTTCCCTCCTTTCCCTTGCTTGTCTATTTTACCTCGTCTCCGGCAACTCTCTTTCCCCTCTCTCCCCCCTTTGCTGTCTCCTCTGCCTGGTTTCCCTCTTTACTGTAAACTCTCTCTTTTCCCTCTTTCCCCTCGCCTGTCTCTCTCACCTCTTTCCCCTCACCTGCCTCTTTTCACTGGCTTCCCTCTTTTCCCTGAAATCTCTTTTTTCACTCTTTTCCCTCTTTTCCCTCACATGTCTCTCTTACTTCTCCTCCCGCAACTCTCTCTCTCCTCTCTCCCCCCCTTTGCGGTCTCCTCTGCCTGGTTTCCCTCTTTCCCGTAAACTCTCTTTTTTCACATTTCCCCCTCGCCTGTCTCTTTTCCCTGTATTCCCTCAACTCTCTCCTTTCCCTCTTCCCCCTCGCCCGTCTCTCTCACCTCTTTCCCCTCGCCTGCCTCTTTTCCCTGGTTCCCCTCTTTTCCACGAACTCTCTCTTTTCCCTCTTTACTCTCGCGTGTCTCTTTTATCTCTCTTCCCTCGGTGTCCAATTTGCACACTTTCACTCGCATCACTCTTTCCCTTCTCATTCATCATCTCTCTCTTTTCCCTTTCTGCCCTCGCCTCTCTTCAGGTTTCCCTCAACTCTCTCTTTTCACTCTTCCCCCTCGCCTGTCTCTCTTACTTCTTCTCCCACAACTCTCTCTCTTCCCTGTTACCGCCGTTCCTGACGCTTCTGCCTGCTTTCGCTCTTTTCCCTGAACTCTCTCTTTTCCCTCTTTCCCCTCGCCTGTCTCTTTTCCCTGTAGTCCCTCAACTCTCTCTTTTCCCTCTTTCCCCTCGCCTGTCTCTCTCACCTCTTTCCCCTCACCTGCCTCTTTTCACTGGCTTCCCTCTTTTCCGGGATCTCTCTCTTTTCACTCATTTCCCTCTTTTCCCTCACATCTCTCTCTTACTTCTTCTCCAGCAACTCTCTCTCTCCTCTCTCCCCACCCCCTTGCTGTCTCCTCTGACTGGTTTCCCTCTTTCCCGTAAACTCTCTCTTTTCACACTTTCTCCTCGCCTCTCTCTTTTCCCTGTATTCCCGCAACTCTCTCTTTTCCCTCGTCCCCCCTCGCCTGTCTCCCTCACCTCTTTCCCCTCACCTTCCTCTTTTCCCCGGTTTCCCTCTTTTCCACGAACTCTCTCTTTTCACTCTTTCCCCCTCTCATGTCTCTCTTCCCTGGTTTCCCTCTTTCCCCTCAACTCTCTCTTTTCACTCTTTCCCCTCGCCTGTCTCTCTTACTTCTTCTCCCACAACTCTCTCTCTTCCCTCTTGCCCCCGTTCCTGACTCTTCTGCCTGCTTTCCCTTTTTCCCCTCAACTCTCTCTTTTCACTCCTTTCCCTCGACTCTCTCTTTTCCCTCCTTTCCCTTGCTTGTCTATTTTACCTCGTCTCCGGCAACTCTCTCTCCCCTCTCTCCCCCCCTTTGCTGTCTCTTCTGCCTGGTTTCCCTCTTTACCGTAAACTCTCTCTTTTCCCTCTTTCCCCCTCGCCTGTCTCTCTCACCTCTTTCCCCTCACCTGCCTCTTTTCACTGGCTTCCCTCTTTTCCCTGAAATCTCTTTTTTTCACTCTTTTCCCTCTTTTCCCTCACATGTCTCTCTTACTTCTCCTTTCCGCAACTCTCTCTCTCTTCTCTCCCCCCCTTTGCTGTCTCCTCTGCCTGGTTTCCCTCTTTCCCGTAAACTCTCTTTTTTCACATTTCCCCCTCGCCTGTCTCTTTTCCCTGTATTCCCTCAACTCTCTCCTTTCCCTCTTCCCCCTCGCCTGTCTCTCTCACCTCTTTCCCCTCAGCTGCTCTTTTCCCTGGTTTCCCTCTTTTCCACGAACTCTCTCTTTTCACTCTTTCCCCTCACATGTCTCTCTTCCCTGGTTTCCCTCTTTTCCACGAACTCTCTCTTTTCACTCTTTCCCCTCACATGTCTCTCTTCCCTGGTTTCCCTCTTTTCCCTCAACTCTCTTCTCTTTTCCCTCTTTTCCCCGCTTTTCTCTTTTCCCTCGCTTGTCTCTTTTCCCTCAACTCTCTCTTTTCCCTCTTTTCCCTCGCATGTCTCTCTTGGTTCTTCTCCCACAACTCTCTCTCCCCCCTCTCCCCCCTTTGCTGTCTCTTCTGCCCGGTTTCCCGCTTTTCCCTCAACTCTCTCTTTTCACTCTTTCCCCTCGCCTGTCTCTCTTACTTCTTCTCCCAGAACTCTCTCTCTTCCCTATTGCCCCCGTTCCTGACTCTTCTGCCTGGTTTCCCTCTTTCCCGTAAACTCTCTCTTTTCACACTTCCCCCTCGCCTGTCTCTTTTCCCTGTATTCCCTCAACTCTCTCCCCTCGCCTGTCTCTCTCACCTCTTTCCCCTCACCTGCCTCTTTTCCCTGGTTTCCCTCTTTTCCACGAACTCTCTCTTTTCACTCTTTTCCCTCTTTTCCCTCACATGTCTCTCTTACTTCTTCTCATGCAACTCTCTCTCTTTTCTCCCCCCCCATTTGCTATCTCCTCTGCCTGGTTTCCCTCTTTTCCCTAAACGCTCTCTTTTCACTCTTTTCCCCTCTCATATCTCTCTTCCCTGGTTTCCCTCTTTCCCCTCAACTCTCTCTTTTCACTCTTTCCCCTCGCCTGTCTCTCTTACTTCTTCTCCCACAACTCTCTCTCTTCCCTCTTGCCCCCGTTCCTGACTCTTCTGCCTGCTTTCCCTCTTTCCCCTCAACTCTCTCTTTTCCCTCTTTTCCCTCAACTCTCTCTTTTCCCTCCTTTCCCTTGCTTGTCTATTTTACCTCGTCTCCGGCAACGCTCTCCCCCCTCTCTCCCCCCTTTGCTGTCTCTTCTGCCTGGTTTCCCTCTTTCCCGTAAACTCTCTCTTTTCACACTTCCCCCTCGCCTGTCTCTTTTCCCTGTATTCCCTCAACTCTCTCCCCTCGCCTGTCTCTCTCACCTCTTTCCCCTCACCTGCCTCTTTTCCCTGGTTTCCCTCTTTTCCACGAACTCTCTCTTTTCACTCTTTTCCCTCTTTTCCCTCGCATGTCTCTCTTACTTCTTCTCCGGCAACTCTCTCTCTCCCCTCTCCCCCCATTTGCTGTCTCTTCTGCCTGGTTTCCCGCTTTTCCCTAAGCTCTCTCTTTTCACTCTTTCCCCTCGCCTGTCTCTTTTACTGCTTCTCCCACAACTCTCTCTCTTCCCTCTTGCCCCCGTTCCTGACTCTTCTGCCTGCTTTCCCTCTTTTCCCTGAACGCTCTCTTTTCACTCCTTTCCCTCGACTCTCTCTTTTCCCTCCTTTCCCTTGCTTGTCTATTTTACCTCGTCTCCGGCAACGCTCTCCCCCCTCTCTCCCCCCTTTGCTGTCTCCTCTGCCTGGTTTCCCTCTTTCCCGTAAACTCTCTTTTTTCACATTTCCCCCTCGCCTGTCTCTTTTCCCTGTATTCCCTCAACTCTCTCCTTTCCCTCTTCCCCCTCGCCCGTCTCTCTCACCTCTTTCCCCTCGCCTGCCTCTTTTCCCTGGTTCCCCTCTTTTCCACGAACTCTCTCTTTTCCCTCTTTACTCTCGCGTGTCTCTTTTATCTCTCTTCCCTCGGTGTCCAATTTTCACACTTTCACTCGCATCACTCTTTCCCTTCTCATTCATCATCTCTCTCTTTTCCCTTTCTGCCCTCGCCTCTCTTCAGGTTTCCCTCAACTCTCTCTTTTCACTCTTCCCCCTCGCCTGTCTCTCTTACTTCTTCTCCCACAACTCACTCTCTTCCCTGTTACCGCCGTTCCTGACGCTTCTGCCTGCTTTCCCTCTTTTCCCTGAACTCTCTCTTTTCACTCCATTCCCTCTCATGTCTCTTTTCCCTGGTTTCCCGCTTTTCCCTGAACTCTCTCTTTTCCCTCTTTCCCCTCGCCTGTCTCTTTTCCCTGTAGTCCCTCAACTCTCTCTTTCCCTCTTTCCCCTCGCCTGTCTCTCTCACCTCTTTCCCCTCACCTGCCTCTTTTCACTGGCTTCCCTCTTTTCCGGGATCTCTCTCTTTTCACTCATTTCCCTCTTTTCCCTCACATCTCTCTCTTACTTCTTCTCCAGCAACTCTCTCTCCCCTCTCTCCCAACCCCCTTGCTGTCTCCTCTGACTGGTTTCCCGCTTTCCCATAAACTCTCTCTTTTCACACTTTCCCCTCGCCTGTCTCTCTCACCTCTTTCCCCTCACCTGCCTCTTTTCACTGGCTTCCCTCTTTTCCGGGATCTCTCTCTTTTCACTCATTTCCCTCTTTTCCCTCACATCTCTCTCTTACTTCTTCTCCAGCAACTCTCTCTCCCCTCTCTCCCCACCCCCTTGCTGTCTCCTCTGACTGGTTTCCCTCTTACCCGTAAACTCTCTTTTTTTACACTTTCTCCTCGCCTCTCTCTTTTCCCTGTATTCCCGCAACTCTCTCTTTTCCCTCTTTCCCCCTCGCCTGTCTCCCTCACCTCTTTCCCCTCACCTTCCTCTTTTCCCCGGTTTCCCTCTTTTCCACGAATTCTCTCTTTTCACTCTTTCCCCCCTCATGTCTCTCTTCCCCGGTTTCCCTCTTTTCCCTCAACTCTCTCTTTTCACTCTTGTCCCCGCTTTTCTCTTTTCCCTCAACTCTCTCTTTTCCCTCTTTTCCCTCACATGTCTCTCTTACTTCTTCTCCGGCAAAACTCTCTCCCCCCTCTCCCCCGCTTTGCTGTCTCCTCTGCCTGGTTTCCCTCTTCCCCGTAAACTCTCTCTTTTCCCACTTTCCCCTCGCCTGTCTCTTTTCCCTGTATTCCCTCAACTCTCTGTTTTCCCTCTTCCCCCTCGCCTGTCTCTCTCACCTCTTTCCCCTCACCTGCCTCTTTTCCCCGCTTTCCCTCTTTTCCACGAACTCTCTTTTTTCACTCTTTTCCCTCTTTTCCCTCACATGTCTCTCTTCTTCTCCTGCAACACTCTCTCCCCCCCTCCCCGCCTTTGCTGCCTCCTCTGCCTGGTTTCCCTCTTTCCCGTAAACGCTCTCTTTTCACACTTTCTCCTCGCCTCTCTCTTTTCCCTGTATTCCCGCAACTCTCTCTTTTCCCTCTTTCCCCCTCGCCTGTCTCCCTCACCTCTTTCCCCTCACCTTCCTCTTTTCCCCGGTTTCCCTCTTTTCCACGAACTCTCTCTTTTCACTCTTTCCCCCTCTCATGTCTCTCTTCCCTGGTTTCCCTCTTTCCCCTCAACTCTCTCTTTTCACTCTTTCCCCTCGCCTGTCTCTCTTACTTCTTCTCCCACAACTCTCTCTCTTCCCTCTTGCCCCCGTTCCTGACTCTTCTGCCTGCTTTCCCTTTTTCCCCTCAACTCTCTCTTTTCACTCCTTTCCCTCGACTCTCTCTTTTCCCTCCTTTCCCTTGCTTGTCTATTTTACCTCGTCTCCGGCAACTCTCTCTCCCCTCTCTCCCCCCCTTTGCTGTCTCTTCTGCCTGGTTTCCCTCTTTACCGTAAACTCTCTCTTTTCCCTCTTTCCCCTCGCCTGTCTCTCTCACCTCTTTCCCCTCACCTGCCTCTTTTCACTGGCTTCCCTCTTTTCCCTGAAATCTCTTTTTTCACTCTTTTCCCTCTTTTCCCTCACATGTCTCTCTTACTTCTCCTTTCCGCAACTCTCTCTCTCTTCTCTCCCCCCCTTTGCTGTCTCCTCTGCCTGGTTTCCCTCTTTCCCGTAAACTCTCTTTTTTCACATTTCCCCCTCGCCTGTCTCTTTTCCCTGTATTCCCTCAACTCTCTCCTTTCCCTCTTCCCCCTCGCCTGTCTCTCTCACCTCTTTCCCCTCACCTGCCTCTTTTCCCTGGTTTCCCTCTTTTCCACGAACTCTCTCTTTTCACTCTTTCCCCTCACATGTCTCTCTTCCCTGGTTTCCCTCTTTTCCACGAACTCTCTCTTTTCACTCTTTCCCCTCACATGTCTCTCTTCCCTGGTTTCCCTCTTTTCCCTCAACTCTCTCTTTTCACTCTTTTCCCCGCTTTTCTCTTTTCCCTCGCTTGTCTCTTTTCCCTCAACTCTCTCTTTTCCCTCTTTTCCCTCGCATGTCTCTCTTGGTTCTTCTCCCACAACTCTCTCTCCCCCCTCTCCCCCCTTTGCTGTCTCTTCTGCCCGGTTTCCCGCTTTTCCCTCAACTCTCTCTTTTCACACTTCCCCCTCGCCTGTCTCTTTTCCCTGTATTCCCTCAACTCTCTCTTTTCCCTCTTCCTCCTCGCCTGTCTCTCTCACCTCTTTCCCCTCACCTGCCTCTTTTCCCTGGTTTCCCTCTTTTCCACGAACTCTCTCTTTTCACTCTTTTCCCTCTTTTCCCTCACATGTCTCTCTTACTTCTTCTCCTGCAACTCTCTCTCTTTTCTCCCCCCCCCCATTTGCTATCTCCTCTGCCTGGTTTCCCTCTTTTCCCTAAACGCTCTCTTTTCACTCTTTTCCCCTCTCATATCTCTCTTCCCTGGTTTCCCTCTTTCCCCTCAACTCTCTCTTTTCACTCTTTCCCCTCGCCTGTCTCTTTTACTTCTTCTCCCACAACTCTCTCTCTTCCCTCTTGCCCCCGTTCCTGACTCTTCTGCCTGCTTTCCCTCTTTTCCCTGAACGCTCTCTTTTCACTCCTTTCCCTCGACTCTCTCTTTTCCCTCCTTTCCCTTGCTTGTCTATTTTACCTCGTCTCCGGCAACTCTCTCCCCCCTCTCTCCCCCCTTTGCTGTCTCCTCTGCCTGGTTTCCCTCTTTACCGTAAACTCTCTCTTTTCCCTCTTTCCCCTCGCCTGTCTCTCTCACCTCTTTCCCCTCACCTGCCTCTTTTCACTGGCTTCCCTCTTTTCCCTGAAATCTCTTTTTTCACTCTTTTCCCTCTTTTCCCTCACATGTCTCTCTTACTTCTCCTCCCGCAACTCTCTCTCTCCTCTCTCCCCCCCTTTGCTGTCTCCTCTGCCTGGTTTCCCTCTTTACCGTAAACTCTCTCTTTTCCCTCTTTCCCCTCGCCCGTCTCTCTCACCTCTTTCCCCTCGCCTGCCTCTTTTCCCTGGTTCCCCTCTTTTCCACGAACTCTCTCTTTTCCCTCTTTACTCTCGCGTGTCTCTTTTACTTCTTCTCCCACAACTCTCTCTCTTCCCTCTTGCCCCCGTTCCTGACTCTTCTGCCTGCTTTCCCTCTTTTCCCTGAACGCTCTCTTTTCACTCCTTTCCCTCGACTCTCTCTTTTCCCTCCTTTCCCTTGCTTGTCTATTTTACCTCGTCTCCGGCAACTCTCTCCCCCCTCTCTCCCCCCTTTGCTGTCTCTTCTGCCCGGTTTCCCGCTTTTCCCTCAACTCTCTCTTTTCACTCTTTCCCCTCGCCTGTCTCTCTTACTTCTTCTCCCAGAACTCTCTCTCTTCCCTATTGCCCCCGTTCCTGACTCTTCTGCCTGGTTTCCCTCTCTCCCGTAAACTCTCTCTTTTCACACTTCCCCCTCGCCTGTCTCTTTTCCCTGTATTCCCTCAACTCTCTCCCCTCGCCTGTCTCTCTCACCTCTTTCCCCTCACCTGCCTCTTTTCCCTGGTTTCCCTCTTTTCCACGAACTCTCTCTTTTCACTCTTTTCCCTCTTTTCCCTCACATGTCTCTCTTACTTCTTCTCCGGCAACTCTCTCTCTCCCCTCTCCCCCCATTTGCTGTCTCTTCTGCCTGGTTTCCCGCTTTTCCCTAAGCTCTCTCTTTTCACTCTTTCCCCTCGCCTGTCTCTTTTACTTCTTCTCCCACAACTCTCTCTCTTCCCTCTTGCCCCCGTTCCTGACTCTTCTGCCTGCTTTCCCTCTTTTCCCTGAATGCTCTCTTTTCACTCCTTTCCCTCGACTCTCTCTTTTCCCTCCTTTCCCTTGCTTTTCTATTTTACCTCGTCTCCGGCAACTCTCTCTCCCCTCTCTCCCCCCCTTTGCTGTCTCTTCTGCCTGGTTTCCCTCTTTACCGTAAACTCTCTCTTTTCCCTCTTTCCCCTCGCCTGTCTCTCTCACCTCTTTCCCCTCACCTGCCTCTTTTCACTGGCTTCCCTCTTTTCCCTGAAATCTCTTTTTTCACTCTTTTCCCTCTTTTCCCTCACATGTCTCTCTTACTTCTCCTCCCGCAACTCTCTCTCTCCTCTCCCCCCCCCTTTGCGGTCTCCTCTGCCTGGTTTCCCTCTTTCCCGTAAACTCTCTTTTTTCACACTTCCCCCTCGCCTGTCTCTTTTCCCTGTATTCCCTCAACTCTCTCCCCTCGCCTGTCTCTCTCACCTCTTTCCCCTCACCTGCCTCTTTTCCCTGGTTTCCCTCTTTTCCACGAACTCTCTCTTTTCACTCTTTTCCCTCTTTTCCCCCACATGTCTCTCTTACTTCTTCTCCGGCAACTCTCTCTCTCCCCTCTCCCCCCATTTGCTGTCTCTTCTGCCTGGTTTCCCGCTTTTCCCTAAGCTCTCTCTTTTCACTCTTTCCCCTCGCCTGTCTCTTTTACTTCTTCTCCCACAACTCTCTCTCTTCCCTCTTGCCCCCGTTCCTGACTCTTCTGCCTGCTTTCCCTCTTTTCCCTGAATGCTCTCTTTTCACTCCTTTCCCTCGACTCTCTCTTTTCCCTCCTTTCCCTTGCTTTTCTATTTTACCTCGTCTCCGGCAACTCTCTCTCCCCTCTCTCCCCCCCTTTGCTGTCTCTTCTGCCTGGTTTCCCTCTTTACCGTAAACTCTCTCTTTTCCCTCTTTCCCCTCGCCTGTCTCTCTCACCTCTTTCCCCTCACCTGCCTCTTTTCACTGGCTTCCCTCTTTTCCCTGAAATCTCTTTTTTCACTCTTTTCCCTCTTTTCCCTCACATGTCTCTCTTACTTCTCCTTTCCGCAACTCTCTCTCTCTTCTCTCCCCCCCTTTGCTGTCTCCTCTGCCTGGTTTCCCTCTTTCCCGTAAACTCTCTTTTTTCACATTTCCCCCTCGCCTGTCTCTTTTCCCTGTATTCCCTCAACTCTCTCCTTTCCCTCTTCCCCCTCGCCTGTCTCTCTCACCTCTTTCCCCTCACCTGCCTCTTTTCCCTGGTTTCCCTCTTTTCCACGAACTCTCTCTTTTCACTCTTTCCCCTCACATGTCTCTCTTCCCTGGTTTCCCTCTTTTCCACGAACTCTCTCTTTTCACTCTTTCCCCTCACATGTCTCTCTTCCCTGGTTTCCCTCTTTTCCCTCAACTCTCTCTTTTCACTCTTTTCCCCGCTTTTCTCTTTTCCCTCGCTTGTCTCTTTTCCCTCAACTCTCTCTTTTCCCTCTTTTCCCTCGCATGTCTCTCTTGGTTCTTCTCCCACAACTCTCTCTCCCCCCTCTCCCCCCTTTGCTGTCTCTTCTGCCCGGTTTCCCGCTTTTCCCTCAACTCTCTCTTTTCACACTTCCCCCTCGCCTGTCTCTTTTCCCTGTATTCCCTCAACTCTCTCTTTTCCCTCTTCCTCCTCGCCTGTCTCTTTTCCCTGTATTCCCTCAACTCTCTCTTTTCCCTCTTTCCCCTCGCCTGTCTCTCTCACCTCTTTCCCCTCACCTGCCTCTTTTCCCCGGTATCCCTCTTTTCCATGAACTCTCTCTTTTCACTCTTTCCCCCTCTCATGTCTCTCTTCCCTGGTTTCCCTCTTCTCCCTCAACTCTCTCTTTCCCCTCTTTCCCCTCGACTCTCTCTTTTCCCTCTTTTCCCTCACGTCTCTGTTACGTCTTGTCCGGCAACTCTCTCTCCTCTCTCTCCCCCCCTTTGCGGTCTCCTCTGCCTGGTTTCCCTCTTTCCCCTAAACTCTCTCTTTTCAAACATTCCCCTCGCCTGTCTCTTTTCCCTGTATTCCCGCAACTCTCTCTTTTCCCTCTTTCCCCCTCGCCTGTCTCCCTCACCTCTTTCCCCTCACCTTCCTCTTTTCCCCGGTTTCCCTCTTTTCCACGAATTCTCTCTTTTCACTCTTTCCCCCCTCATGTCTCTCTTCCCTGGTTTCCCTCTTTTCCCTCAACTCTCTCTTTTCACTCTTGTCCCCGCTTGTCTCTTTTCCCTCAACTCTCTCTTTTCCCTCTTTTCCCTCACATGTCTCTCTTACGTCTTCTCCGGCAAAACTCTCTCCCCCCTCTCCCCCGCTTTGCTGTCTCCTCTGCCTGGTTTCCCTCTTCCCCGTAAACTCTCTCTTTTCCCACTTTCCCCTCGCCTGTCTCTTTTCCCTGTATTCCCTCAACTCTCTCCCCTCGCCTGTCTCTCTCACCTCTTTCCCCTCACCTGCCTCTTTTCCCTGGTTTCCCTCTTTTCCACGAACTCTCTCTTTTCCCTCTTTTCCCTCGCATGTCTCTCTTGGTTCTTCTCCCACAACTCTCTCTCCCCCCTCTCCCCCCTTTGCTGTCTCTTCTGCCCGGTTTCCCGCTTTTCCCTCAACTCTCTCTTTTCACTCTTTCCCCTCGCCTGTCTCTCTTACTTCTTCTCCCAGAACTCTCTCTCTTCCCTATTGCCCCCGTTCCTGACTCTTCTGCCTGGTTTCCCTCTTTTCCACGAACTCTCTCTTTTCACTCTTTTCCCTCGACTCTCTCTTTTCACTCTTTTCCCTCACATCTCTCTTTTACGTCTTCTCCGGCAACACTCTCTCCCCCCTCTCCCCCGCTTTGCTGTCTCCTCTGCCTGGTTTCCCTCTTCCCCGTAAACTCTCTCTTTTCCCACTTCCCCCCCCGCCTGTCTCTTTTCCCTGTATTCCCTCAACTCTCTCCTTTCCCTCTTCCCCTCAAGTGTCTCTTTTCCCTGTATTCCCTCAACTCTCTCTTTTCCCTCTTCCTCCTCGCCTGTCTCTCTCACCTCTTTCCCCTCACCTGCCTCTTTTCCCTGGTTTCCCTCTTTTCCACGAACTCTCTCTTTTCACTCTTTCCCCCTCTCATGTCTCTCTTCCCTGGTTTCCCTCTTCTCCCTCAACTCTCTCTTTTCCCTCTTTCCCCTCGACTCTCTCTTTTCCCTCTTTTCCCTCACATGTCTCTGTTACTTCTTGTCCGGCAACTCTCTCTCTCCTCTCTCCCCCCCTTTGCGGTCTCCTCTGCCTGGTTTCCCTCTTTCCCCTAAACTCTCTCTTTTCAAACATTCCCCTCGCCTGTCTCTTTTCCCTGTATTCCCTCAACTCTTTCTTTTCCCTCTTTCCCCTCGCCTGTCTCACTCACCTCTTTACCCTCACCTGTGTCTTTTCACTGCTTTCCCTCTTTTCCCTGAACTCTCTCTTTTCACTCTTTTCCCTCGACTCTCTCTTTTCACTCTTTTCCCTCACATCTCTCTTTTACTTCTTCTCCGGCAACACTCTCTCCCCCCTCTCCCCCGCTTTGCTGTCTCCTCTGCCTGGTTTCCCTCTTCCCCGTAAACTCTCTCTTTTCCCACTTCCCCCCGCCTGTCTCTTTTCCCTGTATTCCCTCAACTCTCTCCTTTCCTTCTTCCCCTCAAGTGTCTCTTTTCCCTGTATTCCCTCAACTCTCTCTTTTCCCTCTTCCTCCTCGCCTGTCTCTCTCACCTCTTTCCCCTCACCTGCCTCTTTTCCCTGGTTTCCCTCTTTTCCACGAACTCTCTCTTTTCACTCTTTTCCCTCTTTTCCCTCACATGTCTCTCTTACTTCTTCTCCTGCAACTCTCTCTCTTTTCTCCCCCCCCCCATTTGCTATCTCCTCTGCCTGGTTTCCCTCTTTTCCCTAAACGCTCTCTTTTCACTCTTTTCCCCTCTCATATCTCTCTTCCCTGGTTTCCCTCTTTCCCCTCAACTCTCTCTTTTCACTCTTTCCCCTCGCCTGTCTCTTTTACTTCTTCTCCCACAACTCTCTCTCTTCCCTCTTGCCCCCGTTCCTGACTCTTCTGCCTGCTTTCCCTCTTTTCCCTGAACGCTCTCTTTTCACTCCTTTCCCTCGACTCTCTCTTTTCCCTCCTTTCCCTTGCTTGTCTATTTTACCTCGTCTCCGGCAACTCTCTCCCCCCTCTCTCCCCCCTTTGCTGTCTCCTCTGCCTGGTTTCCCTCTTTCCCGTAAACTCTCTCTTTTCACACTTCCCCCTCGCCTGTCTCTTTTCCCTGTATTCCCTCAACTCTCTCCTTTCCCTCTTCCCCCTCGCCCGTCTCTCTCACCTCTTTCCCCTCGCCTGCCTCTTTTCCCTGGTTCCCCTCTTTTCCCTGAACTCTATCTTTTCCCTCTTTACTCTCGCGTGTCTCTTTTATCTCTCTTCCCTCGGTGTCCAATTTGCACACTTTCACTCGCATCACTCTTTCCCTTCTCATTCATCATCTCTCTCTTTTCCCTTTCTGCCCTCGCCTCTCTTCAGGTTTCCCTCAACTCTCTCTTTTCACTCTTCCCCCTCGCCTGTCTCTCTTACTTCTTCTCCCACAACTCACTCTCTTCCCTGTTACCGCCGTTCCTGACGCTTCTGCCTGCTTTCCCTCTTTTCCCTGAACTCTCTCTTTTCACTCCATTCCCTCTCATGTCTCTTTTCCCTGGTTTCCCGCTTTTCCCTGAACTCTCTCTTTTCCCTCTTTCCCCTCGCCTGTCTCTTTTCCCTGTAGTCCCTCAACTCTCTCTTTCCCTCTTTCCCCTCGCCTGTCTCTCTCACCTCTTTCCCCTCACCTGCCTCTTTTCACTGGCTTCCCTCTTTTCCGGGATCTCTCTCTTTTCACTCATTTCCCTCTTTTCCCTCACATCTCTCTCTTACTTCTTCTCCAGCAACTCTCTCTCCCCTCTCTCCCAACCCCCTTGCTGTCTCCTCTGACTGGTTTCCCTCTTACCCGTAAACTCTCTTTTTTTACACTTTCTCCTCGCCTCTCTCTTTTCCCTGTATTCCCGCAACTCTCTCTTTTCCCTCTTTCCCCCTCGCCTGTCTCCCTCACCTCTTTCCCCTCACCTTCCTCTTTTCCCTGGTTTCCCTCTTTTCCACGAATTCTCTCTTTTCACTCTTTCCCCCCTCATGTCTCTCTTCCCCGGTTTCCCTCTTTTCCCTCAACTCTCTCTTTTCACTCTTGTCCCCGCTTGTCTCTTTTCCCTCAACTCTCTCTTTTCCCTCTTTTCCCTCACATGTCTCTCTTACTTCTTCTCCGGCAAAACTCTCTCCCCCCTCTCCCCCGCTTTGCTGTCTCCTCTGCCTGGTTTCCCTCTTCCCCGTAAACTCTCTCTTTTCCCACTTTCCCCTCGCCTGTCTCCTTTCCCTGTATTCCCTCAACTCTCTCCCCTCGCCTGTCTCCCTCACCTCTTTCCCCTCTCCTGCCTCTTTTCCCTGGTTTCCCTCTTTTCCACGAACTCTCTCTTTTCACTCTTTTCCCTCTTTTCCCTTACATGTCTCTCTTACTTCTTCTCCGGCAACTCTCTCTCTCCCCTCTCCCCCCATTTGCTGTCTCTTCTACCTGGTTTCCCGCTTTTCCCTAAGCTCTCTCTTTTCACTCTTTCCCCTCGCCTGTCTCTTTTACTGCTTCTCCCACAACTCTCTCTCTTCCCTCTTGCCCCCGTTCCTGACTCTTCTGCCTGCTTTCCCTCTTTTCCCTGAACGCTCTCTTTTCACTCCTTTCCCTCGACTCTCTCTTTTCCCTCCTTTCCCTTGCTTGTCTATTTTACCTCGTCTCCGGCAACTCTCTCCCCCCTCTCTCCCCCCTTTGCTGTCTCCTCTGCCTGGTTTCCCTCTTTACCGTAAACTCTCTCTTTTCCCTCTTTCCCCTCGCCTGTCTCTCTCACCTCTTTCCCCTCACCTGCCTCTTTTCACTGGCTTCCCTCTTTTCCCTGAAATCTCTTTTTTCACTCTTTTCCCTCTTTTCCCTCACATGTCTCTCTTACTTCTCCTCCCGCAACTCTCTCTCTCCTCTCCCCCCCCCTTTGCGGTCTCCTCTGCCTGGTTTCCCTCTTTCCCGTAAACTCTCTTTTTTCACATTTCCCCCTCGCCTGTCTCTTTTCCCTGTATTCCCTCAACTCTCTCCTTTCCCTCTTCCCCCTCGCCCGTCTCTCTCACCTCTTTCCCCTCGCCTGCCTCTTTTCCCTGGTTCCCCTCTTTTCCACGAACTCTCTCTTTTCCCTCTTTACTCTCGCGTGTCTCTCTTATCTCTCTTCCCTCGGTGTCCAATTTTCACACTTTCACTCGCATCACTCTTTCCCTTCTCATTCATCATCTCTCTCTTTTCCCTTTCTGCCCTCGCCTCTCTTCAGGTTTCCCTCAACTCTCTCTTTTCACTCTTCCCCCTCGCCTGTCTCTCTTACTTCTTCTCCCACAACTCTCTCTCTTCCCTGTTACCGCCGTTCCTGACGCTTCTGCCTGCTTTCGCTCTTTTCCCTGAACTCTCTCTTTTCACTCCATTCCCTCTCATGTCTCTTTTCCCTGGTTTCCCTCTTTTCCCTGAACTCTCTCTTTTCCCTCTTTCCCCTCGCCTGTCTCTTTTCCCTGTAGTCCCTCAACTCTCTCTTTCCCTCTTTCCCCCTCGCCTGTCTCCCTCACCTCTTTCCCCTCACCTTCCTCTTTTCCCCGGCTTCCCTCTTTTCCACGAATTCTCTCTTTTCACTCTTTCCCCCTCTCATGTCTCTCTGCCCTGGTTTCCCTCTTTTCCCTCAACTCTCTCTTTTCACTCTTTTCCCCGCTTTTCTCTTTTCCCTCAACTCTCTCTTTTCCCTCTTTTCCCTCACATGTCTCTCTTACTTCTTCTCCGGCAACTCTCTCTCTCCCCTCTCCCCCCATTTGCTGTCTCTTCTGCCTGGTTTCCCGCTTTTCCCTAAGCTCTCTCTTTTCACTCTTTCCCCTCGCCTGTCTCTTTTACTTCTTCTCCCACAACTCTCTCTCTTCCCTCTTGCCCCCGTTCCTGACTCTTCTGCCTGCTTTCCCTCTTTTCCCTGAACGCTCTCTTTTCACTCCTTTCCCTCGACTCTCTCTTTTCCCTCCTTTCCCTTGCTTGTCTATTTTACCTCGTCTCCGGCAACTCTCTCCCCCCTCTCTCCCCCCTTTGCTGTCTCCTCTGCCTGGTTTCCCTCTTTACCGTAAACTCTCTCTTTTCCCTCTTTCCCCTCGCCTGTCTCTCTCACCTCTTTCCCCTCACCTGCCTCTTTTCACTGGCTTCCCTCTTTTCCCTGAAATCTCTTTTTTCACTCTTTTCCCTCTTTTCCCTCACATGTCTCTCTTACTTCTCCTCCCGCAACTCTCTCTCTCCTCTCTCCCCCCCTTTGCGGTCTCCTCTGCCTGGTTTCCCTCTTTCCCGTAAACTCTCTTTTTTCACATTTCCCCCTCGCCTGTCTGTTTTCCCTGTATTCCCTCAACTCTCTCCTTTCCCTCTCCCCCCTCGCCCGTCTCTCTCACCTCTTTCCCCTCGCCTGCCTCTTTTCCCTGGTTCCCCTCTTTTCCCTGAACTCTCTCTTTTCCCTCTTTACTCTCGCGTGTCTCTTTTATCTCTCTTCCCTCGGTGTCCAATTTTCACACTTTCACTCGCATCACTCTTTCCCTTCTCATTCATCATCTCTCTCTTTTCCCTTTCTGCCCTCGCCTCTCTTCAGGTTTCCCTCAACTCTCTCTTTTCACTCTTCCCCCTCGCCTGTCTCTCTTACTTCTTCTCCCACAACTCTCTCTCTTCCCTGTTACCGCCGTTCCTGACGCTTCAGCCTGCTTTCCCTCTTTTCCCTGAACTCTCTCTTTTCACTCCATTCCCTCTCATGTCTCTTTTCCCTGGTTTCCCTCTTTTCCCTGAACTCTCTCTTTTCCCTCTTTCCCCTCGCCTGTCTCTTTTCCCTGTAGTCCCTCAACTCTCTCTTTTCCCTCTTTCCCCGCGCCTGTCTCTCTCACCTCTTTCCCCTCACCTGCCTCTTTTCACTGGCTTCCCTCTTTTCCGGGATCTCTCTCTTTTCACTCATTTCCATCTTTTCCCTCACATCTCTCTCTTACTTCTTCTTCAGCAACTCTCTCTCCTCTCTCTCCCCACCCCCTTGCTGTCTCTTCTGACTGGTTTCCCTCTTTCCCGTAAACTCTCTCTTTTCCCACTTTCCCCTCGCCTCTCTCTTTTCCCTGTATTCCCGCAACTCTCTCTTTTCCCTCTTCCCCCCTCGCCTGTCTCCCTCACCTCTTTCCCCTCACCTTCCTCTTTTCCCCGGTTTCCCTCTTTTCCACGAACTCTCTCTTTTCACTCTTTCCCCCTCTCATGTCTCTCTTCCCTGGTTTCCCTCTTTCCCCTCAACTCTCTCTTTTCACTCTTTCCCCTCGCCTGTCTCTCTTACTTCTTCTCCCACAACTCTCTCTCTTCCCTCTTGCCCCCGTTCCTGACTCTTCTGCCTGCTTTCCCTTTTTCCCCTCAACTCTCTCTTTTCACTCCTTTCCCTCGACTCTCTCTTTTCCCTCCTTTCCCTTGCTTGTCTATTTTACCTCGTCTCCGGCAACTCTCTCTCCCCTCTCTCCCCCCCTTTGCTGTCTCTTCTGCCTGGTTTCCCTCTTTACCGTAAACTCTCTCTTTTCCCTCTTTCCCCTCGCCTGTCTCTCTCACCTCTTTCCCCTCACCTGCCTCTTTTCACTGGCTTCCCTCTTTTCCCTGAAATCTCTTTTTTCACTCTTTTCCCTCTTTTCCCTCACATGTCTCTCTTACTTCTCCTTTCCGCAACTCTCTCTCTCTTCTCTCCCCCCCTTTGCTGTCTCCTCTGCCTGGTTTCCCTCTTTCCCGTAAACTCTCTTTTTTCACATTTCCCCCTCGGCTGTCTCTTTTCCCTGTATTCCCTCAACTCTCTCCTTTCCCTCTTCCCCCTCGCCTGTCTCTCTCACCTCTTTCCCCTCACCTGCCTCTTTTCCCTGGTTTCCCTCTTTTCCACGAACTCTCTCTTTTCACTCTTTCCCCTCACATGTCTCTCTTCCCTGGTTTCCCTCGTTTCCACGAACTCTCTCTTTTCACTCTTTCCCCTCACATGTCTCTCTTCCCTGGTTTCCCTCTTTTCCCTCAACTCTCTCTTTTCACTCTTTTCCCCGCTTTTCTCTTTTCCCTCGCTTGTCTCTTTTCCCTCAACTCTCTCTTTTCCCTCTTTTCCCTCGCATGCCTCTCTTGGTTCTTCTCCCACAACTCTCTCTCCCCCCTCTCCCCCCTTTGCTGTCTCTTCTGCCCGGTTTCCCGCTTTTCCCTCAACTCTCTCTTTTCACTCTTTCCCCTCGCCTGTCTCTCTTACTTCTTCTCCCAGAACTCTCTCTCTTCCCTATTGCCCCCGTTCCTGACTCTTCTGCCTGGTTTCCCTCTTTTCCACGAACTCTCTCTTTTCACTCTTTTCCCTCGACTCTCTCTTTTCACTCTTTTCCCTCACATCTCTCTTTTACTTCTTCTCCGGCAACACTCTCTCCCCCCTCTCCCCCGCTTTGCTGTCTCCTCTGCCTGGTTTCCCTCTTCCCCGTAAACTCTCTCTTTTCCCACTTCCCCCCCGCCTGTCTCTTTTCCCTGTATTCCGTCAACTCTCTCCTTTCCCTCTTCCCCTCAAGTGTCTCTTTTCCCTGTATTCCCTCAACTCTCTCTTTTCCCTCTTCCTCCTCGCCTGTCTCTCTCACCTCTTTCCCCTCACCTGCCTCTTTTCCCTGGTTTCCCTCTTTTCCACGAACTCTCTCTTTTCACTCTTTCCCCCTCTCATGTCTCTCTTCCCTGGTTTCCCTCTTCTCCCTCAACTCTCTCTTTTCCCTCTTTCCCCTCGACTCTCTCTTTTCCCTCTTTTCCCTCACATGTCTCTGTTACTTCTTGTCCGGCAACTCTCTCTCTCCTCTCTCCCCCCCTTTGCGGTCTCCTCTGCCTGGTTTCCCTCTTTCCCCTAAACTCTCTCTTTTCAAACATTCCCCTCGCCTGTCTCTTTTCCCTGTATTCCCTCAACTCTTTCTTTTCCCTCTTTCCCCTCGCCTGTCTCACTCACCTCTTTACCCTCACCTGTGTCTTTTCACTGCTTTCCCTCTTTTCCCTGAACTCTCTCTTTTCACTCTTTTCCCTCGACTCTCTCTTTTCACTCTTTTCCCTCACATCTCTCTTTTACTTCTTCTCCGGCAACACTCTCTCCCCCCTCTCCCCCGCTTTGCTGTCTCCTCTGCCTGGTTTCCCTCTTCCCCGTAAACTCTCTCTTTTCCCACTTCCCCCCGCCTGTCTCTTTTCCCTGTATTCCCTCAACTCTCTCCTTTCCTTCTTCCCCTCAAGTGTCTCTTTTCCCTGTATTCCCTCAACTCTCTCTTTTCCCTCTTCCTCCTCGCCTGTCTCTCTCACCTCTTTCCCCTCACCTGCCTCTTTTCCCTGGTTTCCCTCTTTTCCACGAACTCTCTCTTTTCACTCTTTTCCCTCTTTTCCCTCACATGTCTCTCTTACTTCTTCTCCTGCAACTCTCTCTCTTTTCTCCCCCCCCCCATTTGCTATCTCCTCTGCCTGGTTTCCCTCTTTTCCCTAAACGCTCTCTTTTCACTCTTTTCCCCTCTCATATCTCTCTTCCCTGGTTTCCCTCTTTCCCCTCAACTCTCTCTTTTCACTCTTTCCCCTCGCCTGTCTCTTTTACTTCTTCTCCCACAACTCTCTCTCTTCCCTCTTGCCCCCGTTCCTGACTCTTCTGCCTGCTTTCCCTCTTTTCCCTGAACGCTCTTTTTTCACTCCTTTCCCTCGACTCTCTCTTTTCCCTCCTTTCCCTTGCTTGTCTATTTTACCTCGTCTCCGGCAACTCTCTCCCCCCTCTCTCCCCCCTTTGCTGTCTCCTCTGCCTGGTTTCCCTCTTTACCGTAAACTCTCTCTTTTCCCTCTTTCCCCTCGCCTGTCTCTCTCACCTCTTTCCCCTCACCTGCCTCTTTTCACTGGCTTCCCTCTTTTCCCTGAAATCTCTTTTTTCACTCTTTTCCCTCTTTTCCCTCACATGTCTCTCTTACTTCTCCTCCCGCAACTCTCTCTCTCCTCTCTCCCCCCCCTTTGCTGTCTCCTCTGCCTGGTTTCCCTCTTTACCGTAAACTCTCTCTTTTCCCTCTTTCCCCTCGCCCGTCTCTCTCACCTCTTTCCCCTCGCCTGCCTCTTTTCCCTGGTTCCCCTCTTTTCCACGAACTCTCTCTTTTCCCTCTTTACTCTCGCGTGTCTCTTTTACTTCTTCTCCCACAACTCTCTCTCTTCCCTCTTGCCCCCGTTCCTGACTCTTCTGCCTGCTTTCCCTCTTTTCCCTGAACGCTCTCTTTTCACTCCTTTCCCTCGACTCTCTCTTTTCCCTCCTTTCCCTTGCTTGTCTATTTTACCTCGTCTCCGGCAACTCTCTCCCCCCTCTCTCCCCCCTTTGCTGTCTCTTCTGCCCGGTTTCCCGCTTTTCCCTCAACTCTCTCTTTTCACTCTTTCCCCTCGCCTGTCTCTCTTACTTCTTCTCCCAGAACTCTCTCTCTTCCCTATTGCCCCCGTTCCTGACTCTTCTGCCTGGTTTCCCTCTTTCCCGTAAACTCTCTCTTTTCACACTTCCCCCTCGCCTGTCTCTTTTCCCTGTATTCCCTCAACTCTCTCCCCTCGCCTGTCTCTCTCACCTCTTTCCCCTCACCTGCCTCTTTTCCCTGGTTTCCCTCTTTTCCACGAACTCTCTCTTTTCACTCTTTTCCCTCTTTTCCCTCACATGTCTCTCTTACTTCTTCTCCGGCAACTCTCTCTCTCCCCTCTCCCCCCATTTGCTGTCTCTTCTGCCTGGTTTCCCGCTTTTCCCTAAGCTCTCTCTTTTCACTCTTTCCCCTCGCCTGTCTCTTTTACTTCTTCTCCCACAACTCTCTCTCTTCCCTCTTGCCCCCGTTCCTGACTCTTCTGCCTGCTTTCCCTCTTTTCCCTGAATGCTCTCTTTTCACTCCTTTCCCTCGACTCTCTCTTTTCCCTCCTTTCCCTTGCTTTTCTATTTTACCTCGTCTCCGGCAACTCTCTCTCCCCTCTCTCCCCCCTTTGCTGTCTCTTCTGCCTGGTTTCCCTCTTTACCGTAAACTCTCTCTTTTCCCTCTTTCCCCTCGCCTGTCTCTCTCACCTCTTTCCCCTCACCTGCCTCTTTTCACTGGCTTCCCTCTTTTCCCTGAAATCTCTTTTTTCACTCTTTTCCCTCTTTTCCCTCACATGTCTCTCTTACTTCTCCTCCCGCAACTCTCTCTCTCCTCTCTCCCCCCCTTTGCGGTCTCCTCTGCCTGGTTTCCCTCTTTCCCGTAAACTCTCTTTTTTCACATTTCCCCCTCGCCTGTCTCTTTTCCCTGTATTCCCTCAACTCTCTCCTTTCCCTCTTCCCCCTCGCCCGTCTCTCTCACCTCTTTCCCCTCGCCTGCCTCTTTTCCCTGGTTCCCCTCTTTTCCACGAACTCTCTCTTTTCCCTCTTTACTCTCGCGTGTCTCTCTTATCTCTCTTCCCTCGGTGTCCAATTTTCACACTTTCACTCGCATCACTCTTTCCCTTCTCATTCATCATCTCTCTCTTTTCCCTTTCTGCCCTCGCCTCTCTTCAGGTTTCCCTCAACTCTCTCTTTTCACTCTTCCCCCTCGCCTGTCTCTCTTACTTCTTCTCCCACAACTCTCTCTCTTCCCTGTTACCGCCGTTCCTGACGCTTCTGCCTGCTTTCGCTCTTTTCCCTGAACTCTCTCTTTTCACTCCATTCCCTCTCATGTCTCTTTTCCCTGGTTTCCCTCTTTTCCCTGAACTCTCTCTTTTCCCTCTTTCCCCTCGCCTGTCTCTTTTCCCTGTAGTCCCTCAACTCTCTCTTTCCCTCTTTCCCCCTCGCCTGTCTCCCTCACCTCTTTCCCCTCACCTTCCTCTTTTCCCCGGCTTCCCTCTTTTCCACGAATTCTCTCTTTTCACTCTTTCCCCCTCTCATGTCTCTCTGCCCTGGTTTCCCTCTTTTCCCTCAACTCTCTCTTTTCACTCTTTTCCCCGCTTTTCTCTTTTCCCTCAACTCTCTCTTTTCCCTCTTTTCCCTCACATGTCTCTCTTACTTCTTCTCCGGCAACTCTCTCTCTCCCCTCTCCCCCCATTTGCTGTCTCTTCTGCCTGGTTTCCCGCTTTTCCCTAAGCTCTCTCTTTTCACTCTTTCCCCTCGCCTGTCTCTTTTACTTCTTCTCCCACAACTCTCTCTCTTCCCTCTTGCCCCCGTTCCTGACTCTTCTGCCTGCTTTCCCTCTTTTCCCTGAACGCTCTCTTTTCACTCCTTTCCCTCGACTCTCTCTTTTCCCTCCTTTCCCTTGCTTGTCTATTTTACCTCGTCTCCGGCAACTCTCTCCCCCCTCTCTCCCCCCTTTGCTGTCTCCTCTGCCTGGTTTCCCTCTTTACCGTAAACTCTCTCTTTTCCCTCTTTCCCCTCGCCTGTCTCTCTCACCTCTTTCCCCTCACCTGCCTCTTTTCACTGGCTTCCCTCTTTTCCCTGAAATCTCTTTTTTCACTCTTTTCCCTCTTTTCCCTCACATGTCTCTCTTACTTCTCCTCCCGCAACTCTCTCTCTCCTCTCTCCCCCCCTTTGCGGTCTCCTCTGCCTGGTTTCCCTCTTTCCCGTAAACTCTCTTTTTTCACATTTCCCCCTCGCCTGTCTGTTTTCCCTGTATTCCCTCAACTCTCTCCTTTCCCTCTCCCCCCTCGCCCGTCTCTCTCACCTCTTTCCCCTCGCCTGCCTCTTTTCCCTGGTTCCCCTCTTTTCCCTGAACTCTCTCTTTTCCCTCTTTACTCTCGCGTGTCTCTTTTATCTCTCTTCCCTCGGTGTCCAATTTTCACACTTTCACTCGCATCACTCTTTCCCTTCTCATTCATCATCTCTCTCTTTTCCCTTTCTGCCCTCGCCTCTCTTCAGGTTTCCCTCAACTCTCTCTTTTCACTCTTCCCCCTCGCCTGTCTCTCTTACTTCTTCTCCCACAACTCTCTCTCTTCCCTGTTACCGCCGTTCCTGACGCTTCAGCCTGCTTTCCCTCTTTTCCCTGAACTCTCTCTTTTCACTCCATTCCCTCTCATGTCTCTTTTCCCTGGTTTCCCTCTTTTCCCTGAACTCTCTCTTTTCCCTCTTTCCCCTCGCCTGTCTCTTTTCCCTGTAGTCCCTCAACTCTCTCTTTTCCCTCTTTCCCCGCGCCTGTCTCTCTCACCTCTTTCCCCTCACCTGCCTCTTTTCACTGGCTTCCCTCTTTTCCGGGATCTCTCTCTTTTCACTCATTTCCATCTTTTCCCTCACATCTCTCTCTTACTTCTTCTTCAGCAACTCTCTCTCCTCTCTCTCCCCACCCCCTTGCTGTCTCTTCTGACTGGTTTCCCTCTTTCCCGTAAACTCTCTCTTTTCCCACTTTCCCCTCGCCTCTCTCTTTTCCCTGTATTCCCGCAACTCTCTCTTTTCCCTCTTCCCCCCTCGCCTGTCTCCCTCACCTCTTTCCCCTCACCTTCCTCTTTTCCCCGGTTTCCCTCTTTTCCACGAACTCTCTCTTTTCACTCTTTCCCCCTCTCATGTCTCTCTTCCCTGGTTTCCCTCTTTCCCCTCAACTCTCTCTTTTCACTCTTTCCCCTCGCCTGTCTCTCTTACTTCTTCTCCCACAACTCTCTCTCTTCCCTCTTGCCCCCGTTCCTGACTCTTCTGCCTGCTTTCCCTTTTTCCCCTCAACTCTCTCTTTTCACTCCTTTCCCTCGACTCTCTCTTTTCCCTCCTTTCCCTTGCTTGTCTATTTTACCTCGTCTCCGGCAACTCTCTCTCCCCTCTCTCCCCCCCTTTGCTGTCTCTTCTGCCTGGTTTCCCTCTTTACCGTAAACTCTCTCTTTTCCCTCTTTCCCCTCGCCTGTCTCTCTCACCTCTTTCCCCTCACCTGCCTCTTTTCACTGGCTTCCCTCTTTTCCCTGAAATCTCTTTTTTCACTCTTTTCCCTCTTTTCCCTCACATGTCTCTCTTACTTCTCCTTTCCGCAACTCTCTCTCTCTTCTCTCCCCCCCTTTGCTGTCTCCTCTGCCTGGTTTCCCTCTTTCCCGTAAACTCTCTTTTTTCACATTTCCCCCTCGCCTGTCTCTTTTCCCTGTATTCCCTCAACTCTCTCCTTTCCCTCTTCCCCCTCGCCTGTCTCTCTCACCTCTTTCCCCTCACCTGCCTCTTTTCCCTGGTTTCCCTCTTTTCCACGAACTCTCTCTTTTCACTCTTTCCCCTCACATGTCTCTCTTCCCTGGTTTCCCTCGTTTCCACGAACTCTCTCTTTTCACTCTTTCCCCTCACATGTCTCTCTTCCCTGGTTTCCCTCTTTTCCCTCAACTCTCTCTTTTCACTCTTTTCCCCGCTTTTCTCTTTTCCCTCGCTTGTCTCTTTTCCCTCAACTCTCTCTTTTCCCTCTTTTCCCTCGCATGCCTCTCTTGGTTCTTCTCCCACAACTCTCTCTCCCCCCTCTCCCCCCTTTGCTGTCTCTTCTGCCCGGTTTCCCGCTTTTCCCTCAACTCTCTCTTTTCACTCTTTCCCCTCGCCTGTCTCTCTTACTTCTTCTCCCAGAACTCTCTCTCTTCCCTATTGCCCCCGTTCCTGACTCTTCTGCCTGGTTTCCCTCTTTCCCGTAAACTCTCTCTTTTCACACTTCCCCCTCGCCTGTCTCTTTTCCCTGTATTCCCTCAACTCTCTCCCCTCGCCTGTCTCTCTCACCTCTTTCCCCTCACCTGCCTCTTTTCCCTGGTTTCCCTCTTTTCCACGAACTCTCTCTTTTCACTCTTTTCCCTCTTTTCCCCACATGTCTCTCTTACTTCTTCTCCTGCAACTCTCTCTCTTTTCTCCCCCCCCATTTGCTATCTCCTCTGCCTGGTTTCCCTCTTTTCCCTAAACGCTCTCTTTTCACTCTTTTCCCCTCTCATATCTCTCTTCCCTGGTTTCCCTCTTTCCCCTCAACTCTCTCTTTTCACTCTTTCCCCTCGCCTGTCTCTTTTACTTCTTCTCCCACAACTCTCTCTCTTCCCTCTTGCCCCCGTTCCTGACTCTTCTGCCTGCTTTCCCTCTTTCCCCTCAACTCTCTCTTTTCACTCCTTTCCCTCAACTCTCTCTTTTCCCTCCTTTCCCTTGCTTGTCTATTTTACCTCGTCTCCGGCAACGCTCTCCCCCCTCTCTCCCCCCTTTGCTGTCTCTTCTGCCTGGTTTCCCTCTTTCCCGTAAACTCTCTCTTTTCACACTTCCCCCTCGCCTGTCTCTTTTCCCTGTATTCCCTCAACTCTCTCCCCTCGCCTGTCTCTCTCACCTCTTTCCCCTCACCTGCCTCTTTTCCCTGGTTTCCCTCTTTTCCACGAACTCTCTCTTTTCACTCTTTTCCCTCTTTTCCCTCACATGTGTCTCTTACTTCTTCTCCGGCAACTCTCTCTCTCCCCTCTCCCCCCATTTGCTGTCTCTTCTGCCTGGTTTCCCGCTTTTCCCTAAGCTCTCTCTTTTCACTCTTTCCCCTCGCCTGTCTCTTTTACTTCTTCTCCCACAACTCTCTCTCTTCCCTCTTGCCCCCGTTCCTGACTCTTCTGCCTGCTTTCCCTCTTTTCCCTGAACGCTCTCTTTTCACTCCTTTCCCTCGACTCTCTCTTTTCCCTCCTTTCCCTTGCTTGTCTATTTTACCTCGTCTCCGGCAACTCTCTCCCCCCTCTCTCCCCCCTTTGCTGTCTCCTCTGCCTGGTTTCCCTCTTTCCCGTAAACTCTCTTTTTTCACATTTCCCCCTCGCCTGTCTCTTTTCCCTGTATTCCCTCAACTCTCTCCTTTCCCTCTTCCCCCTCGCCCGTCTCTCTCACCTCTTTCCCCTCGCCTGCCTCTTTTCCCTGGTTCCCCTCTTTTCCCTGAACTCTCTCTTTTCCCTCTTTACTCTCGCGTGTCTCTTTTATCTCTCTTCCCTCGGTGTCCAATTTTCACACTTTCACTCGCATCACTCTTTCCCTTCTCATTCATCATCTCTCTCTTTTCCCTTTCTGCCCTCGCCTCTCTTCAGGTTTCCCTCAACTCTCTCTTTTCACTCTTCCCCCTCGCCTGTCTCTCTTACTTCTTCTCCCACAACTCTCTCTCTTCCCTGTTACCGCCGTTCCTGACGCTTCTGCCTGCTTTCCCTCTTTTCCCTGAACTCTCTCTTTTCACTCCATTCCCTCTCATGTCTCTTTTCCCTGGTTTCCCTCTTTTCCCTGAACTCTCTCTTTTCCCTCTTTCCCCTCGCCTGTCTCTTTTCCCTGTAGTCCCTCAACTCTCTCTTTCCCTCTTTCCCCCTCGCCTGTCTCCCTCACCTCTTTCCCCTCACCTTCCTCTTTTCCCCGGCTTCCCTCTTTTCCACGAATTCTCTCTTTTCACTCTTTCCCCCTCTCATGTCTCTCTTCCCTGGTTTCCCTCTTTTCCCTCAACTCTCTCTTTTCACTCTTGTCCCCGCTTTTCTCTTTTCCCTCATCTCTCTCTTTTCCCTCTTTTCCCTCACATGTCTCTCTTACTTCTTCTCCGGCAAAACTCTCTCCCCCCTCTCCCCCGCTTTGCTGTCTCCTCTGCCTGGTTTCCCTCTTCCCCGTAAACTCTCTCTTTTCCCACTTTCCCCTCGCCTGTCTCTTTTCCCTGTATTCCCTCAACTCTCTGTTTTCCCTCTTCCCCCTCGCCTGTCTCTCTCACCTCTTTCCCCTCACCTGCCTCTTTTCCCTGGTTTCCCTCTTTTCCACGAACTCTCTTTTTTCACTCTTTTCCCTCTTTTCCCTCACATGTCTCTCTTCTTCTCCTGCAACACTCTCTCCCCCCCTCCCCGCCTTTGCTGCCTCCTCTGCCTGGTTTCCCGCTTTTCCCTAAGCTCTCTCTTTTCACTCTTTCCCCTCGCCTGTCTCTTTTACTGCTTCTCCCACAACTCTCTCTCTTCCCTCTTGCCCCCGTTCCTGACTCTTCTGCCTGCTTTCCCTCTTTTCCCTGAACGCTCTCTTTTCACTCCTTTCCCTCGACTCTCTCTTTTCCCTCCTTTCCCTTGCTTGTCTATTTTACCTCGTCTCCGGCAACTCTCTCCCCCCTCTCTCCCCCATTTGCTGTCTCCTCTGCCTGGTTTCCCTCTTTCCCGTAAACTCTCTTTTTTCACATTTCCCCCTCGCCTGTCTCTTTTCCCTGTATTCCCTCAACTCTCTCCTTTCCCTCTTCCCCCTCGCCCGTCTCTCTCACCTCTTTCCCCTCGCCTGCCTCTTTTCCCTGGTTCCCCTCTTTTCCACGAACTCTCTCTTTTCCCTCTTTACTCTCGCGTGTCTCTTTTATCTCTCTTCCCTCGGTGTCCAATTTTCACACTTTCACTCGCATCACTCTTTCCCTTCTCATTCATCATCTCTCTCTTTTCCCTTTCTGCCCTCGCCTCTCTTCAGGTTTCCCTCAACTCTCTCTTTTCACTCTTCCCCCTCGCCTGTCTCTCTTACTTCTTCTCCCACAACTCTCTCTCTTCCCTGTTACCGCCGTTCCTGACGCTTCTGCCTGCTTTCCCTCTTTTCCCTGAACTCTCTCTTTTCACTCCATTCCCTCTCATGTCTCTTTTCCCTGGTTTCCCGCTTTTCCCTGAACTCTCTCTTTTCCCTCTTTCCCCTCGCCTGTCTCTTTTCCCTGTAGTCCCTCAACTCTCTCTTTCCCTCTTTCCCCTCGCCTGTCTCTCTCACCTCTTTCCCCTCACCTGCCTCTTTTCACTGGCTTCCCTCTTTTCCGGGATCTCTCTCTTTTCACTCATTTCCCTCTTTTCCCTCACATCTCTCTCTTACTTCTTCTCCAGCAACTCTCTCTCCCCTCTCTCCCAACCCCCTTGCTGTCTCCTCTGACTGGTTTCCCGCTTTCCCATAAACTCTCTCTTTTCACACTTTCCCCTCGCCTGTCTCTTTTCCCTGTATTCCCGCAACTCTCTCTTTTCCCTCTTTCCCCTCGCCTGTCTCTCTCACCTCTTTCCCCTCACCTGCCTCTTTTCACTGGCTTCCCTCTTTTCCGGGATCTCTCTCTTTTCACTCATTTCCCTCTTTTCCCTCACATCTCTCTCTTACTTCTTCTCCAGCAACTCTCTCTCTCCTCTCTCCCCACCCCCTTGCTGTCTCCTCTGACTGGTTTCCCTCTTACCCGTAAACTCTCTTTTTTTTACACTTTCTCCTCGCCTCTCTCTTTTCCCTGTATTCCCGCAACTCTCTCTTTTCCCTCTTTCCCCCTCGCCTGTCTCCCTCACCTCTTTCCCCTCACCTTCCTCTTTTCCCCGGTTTCCCTCTTTTCCACGAATTCTCTCTTTTCACTCTTTCCCCCCTCATGTCTCTCTTCCCCGGTTTCCCTCTTTTCCCTCAACTCTCTCTTTTCACTCTTGTCCCCGCTTGTCTCTTTTCCCTCAACTCTCTCTTTTCCCTCTTTTCCCTCACATGTCTCTCTTACTTCTTCTCCGGCAAAACTCTCTCCCCCCTCTCCCCCGCTTTGCTGTCTCCTCTGCCTGGTTTCCCTCTTCCCCATAAACTCTCTCTTTTCCCACTTTCCCCTCGCCTGTCTCTTTTCCCTGTATTCCCTCAACTCTCTCCCCTCGCCTCTCTCTCTCACCTCTTTCCCCTCACCTGCCTCTTTTCCCTGGTTTCCCTCTTTTCCACGAACTCTCTCTTTTCACTCTTTTCCCTCTTTTCCCTCACATGTCTCTCTTACTTCTTCTCCGGCAACTCTCTCTCTCCCCTCTCCCCCCATTTGCTGTCTCTTCTGCCTGGTTTCCCGCTTTTTCCTAAGCTCTCTCTTTTCACTCTTTCCCCTCGCCTGTCTCTTTTACTTCTTCTCCCACAACTCTCTCTCTTCCCTCTTGCCCCCGTTCCTGACTCTTCTGCCTGCTTTCCCTCTTTTCCCTGAACGCTCTCTTTTCACTCCTTTCCCTCGACTCTCTCTTTTCCCTCCTTTCCCTTGCTTGTCTATTTTACCTCGTCTCCGGCAACTCTCTCTCCCCTCTCTCCCCCCTTTGCTGTCTCCTCTGCCTGGTTTCCCTCTTTACCGTAAACTCTCTGTTTTCCCTCTTTCCCCTCGCCTGTCTCTCTCACCTCTTTCCCCTCACCTGCCTCTTTTCACTGGCTTCCCTCTTTTCCGGGATCTCTCTCTTTTCACTCATTTCCCTCTTTTCCCTCACATCTCTCTCTTACTTCTTCTCCAGCAACTCTCTCTCCCCTCTCTCCCAACCCCCTTGCTGTCTCCTCTGACTGGTTTCCCGCTTTCCCATAAACTCTCTCTTTTCACACTTTCCCCTCGCCTGTCTCTTTTCCCTGTATTCCCGCAACTCTCTCTTTTCCCTCTTTCCCCTCGCCTGTCTCTCTCACCTCTTTCCCCTCACCTGCCTCTTTTCACTGGCTTCCCTCTTTTCCGGGATCTCTCTCTTTTCACTCATTTCCCTCTTTTCCCTCACATCTCTCTCTTACTTCTTCTCCAGCAACTCTCTCTCCCCTCTCTCCCAACCCCCTTGCTGTCTCCTCTGACTGGTTTCCCTCTTACCCGTAAACTCTCTTTTTTTACATTTTCTCCTCGCCTCTCTCTTTTCCCTGTATTCCCGCAACTCTCTCTTTTCCCTCTTTCCCCCTCGCCTGTCTCCCTCACCTCTTTCCCCTCACCTTCCTCTTTTCCCCGGTTTCCCTCTTTTCCACGAATTCTCTCTTTTCACTCTTTCCCCCCTCATGTCTCTCTTCCCCGGTTTCCCTCTTTTCCCTCAACTCTCTCTTTTCACTCTTGTCCCCGCTTGTCTCTTTTCCCTCAACTCTCTCTTTTCCCTCTTTTCCCTCACATGTCTCTCTTACTTCTTCTCCGGCAAAACTCTCTCCCCCCTCTCCCCCGCTTTGCTGTCTCCTCTGCCTGGTTTCCCTCTTCCCCGTAAACTCTCTCTTTTCCCACTTTCCCCTCGCCTGTCTCTTTTCCCTGTATTCCCTCAACTCTCTCCCCTCGCCTGTCTCTCTCACCTCTTTCCCCTCTCCTGCCTCTTTTCCCTGGTTTCCCTCTTTTCCACGAACTCTCTCTTTTCACTCTTTTCCCTCTTTTCCCTCACATGTCTCTCTTACTTCTTCTCCGGCAACTCTCTCTCTCCCCTCTCCCCCCATTTGCTGTCTCTTCTGCCTGGTTTCCCGCTTTTCCCTAAGCTCTCTCTTTTCACTCTTTCCCCTCGCCTGTCTCTTTTACTTCTTCTCCCACAACTCTCTCTCTTCCCTCTTGCCCCCGTTCCTGACTCTTCTGCCTGCTTTCCCTCTTTTCCCTGAACGCTCTCTTTTCACTCCTTTCCCTCGACTCTCTCTTTTCCCTCCTTTCCCTTGCTTGTCTATTTTACCTCGTCTCCGGCAACTCTCTCCCCCCTCTCTCCCCCCTTTGCTGTCTCCTCTGCCTGGTTTCCCTCTTTACCGTAAACTCTCTCTTTTCCCTCTTTCCCCTCGCCTGTCTCTCTCACCTCTTTCCCCTCACCTGCCTCTTTTCACTGGCTTCCCTCTTTTCCCTGAAATCTCTTTTTTCACTCTTTTCCCTCTTTTCCCTCACATGTCTCTCTTACTTCTCCTCCCGCAACTCTCTCTCTCCTCTCCCCCCCCCTTTGCGGTCTCCTCTGCCTGGTTTCCCTCTTTCCCGTAAACTCTCTTTTTTCACATTTCCCCCTCGCCTGTCTCTTTTCCCTGTATTCCCTCAACTCTCTCCTTTCCCTCTTCCCCCTCGCCCGTCTCTCTCACCTCTTTCCCCTCGCCTGCCTCTTTTCCCTGGTTCCCCTCTTTTCCCTGAACTCTCTCTTTTCCCTCTTTACTCTCGCGTGTCTCTTTTATCTCTCTTCCCTCGGTGTCCAATTTTCACACTTTCACTCGCATCACTCTTTCCCTTCTCATTCATCATCTCTCTCTTTTCCCTTTCTGCCCTCGCCTCTCTTCAGGTTTCCCTCAACTCTCTCTTTTCACTCTTCCCCCTCGCCTGTCTCTCTTACTTCTTCTCCCACAACTCTCTCTCTTCCCTGTTACCGCCGTTCCTGACGCTTCTGCCTGCTTTCCCTCTTTTCCCTGAACTCTCTCTTTTCACTCCATTCCCTCTCATGTCTCTTTTCCCTGGTTTCCCTCTTTTCCCTGAACTCTCTCTTTTCCCTCTTTCCCCTCGCCTGTCTCTTTTCCCTGTAGTCCCTCAACTCTCTCTTTCCCTCTTTCCCCCTCGCCTGTCTCCCTCACCTCTTTCCCCTCACCTTCCTCTTTTCCCCGGCTTCCCTCTTTTCCACGAATTCTCTCTTTTCACTCTTTCCCCCTCTCATGTCTCTCTTCCCTGGTTTCCCTCTTTTCCCTCAACTCTCTCTTTTCACTCTTGTCCCCGCTTTTCTCTTTTCCCTCAACTCTCTCTTTTCCCTCTTTTCCCTCACATGTCTCTCTTACTTCTTCTCCGGCAAAACTCTCTCCCCCCTCTCCCCCGCTTTGCTGTCTCCTCTGCCTGGTTTCCCTCTTCCCCGTAAACTCTCTCTTTTCCCACTTTCCCCTCGCCTGTCTCTTTTCCCTGTATTCCCTCAACTCTCTGTTTTCCCTCTTCCCCCTCGCCTGTCTCTCTCACCTCTTTCCCCTCACCTGCCTCTTTTCCCCGGTTTCCCTCTTTTCCACGAACTCTCTTTTTTCACTCTTTTCCCTCTTTTCCCTCACATGTCTCTCTTCTTCTCCTGCAACACTCTCTCCCCCCCTCCCCGCCTTTGCTGCCTCCTCTGCCTGGTTTCCCTCTTTCCCGTAAACTCTCTCTTTTCACACTTTCTCCTCGCCTCTCTCTTTTCCCTGTATTCCCGCAACTCTCTCTTTTCCCTCTTTCCCCCTCGCCTGTCTCCCTCACCTCTTTCCCCTCACCTTCCTCTTTTCCCCGGTTTCCCTCTTTTCCACGAACTCTCTCTTTTCACTCTTTCCCCCTCTCATGTCTCTCTTCCCTGGTTTCCCTCTTTCCCCTCAACTCTCTCTTTTCACTCTTTCCCCTCGCCTGTCTCTCTTACTTCTTCTCCCACAA
The DNA here is from genome assembly GCA_028022735.1 of Gypaetus barbatus. Classification (NCBI taxonomy): domain Eukaryota; kingdom Metazoa; phylum Chordata; class Aves; order Accipitriformes; family Accipitridae; genus Gypaetus; species Gypaetus barbatus. The sequence continues at coordinate 18,770,507 of CM051561.1, read as the reverse complement.
CTCTCTCTCTTCCCTCTTGCCCCCGTTCCTGACTCTTCTGCCTGCTTTCCCTTTTTCCCCTCAACTCTCTCTTTTCACTCCTTTCCCTCGACTCTCTCTTTTCCCTCCTTTCCCTTGCTTGTCTATTTTACCTCGTCTCCGGCAACTCTCTCTCCCCTCTCTCCCCCCCTTTGCTGTCTCTTCTGCCTGGTTTCCCTCTTTACCGTAAACTCTCTCTTTTCCCTCTTTCCCCTCGCCTGTCTCTCTCACCTCTTTCCCCTCACCTGCCTCTTTTCACTGGCTTCCCTCTTTTCCCTGAAATCTCTTTTTTCACTCTTTTCCCTCTTTTCCCTCACATGTCTCTCTTACTTCTCCTTTCCGCAACTCTCTCTCTCTTCTCTCCCCCCCTTTGCTGTCTCCTCTGCCTGGTTTCCCTCTTTCCCGTAAACTCTCTTTTTTCACATTTCCCCCTCGCCTGTCTCTTTTCCCTGTATTCCCTCAACTCTCTCCTTTCCCTCTTCCCCCTCGCCTGTCTCTCTCACCTCTTTCCCCTCACCTGCCTCTTTTCCCTGGTTTCCCTCTTTTCCACGAACTCTCTCTTTTCACTCTTTCCCCTCACATGTCTCTCTTCCCTGGTTTCCCTCTTTTCCACGAACTCTCTCTTTTCACTCTTTCCCCTCACATGTCTCTCTTCCCTGGTTTCCCTCTTTTCCCTCAACTCTCTCTTTTCACTCTTTTCCCCGCTTTTCTCTTTTCCCTCGCTTGTCTCTTTTCCCTCAACTCTCTCTTTTCCCTCTTTTCCCTCGCATGTCTCTCTTGGTTCTTCTCCCACAACTCTCTCTCCCCCCTCTCCCCCCTTTGCTGTCTCTTCTGCCCGGTTTCCCGCTTTTCCCTCAACTCTCTCTTTTCACACTTCCCCCTCGCCTGTCTCTTTTCCCTGTATTCCCTCAACTCTCTACTTTCCCTCTTCCCCCTCGCCTGTCTCTTTTCCCTGTATTCCCTCAACTCTCTCTTTTCCCTCTTTCCCCTCGCCTGTCTCTCTCACCTCTTTCCCCTCACCTGCCTCTTTTCCCCGGTATCCCTCTTTTCCACGAACTCTCTCTTTTCACTCTTTCCCCCTCTCATGTCTCTCTTCCCTGGTTTCCCTCTTCTCCCTCAACTCTCTCTTTCCCCTCTTTCCCCTCGACTCTCTCTTTTCCCTCTTTTCCCTCACGTCTCTGTTACTTCTTGTCCGGCAACTCTCTCTCTCTTCTCTCCCCCCCTTTGCGGTCTCCTCTGCCTGGTTTCCCTCTTTCCCCTAAACTCTCTCTTTTCAAACATTCCCCTCGCCTGTCTCTTTTCCGTGTATTCCCGCAACTCTCTCTTTTCCCTCTTTCCCCTCGCCTGTCTCCCTCACCTCTTTCCCCTCACCTTCCTCTTTTCCCCGGTTTCCCTCTTTTCCACGAATTCTCTCTTTTCACTCTTTCCCCCCTCATGTCTCTCTTCCCTGGTTTCCCTCTTTTCCCTCAACTCTCTCTTTTCACTCTTGTCCCCGCTTGTCTCTTTTCCCTCAACTCTCTCTTTTCCCTCTTTTCCCTCACATGTCTCTCTTACGTCTTCTCCGGCAAAACTCTCTCCCCCCTCTCCCCCGCTTTGCTGTCTCCTCTGCCTGGTTTCCCTCTTCCCCGTAAACTCTCTCTTTTCCCACTTTCCCCTCGCCTGTCTCTTTTCCCTGTATTCCCTCAACTCTCTCCCCTCGCCTGTCTCTCTCACCTCTTTCCCCTCACCTCCCTCTTTTCCCTGGTTTCCCTCTTTTCCACGAACTCTCTCTTTTCACTCTTTTCCCTCGACTCTCTCTTTTCACTCTTTTCCCTCACATCTCTCTTTTACGTCTTCTCCGGCAACACTCTCTCCCCCCTCTCCCCCGCTTTGCTGTCTCCTCTGCCTGGTTTCCCTCTTCCCCGTAAACTCTCTCTTTTCCCACTTCCCCCCCGCCTGTCTCTTTTCCCTGTATTCCCTCAACTCTCTCCTTTCCCTCTTCCCCTCAAGTGTCTCTTTTCCCTGTATTCCCTCAACTCTCTCTTTTCCCTCTTCCTCCTCGCCTGTCTCTCTCACCTCTTTCCCCTCACCTGCCTCTTTTCCCTGGTTTCCCTCTTTTCCACGAACTCTCTCTTTTCACTCTTTCCCCCTCTCATGTCTCTCTTCCCTGGTTTCCCTCTTCTCCCTCAACTCTCTCTTTTCCCTCTTTCCCCTCGACTCTCTCTTTTCCCTCTTTTCCCTCACATGTCTCTGTTACTTCTTGTCCGGCAACTCTCTCTCTCCTCTCTCCCCCCCTTTGCGGTCTCCTCTGCCTGGTTTCCCTCTTTCCCCTAAACTCTCTCTTTTCAAACATTCCCCTCGCCTGTCTCTTTTCCCTGTATTCCCTCAACTCTTTCTTTTCCCTCTTTCCCCTCGCCTGTCTCACTCACCTCTTTACCCTCACCTGTGTCTTTTCACTGCTTTCCCTCTTTTCCCTGAACTCTCTCTTTTCACTCTTTTCCCTCGACTCTCTCTTTTCACTCTTTTCCCTCACATCTCTCTTTTACTTCTTCTCCGGCAACACTCTCTCCCCCCTCTCCCCCGCTTTGCTGTCTCCTCTGCCTGGTTTCCCTCTTCCCCGTAAACTCTCTCTTTTCCCACTTCCCCCGCCTGTCTCTTTTCCCTGTATTCCCTCAACTCTCTCCTTTCCTTCTTCCCCTCAAGTGTCTCTTTTCCCTGTATTCCCTCAACTCTCTCTTTTCCCTCTTCCTCCTCGCCTGTCTCTCTCACCTCTTTCCCCTCACCTGCCTCTTTTCCCTGGTTTCCCTCTTTTCCACGAACTCTCTCTTTTCACTCTTTTCCCTCTTTTCCCTCACATGTCTCTCTTACTTCTTCTCCTGCAACTCTCTCTCTTTTCTCCCCCCCCCATTTGCTATCTCCTCTGCCTGGTTTCCCTCTTTTCCCTAAACGCTCTCTTTTCACTCTTTTCCCCTCTCATATCTCTCTTCCCTGGTTTCCCTCTTTCCCCTCAACTCTCTCTTTTCACTCTTTCCCCTCGCCTGTCTCTTTTACTTCTTCTCCCACAACTCTCTCTCTTCCCTCTTGCCCCCGTTCCTGACTCTTCTGCCTGCTTTCCCTCTTTTCCCTGAACGCTCTCTTTTCACTCCTTTCCCTCGACTCTCTCTTTTCCCTCCTTTCCCTTGCTTGTCTATTTTACCTCGTCTCCGGCAACTCTCTCCCCCCTCTCTCCCCCCTTTGCTGTCTCCTCTGCCTGGTTTCCCTCTTTACCGCAAACTCTCTCTTTTCCCTCTTTCCCCTCGCCTGTCTCTCTCACCTCTTTCCCCTCACCTGCCTCTTTTCACTGGCTTCCCTCTTTTCCCTGAAATCTCTTTTTTCACTCTTTTCCCTCTTTTCCCTCACATGTCTCTCTTACTTCTCCTCCCGCAACTCTCTCTCTCCTCTCTCCCCCCCTTTGGTGTCTCCTCTGCCTGGTTTCCCTCTTTACCGTAAACTCTCTCTTTTCCCTCTTTCCCCTCGCCCGTCTCTCTCACCTCTTTCCCCTCGCCTGCCTCTTTTCCCTGGTTCCCCTCTTTTCCCTGAACTCTCTCTTTTCCCTCTTTACTCTCGCGTGTCTCTTTTATCTCTCTTCCCTCGGTGTCCAATTTTCACACTTTCACTCGCATCACTCTTTCCCTTCTCATTCATCATCTCTCTCTTTTCCCTTTCTGCCCTCGCCTCTCTTCAGGTTTCCCTCAACTCTCTCTTTTCACTCTTCCCCCTCGCCTGTCTCTCTTACTTCTTCTCCCACAACTCTCTCTCTTCCCTGTTACCGCCGTTCCTGACGCTTCTGCCTGCTTTCGCTCTTTTCCCTGAACTCTCTCTTTTCACTCCATTCCCTCTCATGTCTCTTTTCCCTGGTTTCCCTCTTTTCCCTGAACTCTCTCTTTTCCCTCTTTCCCCTCGCCTGTCTCTTTTCCCTGTAGTCCCTCAACTCTCTCTTTCCCTCTTTCCCCCTCGCCTGTCTCTCTCACCTCTTTCCCCTCACCTGCCTCTTTTCCCTGGTTTCCCTCTTTCCACGAACTCTCTCTTTTCACTCTTTTCCCCTCTTTTTCCCTCACATGTCTCTCTTACTTCTTCTCCGGCAACTCTCTCTCTCCCCTCTCCCCCCATTTGCTGTCTCTTCTGCCTGGTTTCCCGCTTTTCCCTAAGCTCTCTCTTTTCACTCTTTCCCCTCGCCTGTCTCTTTTACTTCTTCTCCCACAACTCTCTCTCTTCCCTCTTGCCCCCGTTCCTGACTCTTCTGCCTGCTTTCCCTCTTTTCCCTGAACGCTCTCTTTTCACTCCTTTCCCTCGACTCTCTCTTTTCCCTCCTTTCCCTTGCTTGTCTATTTTACCTCGTCTCCGGCAACTCTCTCCCCCCTCTCTCCCCCCTTTGCTGTCTCCTCTGCCTGGTTTCCCTCTTTACCGTAAACTCTCTCTTTTCCCTCTTTCCCCTCGCCTGTCTCTCTCACCTCTTCCCCTCACCTGCCTCTTTTCACTGGCTTCCCTCTTTTCCCTGAAAATCTCTTTTTTCACTCTTTCCCTCTTTTCCCTCACATGTCTCTCTTACTTCTCCTCCCGCAACTCTCCTCTCTCCTCTCCCCCCCCCTTTGCGGTCTCCTCTGCCTGGTTTCCCTCTTTCCGTAAACTCTCTTTTTTCACATTTCCCCCTCGCCTGTCTCTTTTCCCTGTATTCCCTCAACTCTCTCCCTTTCCCTCTTCCCCCTCGCCCGTCTCTCTCACCTCTTTCCCCTCGCCTGCCTCTTTTCCCTGGTTCCCCTCTTTTCCCTGAACTCTCTCTTTTCCCTCTTTACTCTCGCGTGTCTCTTTTATCTCTCTTCCCTCGGTGTCCAATTTGCACACTTTCACTCGCATCACTCTTTCCCTTCTCATTCATCATCTCTCTCTTTTCCCTTTCTGCCCTCGCCTCTCTTCAGGTTTCCCTCAACTCTCTCTTTTCACTCTTCCCCCTCGCCTGTCTCTCTTACTTCTTCTCCCACAACTCTCTCTCTTCCCTGTTACCGCCGTTCCTGACGCTTCTGCCTGCTTTCCCTCTTTTCCCTGAACTCTCTCTTTTCACTCCATTCCCTCTCATGTCTCTTTTCACCTGGTTTCCCTCTTTTCCCTGAACTCTCTCTTTTCCCTCTTTCCCCTCGCCTGTCTCTTTTCCCTGTAGTCCCTCAACTCTCTCTTTCCCTCTTTCCCCCTCGCCTGTCTCCCTCACCTCTTTCCCCTCACCTTCCTCTTTTCCCCGGCTTCCCTCTTTTCCACGAATTCTCTCTTTTCACTCTTTCCCCCTCTCATGTCTCTCTTCCCTGGTTTCCCTCTTTTCCCTCAACTCTCTCTTTTCACTCTTGTCCCCGCTTTTCTCTTTTCCCTCAACTCTCTCTTTTCCCTCTTTTCCCTCACATGTCTCTCTTACTTCTTCTCCGGCAAAACTCTCTCCCCCTCTCCCCCCGCCTTTGCTGTCTCCTCTGCCTGGTTTCCCTCTTCCCCGTAAACTCTCTCTTTTCCCACTTTCCCCTCGCCTGTCTCTTTTCCTGTATTCCCTCAACTCTCTGTTTTCCCTCTTCCCCCTCGCCTGTCTCTCTCACCTCTTTCCCCTCACCTGCCCTCTTTTCCCTGGTTTCCCTCTTTTCCACGAACTCTCTTTTTTCACTCTTTTCCCTCTTTTCCCTCACATGTCTCTCTTCTTCTCCTGCAACACTCTCTCCCCCCCTCCCCGCCTTGCTGCCTCCTCTGCCTGGTTTCCCTCTTTCCCGTAAACTCTCTCTTTTCACACTTTCTCCTCGCCTCTCTCTTTTCCCTGTATTCCCGCAACTCTCTCTTTTCCCTCTTTCCCCCTCGCCTGTCTCCCTCACCTCTTTCCCCTCACCTTCCTCTTTTCCCCGGTTTCCCTCTTTTCCACGAACTCTCTCTTTTCACTCTTTCCCCCTCTCATGTCCTCTCTTCCCTGGTTTCCCTCTTTCCCCTCAACTCTCTCTTTTCACTCTTTCCCCTCGCCTGTCTCTCTTACTTCTTCTCCCACAACTCTCTCTCTTCCCTCTTGCCCCCGTTCCTGACTCTTCTGCCTGCTTTCCCTTTTTCCCCTCAACTCTCTCTTTTCACTCCTTTCCCTCGACTCTCTCTTTTCCCTCCTTTCCCTTGCTTGTCTATTTTACCTCGTCTCCGGCAACTCTCTCTCCCCTCTCTCCCCCCCTTTGCTGTCTCTTCTGCCTGGTTTCCCTCTTTACCGTAAACTCTCTCTTTTCCCTCTTTCCCCTCGCCTGTCTCTCTCACCTCTTTCCCCTCACCTGCCTCTTTCACTGGCTTCCCTCTTTTCCCTGAAATCTCTTTTTTCACTCTTTTCCTCTTTTCCCTCACATGTCTCTCTTACTTCTCCTTTCCGCAACTCTCTCTCTCTTCTCTCCCCCCCTTTGCTGTCTCCTCTGCCTGGTTTCCCTCTTTCCCGTAAACTCTCTTTTTTCACATTTCCCCTCGCCTGTCTCTTTTCCCTGTATTCCCTCAACTCTCTCCTTTCCCTCTTCCCCCTCGCCTGTCTCTCTCACCTCTTTCCCCTCACCTGCCTCTTTTCCCTGGTTTCCCTCTTTTCCACGAACTCTCTCTTTTCACTCTTTCCCCTCACATGTCTCTCTTCCCTGGTTTCCCTCTTTTCCACGAACTCTCTCTTTTCACTCTTTCCCCTCACATGTCTCTCTTCCCTGGTTTCCCTCTTTTCCCTCAACTCTCTCTTTTCACTCTTTTCCCCGCTTTTCTCTTTTCCCTCGCTTGTCTCTTTTCCCTCAACTCTCTCTTTTCCCTCTTTTCCCCGCTTTTCTCTTTTCCCTCGCTTGTCTCTTTTCCCTCAACTCTCTCTTTTCCCTCTTTTCCCTCGCATGTCTCTCTTGGTTCTTCTCCCACAACTCTCTCTCCCCCCTCTCCCCCCTTTGCTGTCTCTTCTGCCCGGTTTCCCGCTTTTCCCTCAACTCTCTCTTTTCACACTTCCCCCTCGCCTGTCTCTTTTCCCTGTATTCCCTCAACTCTCTACTTTCCCTCTTCCCCCTCGCCTGTCTCTTTTCCCTGTATTCCCTCAACTCTCTCTTTTCCCTCTTTCCCCTCGCCTGTCTCTCTCACCTCTTTCCCCTCACCTGCCTCTTTTCCCCGGTATCCCTCTTTTCCACGAACTCTCTCTTTTCACTCTTTCCCCCTCTCATGTCTCTCTTCCCTGGTTTCCCTCTTCTCCCTCAACTCTCTCTTTCCCCTCTTTCCCCTCGACTCTCTCTTTTCCCTCTTTTCCCTCACGTCTCTGTTACTTCTTGTCCGGCAACTCTCTCTCTCCTCTCTCCCCCCCTTTGCGGTCTCCTCTGCCTGGTTTCCCTCTTTCCCCTAAACTCTCTCTTTTCAAACATTCCCCTCGCCTGTCTCTTTTCCCTGTATTCCCTCAACTCTTTCTTTTCCCTCTTTCCCCTCGCCTGTCTCACTCACCTCTTTACCCTCACCTGTGTCTTTTCACTGCTTTCCCTCTGTTCCCTGAACTCTCTCTTTTCACTCTTTTCCCTCGACTCTCTCTTTTCACTCTTTTCCCTCACATCTCTCTTTTACTTCTTCTCCGGCAACACTCTCTCCCCCCTCTCCCCCGCTTTGCTGTCTCCTCTGCCTGGTTTCCCTCTTCCCCGTAAACTCTCTCTTTTCCCACTTCCCCCTCGCCTGTCTCTTTTCCCTGTATTCCCTCAACTCTCTCCTTTCCCTCTTCCCCTCAAGTGTCTCTTTTCCCTGTATTCCCTCAACTCTCTCTTTTCCCTCTTCCTCCTCGCCTGTCTCTCTCACCTCTTTCCCCTCACCTGCCTCTTTTCCCTGGTTTCCCTCTTTTCCACGAACTCTCTCTTTTCACTCTTTTCCCTCTTTTCCCTCACATGTCTCTCTTACTTCTTCTCCTGCAACTCTCTCTCTTTTCTCCCCCCCCCATTTGCTATCTCCTCTGCCTGGTTTCCCTCTTTTCCCTAAACGCTCTCTTTTCACTCTTTTCCCCTCTCATATCTCTCTTCCCTGGTTTCCCTCTTTCCCCTCAACTCTCTCTTTTCACTCTTCCCCCTCGCCTGTCTCTTTTACTTCTTCTCCCACAACTCTCTCTCTTCCCTCTTGCCCCCGTTCCTGACTCTTCTGCCTGCTTTCCCTCTTTCCCCTCAACTCTCTCTTTTCACTCCTTTCCCTCAACTCTCTGTTTTCCCTCCTTTCCCTTGCTTGTCTATTTTACCTCGTCTCCGGCAACGCTCTCCCCCCCACTCTCCCCCCTTTGCTGTCTCTTCTGCCTGGTTTCCCTCTTTCCCGTAAACTCTCTCTTTTCACACTTCCCCCTCGCCTGTCTCTTTTCCCTGTATTCCCTCAACTCTCTCCCCTCGCCTGTCTCTCTCACCTCTTTCCCCTCACCTGCCTCTTTTCCCTGGTTTCCCTCTTTTCCACGAACTCTCTCTTTTCACTCTTTTCCCTCTTTTCCCTCACATGTCTCTCTTACTTCTTCTCCGGCAACTCTCTCTCTCCCCTCTCCCCCCATTTGCTGTCTCTTCTGCCTGGTTTCCCGCTTTTCCCTAAGCTCTCTCTTTTCACTCTTTCCCCTCGCCTGTCTCTTTTACTTCTTCTCCCACAACTCTCTCTCTTCCCTCTTGCCCCCGTTCCTGACTCTTCTGCCTGCTTTCCCTCTTTTCCCTGAACGCTCTCTTTTCACTCCTTTCCCTCGACTCTCTCTTTTCCCTCCTTTCCCTTGCTTGTCTATTTTACCTCGTCTCCGGCAACTCTCTCCCCCCTCTCTCCCCCCTTTGCTGTCTCCTCTGCCTGGTTTCCCTCTTTCCCGTAAACTCTCTTTTTTCACATTTCCCCCTCGCCTGTCTCTTTTCCCTGTATTCCCTCAACTCTCTCCTTTCCCTCTTCCCCCTCGCCCGTCTCTCTCACCTCTTTCCCCTCGCCTGCCTCTTTTCCCTGGTTCCCCTCTTTTCCACGAACTCTCTCTTTTCCCTCTTTACTCTCGCGTGTCTCTTTTATCTCTCTTCCCTCGGTGTCCAATTTGCACACTTTCACTCGCATCACTCTTTCCCTTCTCATTCATCATCTCTCTCTTTTCCCTTTCTGCCCTCGCCTCTCTTCAGGTTTCCCTCAACTCTCTCTTTTCACTCTTCCCCCTCGCCTGTCTCTCTTACTTCTTCTCCCACAACTCTCTCTCTTCCCTGTTACCGCCGTTCCTGACGCTTCTGCCTGCTTTCCCTCTTTTCCCTGAACTCTCTCTTTTCACTCCATTCCCTCTCATGTCTCTTTTCCCTGGTTTCCCGCTTTTCCCTGAACTCTCTCTTTTCCCTCTTTCCCCTCGCCTGTCTCTTTTCCCTGTAGTCCCTCAACTCTCTCTTTCCCTCTTTCCCCTCGCCTGTCTCTCTCACCTCTTTCCCCTCACCTGCCTCTTTTCACTGGCTTCCCTCTTTTCCGGGATCTCTCTCTTTTCACTCATTTCCCTCTTTTCCCTCACATCTCTCTCTTACTTCTTCTCCAGCAACTCTCTCTCCCCTCTCTCCCAACCCCCTTGCTGTCTCCTCTGACTGGTTTCCCGCTTTCCCATAAACTCTCTCTTTTCACACTTTCCCCTCGCCTGTCTCTTTTCCCTGTATTCCCGCAACTCTCTCTTTTCCCTCTTTCCCCTCGCCTGTCTCTCTCACCTCTTTCCCCTCACCTGCCTCTTTTCACTGGCTTCCCTCTTTTCCGGGATCTCTCTCTTTTCACTCATTTCCCTCTTTTCCCTCACATCTCTCTCTTACTTCTTCTCCAGCAACTCTCTCTCTCCTCTCTCCCCACCCCCTTGCTGTCTCCTCTGACTGGTTTCCCTCTTACCCGTAAACTCTCTTTTTTTACACTTTCTCCTCGCCTCTCTCTTTTCCCTGTATTCCCGCAACTCTCTCTTTTCCCTCTTTCCCCCTCGCCTGTCTCCCTCACCTCTTTCCCCTCACCTTCCTCTTTTCCCCGGTTTCCCTCTTTTCCACGAATTCTCTCTTTTCACTCTTTCCCCCCTCATGTCTCTCTTCCCCGGTTTCCCTCTTTTCCCTCAACTCTCTCTTTTCACTCTTGTCCCCGCTTGTCTCTTTTCCCTCAACTCTCTCTTTTCCCTCTTTTCCCTCACATGTCTCTCTTACTTCTTCTCCGGCAAAACTCTCTCCCCCCTCTCCCCCGCTTTGCTGTCTCCTCTGCCTGGTTTCCCTCTTCCCCATAAACTCTCTCTTTTCCCACTTTCCCCTCGCCTGTCTCTTTTCCCTGTATTCCCTCAACTCTCTCCCCTCGCCTCTCTCTCTCACCTCTTTCCCCTCACCTGCCTCTTTTCCCTGGTTTCCCTCTTTTCCACGAACTCTCTCTTTTCACTCTTTTCCCTCTTTTCCCTCACATGTCTCTCTTACTTCTTCTCCGGCAACTCTCTCTCTCCCCTCTCCCCCCATTTGCTGTCTCTTCTGCCTGGTTTCCCGCTTTTTCCTAAGCTCTCTCTTTTCACTCTTTCCCCTCGCCTGTCTCTTTTACTTCTTCTCCCACAACTCTCTCTCTTCCCTCTTGCCCCCGTTCCTGACTCTTCTGCCTGCTTTCCCTCTTTTCCCTGAACGCTCTCTTTTCACTCCTTTCCCTCGACTCTCTCTTTTCCCTCCTTTCCCTTGCTTGTCTATTTTACCTCGTCTCCGGCAACTCTCTCTCCCCTCTCTCCCCCCTTTGCTGTCTCCTCTGCCTGGTTTCCCTCTTTACCGTAAACTCTCTCTTTTCCCTCTTTCCCCTCGCCTGTCTCTCTCACCTCTTTCCCCTCACCTGCCTCTTTTCACTGGCTTCCCTCTTTTCCCTGAAATCTCTTTTTTCACTCTTTTCCCTCTTTTCCCTCACATGTCTCTCTTACTTCTCCTCCCGCAACTCTCTCTCTCCTCTCCCCCCCCCTTTGCGGTCTCCTCTGCCTGGTTTCCCTCTTTCCCGTAAACTCTCTTTTTTCACATTTCCCCCTCGCCTGTCTCTTTTCCCTGTATTCCCTCAACTCTCTCCTTTCCCTCTTCCCCCTCGCCCGTCTCTCTCACCTCTTTCCCCTCGCCTGCCTCTTTTCCCTGGTTCCCCTCTTTTCCACGAACTCTCTCTTTTCCCTCTTTACTCTCGCGTGTCTCTTTTATCTCTCTTCCCTCGGTGTCCAATTTTCACACTTTCACTCGCATCACTCTTTCCCTTCTCATTCATCATCTCTCTCTTTTCCCTTTCTGCCCTCGCCTCTCTTCAGGTTTCCCTCAACTCTCTCTTTTCACTCTTCCCCCTCGCCTGTCTCTCTTACTTCTTCTCCCACAACTCTCTCTCTCCCCTGTTACCGCCGTTCCTGACGCTTCTGCCTGCTTTCCCTCTTTTCCCTGAACTCTCTCTTTTCACTCCATTCCCTCTCATGTCTCTTTTCCCTGGTTTCCCTCTTTTCCCTGAACTCTCTCTTTTCCCTCTTTCCCCTCGCCTGTCTCTTTTCCCTGTAGTCCCTCAACTCTCTCTTTCCCTCTTTCCCCCTCGCCTGTCTCCCTCACCTCTTTCCCCTCACCTTCCTCTTTTCCCCGGCTTCCCTCTTTTCCACGAATTCTCTCTTTTCACTCTTTCCCCCTCTCATGTCTCTCTTCCCTGGTTTCCCTCTTTTCCCTCAACTCTCTCTTTTCACTCTTGTCCCCGCTTTTCTCTTTTCCCTCAACTCTCTCTTTTCCCTCTTTTCCCTCACATGTCTCTCTTACTTCTTCTCCGGCAAAACTCTCTCCCCCCTCTCCCCCGCTTTGCTGTCTCCTCTGCCTGGTTTCCCTCTTCCCCGTAAACGCTCTCTTTTCCCACTTTCCCCTCGCCTGTCTCTTTTCCCTGTATTCCCTCAACTCTCTGTTTTCCCTCTTCCCCCTCGCCTGTCTCTCTCACCTCTTTCCCCTCACCTGCCTCTTTTCCCCGGTTTCCCTCTTTTCCACGAACTCTCTTTTTTCACTCTTTTCCCTCTTTTCCCTCACATGTCTCTCTTCTTCTCCTGCAACACTCTCTCCCCCCCTCCCCGCCTTTGCTGCCTCCTCTGCCTGGTTTCCCTCTTTCCCGTAAACTCTCTCTTTTCACACTTTCTCCTCGCCTCTCTCTTTTCCCTGTATTCCCGCAACTCTCTCTTTTCCCTCTTTCCCCTCGCCTGTCTCTCTCACCTCTTTCCCCTCACCTGCCTCTTTTCACTGGCTTCCCTCTTTTCCCTGAAATCTCTTTTTTCACTCTTTTCCCTCTTTTCCCTCACACGTCTCTCTTACTTCTCCTCCCGCAACTCTCTCTCTCCTCTCTCCCCCCCTTTGCGGTCTCCTCTGCCTGGTTTCCCTCTTTCCCGTAAACTCTCTTTTTTCACATTTCCCCCTCGCCTGTCTCTTTTCCCTGTATTCCCTCAACTCTCTCCTTTCCCTCTTCCCCCTCGCCCGTCTCTCTCACCTCTTTCCCCTCGCCTGCCTCTTTTCCCTGGTTCCCCTCTTTTCCCTGAACTCTCTCTTTTCCCTCTTTACTTTCGCGTGTCTCTTTTATCTCTCTTCCCTCGGTGTCCAATTTGCACACTTTCACTCGCATCACTCTTTCCCTTCTCATTCATCGTCTCTCTCTTTTCCCTTTCTGCCCTCGCCTCTCTTCAGGTTTCCCTCAACTCTCTCTTTTCACTCTTCCCCCTCGCCTGTCTCTCTTACTTCTTCTCCCACAACTCTCTCTCTTCCCTGTTACCGCCGTTCCTGACGCTTCTGCCTGCTTTCCCTCTTTTCCCTGAACTCTCTCTTTTCACTCCATTCCCTCTCATGTCTCTTTTCCCTGGTTTCCCTCTTTTCCCTGAACTCTCTCTTTTCCCTCTTTCCCCTCGCCTGTCTCTTTTCCCTGTAGTCCCTCAACTCTCTCTTTCCCTCTTTCCCCCTCGCCTGTCTCCCTCACCTCTTTCCCCTCACCTTCCTCTTTTCCCCGGCTTCCCTCTTTTCCACGAATTCTCTCTTTTCACTCTTTCCCCCTCTCATGTCTCTCTTCCCTGGTTTCCCTCTTTTCCCTCAACTCTCTCTTTTCACTCTTGTCCCCGCTTGTCTCTTTTCCCTCAACTCTCTCTTTTCCCTCTTTTCCCTCACATGTCTCTCTTACGTCTTCTCCGGCAAAACTCTCTCCCCCCTCTCCCCCGCTTTGCTGTCTCCTCTGCCTGGTTTCCCTCTTCCCCGTAAACTCTCTCTTTTCCCACTTTCCCCTCGCCTGTCTCTTTTCCCTGTATTCCCTCAACTCTCTCCCCTCGCCTGTCTCTCTCACCTCTTTCCCCTCACCTGCCTCTTTTCCCTGGTTTCCCTCTTTTCCACGAACTCTCTCTTTTCCCTCTTTTCCCTCGCATGTCTCTCTTGGTTCTTCTCCCACAACTCTCTCTCCCCTCTCCCCCCTTTGCTGTCTCTTCTGCCCGGTTTCCCGCTTTTCCCTCAACTCTCTCTTTTCACTCTTTCCCCTCGCCTGTCTCTCTTACTTCTTCTCCCAGAACTCTCTCTCTTCCCTATTGCCCCCGTTCCTGACTCTTCTGCCTGGTTTCCCTCTTCCCCGTAAACTCTCTCTTTTCCCACTTTCCCCTCGCCTGTCTCTTTTCCCTGTATTCCCTCAACTCTCTCCCCTCGCCTGTCTCTCTCACCTCTTTCCCCTCACCTCCCTCTTTTCCCTGGTTTCCCTCTTTTCCACGAACTCTCTCTTTTCACTCTTTTCCCTCGACTCTCTCTTTTCACTCTTTTCCCTCACATCTCTCTTTTACGTCTTCTCCGGCAACACTCTCTCCCCCCTCTCCCCCGCTTTGCTGTCTCCTCTGCCTGGTTTCCCTCTTCCCCGTAAACTCTCTCTTTTCACACTTCCCCCCCGCCTGTCTCTTTTCCCTGTATTCCCTCAACTCTCTCCTTTCCCTCTTCCCCTCAAGTGTCTCTTTTCCCTGTATTCCCTCAACTCTCTCTTTTCCCTCTTCCTCCTCGCCTGTCTCTCTCACCTCTTTCCCCTCACCTGCCTCTTTTCCCTGGTTTCCCTCTTTTCCACGAACTCTCTCTTTTCACTCTTTCCCCCTCTCATGTCTCTCTTCCCTGGTTTCCCTCTTCTCCCTCAACTCTCTCTTTTCCCTCTTTCCCCTCGACTCTCTCTTTTCCCTCTTTTCCCTCACATGTCTCTGTTACTTCTTGTCCGGCAACTCTCTCTCTCCTCTCTCCCCCCCTTTGCGGTCTCCTCTGCCTGGTTTCCCTCTTTCCCCTAAACTCTCTCTTTTCAAACATTCCCCTCGCCTGTCTCTTTTCCCTGTATTCCCTCAACTCTTTCTTTTCCCTCTTTCCCCTCGCCTGTCTCACTCACCTCTTTACCCTCACCTGTGTCTTTTCACTGCTTTCCCTCTTTTCCCTGAACTCTCTCTTTTCACTCTTTTCCCTCGACTCTCTCTTTTCACTCTTTTCCCTCACATCTCTCTCTTACTTCTTCTCCGGCAACACTCTCTCCCCCCTCTCCCCCGCTTTGCTGTCTCCTCTGCCTGGTTTCCCTCTTCCCCGTAAACTCTCTCTTTTCCCACTTCCCCCCGCCTGTCTCTTTTCCCTGTATTCCCTCAACTCTCTCCTTTCCTTCTTCCCCTCAAGTGTCTCTTTTCCCTGTATTCCCTCAACTCTCTCTTTTCCCTCTTCCTCCTCGCCTGTCTCTCTCACCTCTTTCCCCTCACCTGCCTCTTTTCCCTGGTTTCCCTCTTTTCCACGAACTCTCTCTTTTCACTCTTTCCCCCTCTCATGTCTCTCTTCCCTGGTTTCCCTCTTCTCCCTCAACTCTCTCTTTTCCCTCTTTCCCCTCGACTCTCTCTTTTCCCTCTTTTCCCTCACATGTCTCTGTTACTTCTTGTCCGGCAACTCTCTCTCTCCTCTCTCCCCCCCTTTGCGGTCTCCTCTGCCTGGTTTCCCTCTTTCCCCTAAACTCTCTCTTTTCAAACATTCCCCTCGCCTGTCTCTTTTCCCTGTATTCCCTCAACTCTTTCTTTTCCCTCTTTCCCCTCGCCTGTCTCACTCACCTCTTTACCCTCACCTGTGTCTTTTCACTGCTTTCCCTCTTTTCCCTGAACTCTCTCTTTTCACTCTTTTCCCTCGACTCTCTCTTTTCACTCTTTTCCCTCACATCTCTCTTTTACTTCTTCTCCGGCAACACTCTCTCCCCCCTCTCCCCCGCTTTGCTGTCTCCTCTGCCTGGTTTCCCTCTTCCCCGTAAACTCTCTCTTTTCCCACTTCCCCCCGCCTGTCTCTTTTCCCTGTATTCCCTCAACTCTCTCCTTTCCTTCTTCCCCTCAAGTGTCTCTTTTCCCTGTATTCCCTCAACTCTCTCTTTTCCCTCTTCCTCCTCGCCTGTCTCTCTCACCTCTTTCCCCTCACCTGCCTCTTTTCCCTGGTTTCCCTCTTTTCCACGAACTCTCTCTTTTCACTCTTTTCCCTCTTTTCCCTCACATGTCTCTCTTACTTCTTCTCCTGCAACTCTCTCTCTTTTCTCCCCCCCCATTTGCTATCTCCTCTGCCTGGTTTCCCTCTTTTCCCTAAACGCTCTCTTTTCACTCTTTTCCCCTCTCATATCTCTCTTCCCTGGTTTCCCTCTTTCCCCTCAACTCTCTCTTTTCACTCTTTCCCCTCGCCTGTCTCTTTTACTTCTTCTCCCACAACTCTCTCTCTTCCCTCTTGCCCCCGTTCCTGACTCTTCTGCCTGCTTTCCCTCTTTTCCCTGAACGCTCTCTTTTCACTCCTTTCCCTCGACTCTCTCTTTTCCCTCCTTTCCCTTGCTTGTCTATTTTACCTCGTCTCCGGCAACTCTCTCCCCCCTCTCTCCCCCCTTTGCTGTCTCCTCTGCCTGGTTTCCCTCTTTACCGCAAACTCTCTCTTTTCCCTCTTTCCCCTCGCCTGTCTCTCTCACCTCTTTCCCCTCACCTGCCTCTTTTCACTGGCTTCCCTCTTTTCCCTGAAATCTCTTTTTTCACTCTTTTCCCTCTTTTCCCTCACATGTCTCTCTTACTTCTCCTCCCGCAACTCTCTCTCTCCTCTCTCCCCCCCTTTGGTGTCTCCTCTGCCTGGTTTCCCTCTTTACCGTAAACTCTCTCTTTTCCCTCTTTCCCCTCGCCCGTCTCTCTCACCTCTTTCCCCTCGCCTGCCTCTTTTCCCTGGTTCCCCTCTTTTCCACGAACTCTCTCTTTTCCCTCTTTACTCTCGCGTGTCTCTTTTATCTCTCTTCCCTCGGTGTCCAATTTTCACACTTTCACTCGCATCACTCTTTCCCTTCTCATTCATCATCTCTCTCTTTTCCCTTTCTGCCCTCGCCTCTCTTCAGGTTTCCCTCAACTCTCTCTTTTCACTCTTCCCCCTCGCCTGTCTCTCTTACTTCTTCTCCCACAACTCTCTCTCTTCCCTGTTACCGCCGTTCCTGACGCTTCTGCCTGCTTTCGCTCTTTTCCCTGAACTCTCTCTTTTCACTCCATTCCCTCTCATGTCTCTTTTCCCTGGTTTCCCTCTTTTCCCTGAACTCTCTCTTTTCCCTCTTTCCCCTCGCCTGTCTCTTTTCCCTGTAGTCCCTCAACTCTCTCTTTCCCTCTTTCCCCCTCGCCTGTCTCTCTCACCTCTTTCCCCTCACCTGCCTCTTTTCCCTGGTTTCCCTCTTTTCCACGAACTCTCTCTTTTCACTCTTTTCCCTCTTTTCCCTCACATGTCTCTCTTACTTCTTCTCCGGCAACTCTCTCTCTCCCCTCTCCCCCCATTTGCTGTCTCTTCTGCCTGGTTTCCCGCTTTTCCCTAAGCTCTCTCTTTTCACTCTTTCCCCTCGCCTGTCTCTTTTACTTCTTCTCCCACAACTCTCTCTCTTCCCTCTTGCCCCCGTTCCTGACTCTTCTGCCTGCTTTCCCTCTTTTCCCTGAACGCTCTCTTTTCACTCCTTTCCCTCGACTCTCTCTTTTCCCTCCTTTCCCTTGCTTGTCTATTTTACCTCGTCTCCGGCAACTCTCTCCCCCCTCTCTCCCCCCTTTGCTGTCTCCTCTGCCTGGTTTCCCTCTTTACCGTAAACTCTCTCTTTTCCCTCTTTCCCCTCGCCTGTCTCTCTCACCTCTTTCCCCTCACCTGCCTCTTTTCACTGGCTTCCCTCTTTTCCCTGAAATCTCTTTTTTCACTCTTTTCCCTCTTTTCCCTCACACGTCTCTCTTACTTCTCCTCCCGCAACTCTCTCTCTCCTCTCTCCCCCCCTTTGCGGTCTCCTCTGCCTGGTTTCCCTCTTTCCCGTAAACTCTCTTTTTTCACATTTCCCCCTCGCCTGTCTCTTTTCCCTGTATTCCCTCAACTCTCTCCTTTCCCTCTTCCCCCTCGCCCGTCTCTCTCACCTCTTTCCCCTCGCCTGCCTCTTTTCCCTGGTTCCCCTCTTTTCCCTGAACTCTCTCTTTTCCCTCTTTACTCTCGCGTGTCTCTTTTATCTCTCTTCCCTCGGTGTCCAATTTGCACACTTTCACTCGCATCACTCTTTCCCTTCTCATTCATCATCTCTCTCTTTTCCCTTTCTGCCCTCGCCTCTCTTCAGGTTTCCCTCAACTCTCTCTTTTCACTCTTCCCCCTCGCCTGTCTCTCTTACTTCTTCTCCCACAACTCTCTCTCTTCCCTGTTACCGCCGTTCCTGACTCTTCTGCCTGCTTTCCCTCTTTCCCCTCAACTCTCTCTTTTCACTCCTTTCCCTCAACTCTCTCTTTTCCCTCCTTTCCCTTGCTTGTCTATTTTACCTCGTCTCCGGCAACGCTCTCCCCCCTCTCTCCCCCCTTTGCTGTCTCTTCTGCCTGGTTTCCCTCTTTCCCGTAAACTCTCTCTTTTCACACTTCCCCCTCGCCTGTCTCTTTTCCCTGTATTCCCTCAACTCTCTCCCCTCGCCTGTCTCTCTCACCTCTTTCCCCTCACCTGCCTCTTTTCCCTGGTTTCCCTCTTTTCCACGAACTCTCTCTTTTCACTCTTTTCCCTCTTTTCCCTCACATGTCTCTCTTACTTCTTCTCCGGCAACTCTCTCTCTCCCCTCTCCCCCCATTTGCTGTCTCTTCTGCCTGGTTTCCCGCTTTTCCCTAAGCTCTCTCTTTTCACTCTTTCCCCTCGCCTGTCTCTTTTACTTCTTCTCCCACAACTCTCTCTCTTCCCTCTTGCCCCCGTTCCTGACTCTTCTGCCTGCTTTCCCTCTTTTCCCTGAACGCTCTCTTTTCACTCCTTTCCCTCGACTCTCTCTTTTCCCTCCTTTCCCTTGCTTGTCTATTTTACCTCGTCTCCGGCAACTCTCTCCCCCCTCTCTCCCCCCTTTGCTGTCTCCTCTGCCTGGTTTCCCTCTTTCCCGTAAACTCTCTTTTTTCACATTTCCCCCTCGCCTGTCTCTTTTCCCTGTATTCCCTCAACTCTCTCCTTTCCCTCTTCCCCCTCGCCCGTCTCTCTCACCTCTTTCCCCTCGCCTGCCTCTTTTCCCTGGTTCCCCTCTTTTCCACGAACTCTCTCTTTTCCCTCTTTACTCTCGCGTGTCTCTTTTATCTCTCTTCCCTCGGTGTCCAATTTGCACACTTTCACTCGCATCACTCTTTCCCTTCTCATTCATCATCTCTCTCTTTTCCCTTTCTGCCCTCGCCTCTCTTCAGGTTTCCCTCAACTCTCTCTTTTCACTCTTCCCCCTCGCCTGTCTCTCTTACTTCTTCTCCCACAACTCTCTCTCTTCCCTGTTACCGCCGTTCCTGACGCTTCTGCCTGCTTTCCCTCTTTTCCCTGAACTCTCTCTTTTCACTCC
Source organism: Gypaetus barbatus (assembly GCA_028022735.1). NCBI lineage: Eukaryota > Metazoa > Chordata > Aves > Accipitriformes > Accipitridae > Gypaetus > Gypaetus barbatus. The sequence goes on along the minus strand of CM051561.1, from coordinate 18,751,706 downwards.
ATTCCCTCTCATGTCTCTTTTCCCTGGTTTCCCGCTTTTCCCTGAACTCTCTCTTTTCCCTCTTTCCCCTCGCCTGTCTCTTTTCCCTGTAGTCCCTCAACTCTCTCTTTCCCTCTTTCCCCTCGCCTGTCTCTCTCACCTCTTTCCCCTCACCTGCCTCTTTTCACTGGCTTCCCTCTTTTCCGGGATCTCTCTCTTTTCACTCATTTCCCTCTTTTCCCTCACATCTCTCTCTTACTTCTTCTCCAGCAACTCTCTCTCTCCTCTCTCCCCACCCCCTTGCTGTCTCCTCTGACTGGTTTCCCTCTTACCCGTAAACTCTCTTTTCACACTTTCTCCTCGCCTCTCTCTTTTCCCTGTATTCCCGCAACTCTCTCTTTTCCCTCTTTCCCCCTCGCCTGTCTCCCTCACCTCTTTCCCCTCACCTTCCTCTTTTCCCCGGTTTCCCTCTTTTCCACGAATTCTCTCTTTTCACTCTTTCCCCCCTCATGTCTCTCTTCCCCGGTTTCCCTCTTTTCCCTCAACTCTCTCTTTTCACTCTTGTCCCCGCTTGTCTCTTTTCCCTCAACTCTCTCTTTTCCCTCTTTTCCCTCACATGTCTCTCTTACTTCTTCTCCGGCAAAACTCTCTCCCCCCTCTCCCCCGCTTTGCTGTCTCCTCTGCCTGGTTTCCCTCTTCCCCATAAACTCTCTCTTTTCCCACTTTCCCCTCGCCTGTCTCTTTTCCCTGTATTCCCTCAACTCTCTCCCCTCGCCTCTCTCTCTCACCTCTTTCCCCTCACCTGCCTCTTTTCCCCGGTTTCCCTCTTTTCCACGAACTCTCTCTTTTCACTCTTTTCCCTCTTTTCCCTCACATGTCTCTCTTACTTCTTCTCCGGCAACTCTCTCTCTCCCCTCTCCCCCCATTTGCTGTCTCTTCTGCCTGGTTTCCCGCTTTTCCCTAAGCTCTCTCTTTTCACTCTTTCCCCTCGCCTGTCTCTTTTACTTCTTCTCCCACAACTCTCTCTCTTCCCTCTTGCCCCCGTTCCTGACTCTTCTGCCTGCTTTCCCTCTTTTCCCTGAACGCTCTCTTTTCACTCCTTTCCCTCGACTCTCTCTTTTCCCTCCTTTCCCTTGCTTGTCTATTTTACCTCGTCTCCGGCAACTCTCTCTCCCCTCTCTCCCCCCCTTTGCTGTCTCTTCTGCCTGGTTTCCCTCTTTACCGTAAACTCTCTCTTTTCCCTCTTTCCCCTCGCCTGTCTCTCTCACCTCTTTCCCCTCACCTGCCTCTTTTCACTGGCTTCCCTCTTTTCCCTGAAATCTCTTTTTTCACTCTTTTCCCTCTTTTCCCTCACATGTCTCTCTTACTTCTCCTTTCCGCAACTCTCTCTCTCTTCTCTCCCCCCCTTTGCTGTCTCCTCTACCTGGTTTCCCTCTTTCCCGTAAACTCTCTTTTTTCACATTTCCCCCTCGCCTGTCTCTTTTCCCTGTATTCCCTCAACTCTCTCCTTTCCCTCTTCCCCCTCGCCTGTCTCTCTCACCTCTTTCCCCTCACCTGCCTCTTTTCCCTGGTTTCCCTCTTTTCCACGAACTCTCTCTTTTCACTCTTTCCCCTCACATGTCTCTCTTCCCTGGTTTCCCTCTTTTCCACGAACTCTCTCTTTTCACTCTTTCCCCTCACATGTCTCTCTTCCCTGGTTTCCCTCTTTTCCCTCAACTCTCTCTTTTCACTCTTTTCCCCGCTTTTCTCTTTTCCCTCGCTTGTCTCTTTTCCCTCAACTCTCTCTTTTCCCTCTTTTCCCTCGCATGTCTCTCTTGGTTCTTCTCCCACAACTCTCTCTCCCCCCTCTCCCCCCTTTGCTGTCTCGTCTGCCCGGTTTCCCGCTTTTCCCTCAACTCTCTCTTTTCACACTTCCCCCTCGCCTGTCTCTTTTCCCTGTATTCCCTCAACTCTCTCCTTTCCCTCTTCCCCCTCGCCTGTCTCTTTTCCCTGTATTCCCTCAACTCTCTCTTTTCCCTCTTTCCCCTCGCCTGTCTCTCTCACCTCTTTCCCCTCACCTGCCTCTTTTCCCCGGTATCCCTCTTTTCCACGAACTTTCTCTTTTCACTCTTTCCCCCTCTCATGTCTCTCTTCCCTGGTTTCCCTCTTCTCCCTCAACTCTCTCTTTTCCCTCTTTTCCCTCGACTCTCTCTTTTCCCTCTTTTCCCTCACATGTCTCTGTTACTTCTTGTCCGGCAACTCTCTCTCTCCTCTCTCCCCCCCTTTGCGGTCTCCTCTGCCTGGTTTCCCTCTTTCCCCTAAACTCTCTCTTTTCAAACATTCCCCTCGCCTGTCTCTTTTCCCTGTATTCCCGCAACTCTCTCTTTTCCCTCTTTCCCCCTCGCCTGTCTCCCTCACCTCTTTCCCCTCACCTTCCTCTTTTCCCCGGTTTCCCTCTTTTCCACGAATTCTCTCTTTTCACTCTTTCCCCCCTCATGTCTCTCTTCCCTGGTTTCCCTCTTTTCCCTCAACTCTCTCTTTTCACTCTTGTCCCCGCTTGTCTCTTTTCCCTCAACTCTCTCTTTTCCCTCTTTTCCCTCACATGTCTCTCTTACGTCTTCTCCGGCAAAACTCTCTCCCCCCTCTCCCCCGCTTTGCTGTCTCCTCTGCCTGGTTTCCCTCTTCCCCGTAAACTCTCTCTTTTCCCACTTTCCCCTCGCCTGTCTCTTTTCCCTGTATTCCCTCAACTCTCTCCCCTCGCCTGTCTCTCTCACCTCTTTCCCCTCACCTGCCTCTTTTCCCTGGTTTCCCTCTTTTCCACGAACTCTCTCTTTTCCCTCTTTTCCCTCGCATGTCTCTCTTGGTTCTTCTCCCACAACTCTCTCTCCCCTCTCCCCCCTTTGCTGTCTCTTCTGCCCGGTTTCCCGCTTTTCCCTCAACTCTCTCTTTTCACTCTTTCCCCTCGCCTGTCTCTCTTACTTCTTCTCCCAGAACTCTCTCTCTTCCCTATTGCCCCCGTTCCTGACTCTTCTGCCTGGTTTCCCTCTTCCCCGTAAACTCTCTCTTTTCCCACTTTCCCCTCGCCTGTCTCTTTTCCCTGTATTCCCTCAACTCTCTCCCCTCGCCTGTCTCTCTCACCTCTTTCCCCTCACCTCCCTCTTTTCCCTGGTTTCCCTCTTTTCCACGAACTCTCTCTTTTCACTCTTTTCCCTCGACTCTCTCTTTTCACTCTTTTCCCTCACATCTCTCTTTTACGTCTTCTCCGGCAACACTCTCTCCCCCCTCTCCCCCGCTTTGCTGTCTCCTCTGCCTGGTTTCCCTCTTCCCCGTAAACTCTCTCTTTTCACACTTCCCCCCCGCCTGTCTCTTTTCCCTGTATTCCCTCAACTCTCTCCTTTCCCTCTTCCCCTCAAGTGTCTCTTTTCCCTGTATTCCCTCAACTCTCTCTTTTCCCTCTTCCTCCTCGCCTGTCTCTCTCACCTCTTTCCCCTCACCTGCCTCTTTTCCCTGGTTTCCCTCTTTTCCACGAACTCTCTCTTTTCACTCTTTCCCCCTCTCATGTCTCTCTTCCCTGGTTTCCCTCTTCTCCCTCAACTCTCTCTTTTCCCTCTTTCCCCTCGACTCTCTCTTTTCCCTCTTTTCCCTCACATGTCTCTGTTACTTCTTGTCCGGCAACTCTCTCTCTCCTCTCTCCCCCCCTTTGCGGTCTCCTCTGCCTGGTTTCCCTCTTTCCCCTAAACTCTCTCTTTTCAAACATTCCCCTCGCCTGTCTCTTTTCCCTGTATTCCCTCAACTCTTTCTTTTCCCTCTTTCCCCTCGCCTGTCTCACTCACCTCTTTACCCTCACCTGTGTCTTTTCACTGCTTTCCCTCTTTTCCCTGAACTCTCTCTTTTCACTCTTTTCCCTCGACTCTCTCTTTTCACTCTTTTCCCTCACATCTCTCTCTTACTTCTTCTCCGGCAACACTCTCTCCCCCCTCTCCCCCGCTTTGCTGTCTCCTCTGCCTGGTTTCCCTCTTCCCCGTAAACTCTCTCTTTTCCCACTTCCCCCCGCCTGTCTCTTTTCCCTGTATTCCCTCAACTCTCTCCTTTCCTTCTTCCCCTCAAGTGTCTCTTTTCCCTGTATTCCCTCAACTCTCTCTTTTCCCTCTTCCTCCTCGCCTGTCTCTCTCACCTCTTTCCCCTCACCTGCCTCTTTTCCCTGGTTTCCCTCTTTTCCACGAACTCTCTCTTTTCACTCTTTCCCCCTCTCATGTCTCTCTTCCCTGGTTTCCCTCTTCTCCCTCAACTCTCTCTTTTCCCTCTTTCCCCTCGACTCTCTCTTTTCCCTCTTTTCCCTCACATGTCTCTGTTACTTCTTGTCCGGCAACTCTCTCTCTCCTCTCTCCCCCCCTTTGCGGTCTCCTCTGCCTGGTTTCCCTCTTTCCCCTAAACTCTCTCTTTTCAAACATTCCCCTCGCCTGTCTCTTTTCCCTGTATTCCCTCAACTCTTTCTTTTCCCTCTTTCCCCTCGCCTGTCTCACTCACCTCTTTACCCTCACCTGTGTCTTTTCACTGCTTTCCCTCTTTTCCCTGAACTCTCTCTTTTCACTCTTTTCCCTCGACTCTCTCTTTTCACTCTTTTCCCTCACATCTCTCTTTTACTTCTTCTCCGGCAACACTCTCTCCCCCCTCTCCCCCGCTTTGCTGTCTCCTCTGCCTGGTTTCCCTCTTCCCCGTAAACTCTCTCTTTTCCCACTTCCCCCCGCCTGTCTCTTTTCCCTGTATTCCCTCAACTCTCTCCTTTCCTTCTTCCCCTCAAGTGTCTCTTTTCCCTGTATTCCCTCAACTCTCTCTTTTCCCTCTTCCTCCTCGCCTGTCTCTCTCACCTCTTTCCCCTCACCTGCCTCTTTTCCCTGGTTTCCCTCTTTTCCACGAACTCTCTCTTTTCACTCTTTTCCCTCTTTTCCCTCACATGTCTCTCTTACTTCTTCTCCTGCAACTCTCTCTCTTTTCTCCCCCCCCATTTGCTATCTCCTCTGCCTGGTTTCCCTCTTTTCCCTAAACGCTCTCTTTTCACTCTTTTCCCCTCTCATATCTCTCTTCCCTGGTTTCCCTCTTTCCCCTCAACTCTCTCTTTTCACTCTTTCCCCTCGCCTGTCTCTTTTACTTCTTCTCCCACAACTCTCTCTCTTCCCTCTTGCCCCCGTTCCTGACTCTTCTGCCTGCTTTCCCTCTTTTCCCTGAACGCTCTCTTTTCACTCCTTTCCCTCGACTCTCTCTTTTCCCTCCTTTCCCTTGCTTGTCTATTTTACCTCGTCTCCGGCAACTCTCTCCCCCCTCTCTCCCCCCTTTGCTGTCTCCTCTGCCTGGTTTCCCTCTTTACCGCAAACTCTCTCTTTTCCCTCTTTCCCCTCGCCTGTCTCTCTCACCTCTTTCCCCTCACCTGCCTCTTTTCACTGGCTTCCCTCTTTTCCCTGAAATCTCTTTTTTCACTCTTTTCCCTCTTTTCCCTCACATGTCTCTTTTACTTCTCCTCCCGCAACTCTCTCTCTCCTCTCTCCCCCCCTTTGGTGTCTCCTCTGCCTGGTTTCCCTCTTTACCGTAAACTCTCTCTTTTCCCTCTTTCCCCTCGCCCGTCTCTCTCACCTCTTTCCCCTCGCCTGCCTCTTTTCCCTGGTTCCCCTCTTTTCCACGAACTCTCTCTTTTCCCTCTTTACTCTCGCGTGTCTCTTTTATCTCTCTTCCCTCGGTGTCCAATTTTCACACTTTCACTCGCATCACTCTTTCCCTTCTCATTCATCATCTCTCTCTTTTCCCTTTCTGCCCTCGCCTCTCTTCAGGTTTCCCTCAACTCTCTCTTTTCACTCTTCCCCCTCGCCTGTCTCTCTTACTTCTTCTCCCACAACTCTCTCTCTTCCCTGTTACCGCCGTTCCTGACGCTTCTGCCTGCTTTCGCTCTTTTCCCTGAACTCTCTCTTTTCACTCCATTCCCTCTCATGTCTCTTTTCCCTGGTTTCCCTCTTTTCCCTGAACTCTCTCTTTTCCCTCTTTCCCCTCGCCTGTCTCTTTTCCCTGTAGTCCCTCAACTCTCTCCCCTCGCCTGTCTCTCTCACCTCTTTCCCCTCACCTGCCTCTTTTCCCTGGTTTCCCTCTTTTCCACGAACTCTCTCTTTTCCCTCTTTTCCCTCGCATGTCTCTCTTGGTTCTTCTCCCACAACTCTCTCTCCCCTCTCCCCCCTTTGCTGTCTCTTCTGCCCGGTTTCCCGCTTTTCCCTCAACTCTCTCTTTTCACTCTTTCCCCTCGCCTGTCTCTCTTACTTCTTCTCCCAGAACTCTCTCTCTTCCCTATTGCCCCCGTTCCTGACTCTTCTGCCTGGTTTCCCTCTTCCCCGTAAACTCTCTCTTTTCCCACTTTCCCCTCGCCTGTCTCTTTTCCCTGTATTCCCTCAACTCTCTCCCCTCGCCTGTCTCTCTCACCTCTTTCCCCTCACCTCCCTCTTTTCCCTGGTTTCCCTCTTTTCCACGAACTCTCTCTTTTCACTCTTTTCCCTCGACTCTCTCTTTTCACTCTTTTCCCTCACATCTCTCTTTTACGTCTTCTCCGGCAACACTCTCTCCCCCCTCTCCCCCGCTTTGCTGTCTCCTCTGCCTGGTTTCCCTCTTCCCCGTAAACTCTCTCTTTTCACACTTCCCCCCCGCCTGTCTCTTTTCCCTGTATTCCCTCAACTCTCTCCTTTCCCTCTTCCCCTCAAGTGTCTCTTTTCCCTGTATTCCCTCAACTCTCTCTTTTCCCTCTTCCTCCTCGCCTGTCTCTCTCACCTCTTTCCCCTCACCTGCCTCTTTTCCCTGGTTTCCCTCTTTTCCACGAACTCTCTCTTTTCACTCTTTCCCCCTCTCATGTCTCTCTTCCCTGGTTTCCCTCTTCTCCCTCAACTCTCTCTTTTCCCTCTTTCCCCTCGACTCTCTCTTTTCCCTCTTTTCCCTCACATGTCTCTGTTACTTCTTGTCCGGCAACTCTCTCTCTCCTCTCTCCCCCCCTTTGCGGTCTCCTCTGCCTGGTTTCCCTCTTTCCCCTAAACTCTCTCTTTTCAAACATTCCCCTCGCCTGTCTCTTTTCCCTGTATTCCCTCAACTCTTTCTTTTCCCTCTTTCCCCTCGCCTGTCTCACTCACCTCTTTACCCTCACCTGTGTCTTTTCACTGCTTTCCCTCTTTTCCCTGAACTCTCTCTTTTCACTCTTTTCCCTCGACTCTCTCTTTTCACTCTTTTCCCTCACATCTCTCTCTTACTTCTTCTCCGGCAACACTCTCTCCCCCCTCTCCCCCGCTTTGCTGTCTCCTCTGCCTGGTTTCCCTCTTCCCCGTAAACTCTCTCTTTTCCCACTTCCCCCCGCCTGTCTCTTTTCCCTGTATTCCCTCAACTCTCTCCTTTCCTTCTTCCCCTCAAGTGTCTCTTTTCCCTGTATTCCCTCAACTCTCTCTTTTCCCTCTTCCTCCTCGCCTGTCTCTCTCACCTCTTTCCCCTCACCTGCCTCTTTTCCCTGGTTTCCCTCTTTTCCACGAACTCTCTCTTTTCACTCTTTCCCCCTCTCATGTCTCTCTTCCCTGGTTTCCCTCTTCTCCCTCAACTCTCTCTTTTCCCTCTTTCCCCTCGACTCTCTCTTTTCCCTCTTTTCCCTCACATGTCTCTGTTACTTCTTGTCCGGCAACTCTCTCTCTCCTCTCTCCCCCCCTTTGCGGTCTCCTCTGCCTGGTTTCCCTCTTTCCCCTAAACTCTCTCTTTTCAAACATTCCCCTCGCCTGTCTCTTTTCCCTGTATTCCCTCAACTCTTTCTTTTCCCTCTTTCCCCTCGCCTGTCTCACTCACCTCTTTACCCTCACCTGTGTCTTTTCACTGCTTTCCCTCTTTTCCCTGAACTCTCTCTTTTCACTCTTTTCCCTCGACTCTCTCTTTTCACTCTTTTCCCTCACATCTCTCTTTTACTTCTTCTCCGGCAACACTCTCTCCCCCCTCTCCCCCGCTTTGCTGTCTCCTCTGCCTGGTTTCCCTCTTCCCCGTAAACTCTCTCTTTTCCCACTTCCCCCCGCCTGTCTCTTTTCCCTGTATTCCCTCAACTCTCTCCTTTCCTTCTTCCCCTCAAGTGTCTCTTTTCCCTGTATTCCCTCAACTCTCTCTTTTCCCTCTTCCTCCTCGCCTGTCTCTCTCACCTCTTTCCCCTCACCTGCCTCTTTTCCCTGGTTTCCCTCTTTTCCACGAACTCTCTCTTTTCACTCTTTTCCCTCTTTTCCCTCACATGTCTCTCTTACTTCTTCTCCTGCAACTCTCTCTCTTTTCTCCCCCCCCATTTGCTATCTCCTCTGCCTGGTTTCCCTCTTTTCCCTAAACGCTCTCTTTTCACTCTTTTCCCCTCTCATATCTCTCTTCCCTGGTTTCCCTCTTTCCCCTCAACTCTCTCTTTTCACTCTTTCCCCTCGCCTGTCTCTTTTACTTCTTCTCCCACAACTCTCTCTCTTCCCTCTTGCCCCCGTTCCTGACTCTTCTGCCTGCTTTCCCTCTTTTCCCTGAACGCTCTCTTTTCACTCCTTTCCCTCGACTCTCTCTTTTCCCTCCTTTCCCTTGCTTGTCTATTTTACCTCGTCTCCGGCAACTCTCTCCCCCCTCTCTCCCCCCTTTGCTGTCTCCTCTGCCTGGTTTCCCTCTTTACCGCAAACTCTCTCTTTTCCCTCTTTCCCCTCGCCTGTCTCTCTCACCTCTTTCCCCTCACCTGCCTCTTTTCACTGGCTTCCCTCTTTTCCCTGAAATCTCTTTTTTCACTCTTTTCCCTCTTTTCCCTCACATGTCTCTTTTACTTCTCCTCCCGCAACTCTCTCTCTCCTCTCTCCCCCCCTTTGGTGTCTCCTCTGCCTGGTTTCCCTCTTTACCGTAAACTCTCTCTTTTCCCTCTTTCCCCTCGCCCGTCTCTCTCACCTCTTTCCCCTCGCCTGCCTCTTTTCCCTGGTTCCCCTCTTTTCCACGAACTCTCTCTTTTCCCTCTTTACTCTCGCGTGTCTCTTTTATCTCTCTTCCCTCGGTGTCCAATTTTCACACTTTCACTCGCATCACTCTTTCCCTTCTCATTCATCATCTCTCTCTTTTCCCTTTCTGCCCTCGCCTCTCTTCAGGTTTCCCTCAACTCTCTCTTTTCACTCTTCCCCCTCGCCTGTCTCTCTTACTTCTTCTCCCACAACTCTCTCTCTTCCCTGTTACCGCCGTTCCTGACGCTTCTGCCTGCTTTCGCTCTTTTCCCTGAACTCTCTCTTTTCACTCCATTCCCTCTCATGTCTCTTTTCCCTGGTTTCCCTCTTTTCCCTGAACTCTCTCTTTTCCCTCTTTCCCCTCGCCTGTCTCTTTTCCCTGTAGTCCCTCAACTCTCTCTTTCCCTCTTTCCCCCTCGCCTGTCTCTCTCACCTCTTTCCCCTCACCTGCCTCTTTTCCCTGGTTTCCCTCTTTTCCACGAACTCTCTCTTTTCACTCTTTTCCCTCTTTTCCCTCACATGTCTCTCTTACTTCTTCTCCGGCAACTCTCTCTCCCCCCTCTCCCCCCATTTGCTGTCTCTTCTGCCTGGTTTCCCGCTTTTCCCTAAGCTCTCTCTTTTCACTCTTTCCCCTCGCCTGTCTCTTTTACTTCTTCTCCCACAACTCTCTCTCTTCCCTCTTG
>CM051561.1:18008803-18093886 GCA_028022735.1 Gypaetus barbatus | reverse complement strand
AGGAGTGAGGCGAGTGAAAGTGTGAAAATTGGGACACCGAGGGAAGAGAGATAAAAGAGACAGGCGAGGGTAAAGAGGGGAAAAGAGAGAGTTCGTGGAAAAGAGGGAAACCGGGGAAAAGAGGCAGGCGAGGGGAAAGAGGTGAGAGAGACAGGCGAGGGGAAAGAGGGAAAGAAAGAGTTGAGGGAATACAGGGAAAAGAGACAAGAGAGGAAAAGAGTGAAAAGAGAGAGTTCAGGGAAAAGTGGGAAGCCAGGCAGAGGAGACAGCAAAGGGGGGGAGAGAGGGGGGAGAGAGTTGCCGGAGAAGAGTAGAGGAAGAGACATGTGAGGGAAAAGAGAGAGTCGGAGTGGAAAAGAGGGAAAAGAGGGAAACCAGGGAAAAGAGGGAAACCAGGGAAAAGAGACATGAGAGGGGAAAAGAGTGAAAAGAGAGAGTTCCTGGGAAAGCGGGAGAACCAGGGAAAAGAGACCGGCGAGTGGTAAAAGAGGTAAAATAGACAAGCGAGGGAAAGGAGGGAAAAGAGAGAGTTGAGGGAAACCGGAAGAGCAGCGAGGGCAGAAAGGGGAAAGAGAGAGATGATGAATGAGAAGGGAAAGAGTGAGGCGAGTGAAAGTGTGAAAATTGGACACCGAGGGAAGAGAGATAAAAGAGACAGGCGAGGGTAAAGAGGTGAAAAGAGAGAGTTCGTGGAAAAGAGGGGAAACCAGTGAAAAGAGGCAGGTGAGGGGAAAGAGGTGAGAGAGACAGGCGAGGGGAAAGAGGGAAAGAAAGAGTTGAGGGGAATACAGGGAAAAGAGACAAGAGAGGAAAAGAGTGAAAAGAGAGAGTTCAGGGAAAAGCAGGAAGCCAGGCAGAGGAGACAGCAAAGGGGGGGAGAGAGAGAGAGAGAGTTGCCAGAGAAGAAGTAAGAGAGACATGTGAGGGAAAAGAGAGAGTCGAGGGAAAAGAGGGAAAAGAGAGAGTTGAGGGAAAAGAGGGAAACCAGGCAGAAGAGTCAGGAACGGGGGGCGATAGGGAAGAGAGAGAGTTGTGGGAGAAGAAGTAAGAGAGACAGGCGAGGGGGAAAGAGTGGAAAAGAGAGAGTTCAAGAAAAGAGACAAGCGAGCGAAGAGAGACAAGCGAGTGAAAAGAGAGAGTTGAGGGAAAGGAGACATGAGAGGGGAAAGAGTGAAAAGAGAGAGTTCCTGGAAAAGCGGGAAACCAGGGAAAAGAGACCGGCGAGTGGAAAAGAGGTAAAATAGACCAGCGAGGGAAAGGAGGGAAAAGAGAGAGTTGAGGGAAACCGGAAGAGCAGCGAGGGCAGAAAGGGAAAGAGAGAGATGATGAATGAGAAGGGAAAGAGTGAGGCGAGTGAAAGTGTGAAAACTGGACACCGAGGGAAGAGAGATAAAAGAGACAGGCGAGGGTAAAGAGGGAAAAGAGAGAGTTCGTGGAAAAGAGGGAAAACGGGGAAAAGAGGCAGGTGAGGGGAAAGAGGTGAGAGAGACAGGCGAGGGACAAGTGTGAAAAGAGAGAGTTGCGGGAAACCAGGGAAAAGAGACATGAGAGGGAAAGGAGTGAAAAGAGATAGTTGAGGGGAAAGAGGGAAACCAGGGAAGAGAGATATGAGAGCGGAAAAGAGTGAAAAGAGAGTTTAGGGAAAAGAGGGAAACCAGGCAGAAGAGACAGCAAAGGGGGGGGGGGGGGGGAGAGAGTTGCCGGAGAAGAAGTAAGAGAGACATGTGAGGGAAAAGAGAGAGTCGAGGGAAAAGAGGGAAACCAGGCAGAAGAGTCAGGAACGGGGGCGATAGGGAAGAGAGAGAGTTGTGGGAGAAGAAGTAAGAGAGACAGGCGAGGGGAAAGAGTGAAAAGAGAGCGTTCAAGGAAAAGAGACAAGCGAGGGAAGAGAGACAAGCGAGTGAAAAGAGTGAAAAGAGAGAGTTGAGGGAAACGCGGGAAACGAGGGAAAAGAGACATGAGAGGGGAAAGGCGTGAAAAGAGAGAGTTGGGGGAAACCAGGGAAAAGAGACCGGCAAGTGGAAAAGAGTTAAAATAGACAAGCGAGGGAAAGGAGGGAAAAGAGAGAGTTGAGGGAAACCGGAAGAGCGGCGAGGGCAGAAAGGGAAAAGAGAGAGATGATGAATGAGAAGGGAAAGAGTGAGGCGAGTGAAAGTGTGAAAATTGGACACCGAGGGAAGAGAGATAAAAGAGACAGGCGAGGGTAAAGAGGGAAAAGAGAGAGTTCGTGGAAAAGAGGGAAACCAGTGAAAACAGGCAGGTGAGGGGAAAGAGGTGAGAGAGACAGGCGAGGGGAAAGAGGGAAAGAAAGAGTTGAGGGAATACAGGGAAAAGAGACAAGAGAGGAAAAGAGTGAAAAGAGAGAGTTCAGGGAAAAGAGGGGGACCTGGCAGAAGAGACAGGAAAGGGGGGGAGAGGGAAAAAAGAGAGTTAATGGAAAAGAGGGACACGAGGAAAAAGAGGCAGGTGTGGGAAAAGAGGTGAGAGAGACAGGCGAGGGGGAAGAGGGAAAAGAGAGAGTTGGGGGAATACAGGGGAAAGAGACAGGCGAGGGGAAAGTCTGAAAAAAGAGAGATTTTACGGGAAAGAGGGAAAACCGGCAGAAGAGACAGCAAGGGGGGGGGGAGAGTTGCCGGAGAAGAAGTAAGAGAGACATGCGAGGGAAAAGAGGGAAAAGAGAGCGTTGAGGGAAAAGAGGGAAACCAGGGAAAAGAGACATGAGAGGGAAAAGAGTGAAAAGAGAGAGTTCCTGGAAAAGCGGGAAACCAGGGAAAAGAGACCGGCGAGTGGAAAAGAGGTAAAATAGACAAGCGAGGGAAAGGAGGGAAATGAGAGAGTTGAGGGAAACCGGAAGAGCAGCGAGGGCAGAAAGGGGAAAGAGAGAGATGATGAATGAGAAGGGAAAGAGTGAGGCGAGTGAAAGTGTGAAAATTGGACACCGAGGGAAGAGAGATAAAAGAGACAGGCGAGGGTAAAGAGGGAAAAGAGAGAGTTCGTGGAAAAGAGGGAAACCAGTGAAAAGAGGCAGGTGAGGGGAAAGAGGTGAGAGAGACAGGCGAGGGGAAAGAGGGAAAGAAAGAGTTGAAGGAATACAGGGAAAAGAGACAAGAGAGGAAAAGAGTGAAAAGAGGGAGTTCAGGGAAAAGTGGGAAGCCAGGCAGAGGAGACAGCAAAGGGGGGGAGAGAGGGGAGAGAGAGTTGCCAGAGAAGAAGTAAGAGAGACATGTGAGGGAAAAGAGAGAGTCGAGGGAAAAGAGGGAAAAGAGAGAGTTGAGGGAAAAGAGGGAAACCAGGCAGAAGAGTCAGGAACGGGGGCAATAGGGAAGAGAGAGAGTTGTGGGAGAAGAAGTAAGAGAGACAGGCGAGGGGAAAGAGTGAAAAGAGAGAGTTGAGGGAAAAAAGGGAAACCAGGGAAGAGATATATGAGAGGGAAAGGAGTGAGAAGAGAGAGTTCAGGGAAAAGAGGCAGGTGAGGGGAAAGAGGTGAGAGAGACAGGCGAGGGGAAAGAGGGAAACGAAAGAGTTGAGGGAATGCAGGGAAAAGAGACAAGAGAGGAAAAGAGTGAAAAGAGAGAGTTCAGGGAAAAGCGGGAAGCCAGGCAGAGGAGACAGCAAAGGGGGGGAGAGAGGAGAGAGAGAGTTGCTGGAGAAGAAGTGAGACATGTGAGGGAAAAGAGAGAGTCGAGGGAAAAGAGTGAAAAGAGAGAGTTCAGGGAAAAGAGGGAAACCAGGCAGAAGAGTCAGGAACGGGGGCAATAGGGAAGAGAGAGAGTTGTGGGAGAAGAAGTAAGAGAGACAGGCGAGGGGAAAGAGTGAAAAGAGAGAGTTCAAGGAAGAGAGACAAGCGAGCGAAGAGAGACAAGCGAGTGAAAAGAGTGAAAAGAGAGAGTTGAGGGAAAAGAGGGAAACCAGGGAAAAGAGACCAGCGAGTGGAAAAGAGGTAAAATAGACAAGCAAGGGAAAGGAGGGAAAAGAGAGAGTTGAGGGAAACCGGAAGAGCAGCGAGGGCCGAAAGGGAAAAGAGAGAGATGATGAATGAGAAGGGACAGAGTGAGGCGAGTGAAAGTGTGAAAACTGGACACCGAGGGAAGAGAGATAAAAGAGACAGGCGAGAGTAAAGAGGGAAAAGAGAGAGTTCGTGGAAAAGAGGGAAACCAGTGAAAAGAGGCAGGTGAGGGGAAAGAGGTGAGAGAGACAGGCGAGGGAAAAGTGTGAAAAGAGAGAGTTGAGGGAAACCAGGGAAAAGAGACATGAGAGGGAAAGGAGTGAAAAGAGAGAGTTCAGGGAAAAGCGGGAAACCAGGCAGAAGAGTCCGGAACGGGGGCAATAGGGAAGAGAGAGAGTTGTGGGAGAAGAAGTAAAAGAGACAGGCGAGGGGAAAGAGTGAAAAGAGAGAGTTGGGGGAAGAGAGACAAGCGAGGGAAGAGAGACAAGCGAGTGAAAAGAGTGAAAAGAGAGAGTTGAGGGAAAAGAGGGAAAAGAGGCAGAAGAGGCAGCAAACGGGGGGGAGAGGAGAGAGAGAATTTCCGGAGAAGAAGTAAGAGACACATGTGAGGGAAAAGAGGGAAAAGAGAGAGTCGAGGGAAAAGAGGGAAAAGAGAGAGTTCAGGGAAAAGAGGGAAACCAGGCAGAAGACTCAGGAACGGGGGCAAGAGGTAAGAGAGAGAGTTGTGGGAGAAGAAGTAAAAGAGACAGGCGAGGGGAAAGAGTGAAAAGAGAGAGTTGAGGGGAAAAAGGGAAACCAGGGAAGAGATATATGAGAGGGAAAGGAGTGAGAAGAGAGAGTTCAGGGAAAAGAGGCAGGTGAGGGGAAAGAGGTGAGAGAGACAGGCGAGGGGAAAGAGGGAAACGAAAGAGTTGAGGGAATACAGGGAAAAGAGACAGGCGAGGGGAAAGAGTGAAAAGAGAGAGTTCAAGGAAAAGAGACAAGCGAGCGAAGAGAGACAAGCGAGTGAAAAGAGAGAGTTGAGGGGAAAGAGGGAAACCAGGCAGAAGAGACTGCAAACGGGGGGGAGAGGAGAGAGAGAATTGCTGGAGAAGAAGTAAGAGACACATGTGAGGGAAAAGAGGGAAAAGAGAGAGTCGAGGGAAAAGAGTGGAAAGAGAGAGTTCAGGGAAAAGAGGGAAACCAGGCAGAAGAGTCAGGAACGGGGGCAATAGGGAAGAGAGAGAGTTGTGGGAGAAGAAGTAAGAGAGACAGGCGAGGGGAAAGAGTGAAAAGAGAGAGTTCAAGGAAGAGAGACAAGTGAGCGAAGAGAGACAAGCGAGTGAAAAGAGTGAAAAGAGAGAGTTGAGGGAAAAGAGGGAAACCAGGGAAAAGAGACCAGCGAGTGGAAAAGAGGTAAAATAGACAAGCAAGGGAAAGGAGGGAAAAGAGAGAGTTGAGGGAAACCGGAAGAGCAGCGAGGGCCGAAAGGGAAAAGAGAGAGATGATGAATGAGAAGGGACAGAGTGAGGCGAGTGAAAGTGTGAAAACTGGACACCGAGGGAAGAGAGATAAAAGAGACAGGCGAGAGTAAAGAGGGAAAAGAGAGAGTTCGTGGAAAAGAGGGAAACCAGTGAAAAGAGGCAGGTGAGGGGAAAGAGGTGAGAGAGACAGGCGAGGGAAAAGTGTGAAAAGAGAGAGTTGAGGGAAACCAGGGAAAAGAGACATGAGAGGGAAAGGAGTGAAAAGAGAGAGTTCAGGGAAAAGCGGGAAACCAGGCAGAAGAGTCCGGAACGGGGGCAATAGGGAAGAGAGAGAGTTGTGGGAGAAGAAGTAAAAGAGACAGGCGAGGGGAAAGAGTGAAAAGAGAGAGTTGGGGGAAGAGAGACAAGCGAGGGAAGAGAGACAAGCGAGTGAAAAGAGTGAAAAGAGAGAGTTGAGGGAAAAGAGGGAAAAGAGGCAGAAGAGGCAGCAAACGGGGGGGAGAGGAGAGAGAGAATTTCCGGAGAAGAAGTAAGAGACACATGTGAGGGAAAAGAGGGAAAAGAGAGAGTCGAGGGAAAAGAGGGAAAAGAGAGAGTTCAGGGAAAAGAGGGAAACCAGGCAGAAGACTCAGGAACGGGGGCAAGAGGTAAGAGAGAGAGTTGTGGGAGAAGAAGTAAAAGAGACAGGCGAGGGGAAAGAGTGAAAAGAGAGAGTTGAGGGGAAAAAGGGAAACCAGGGAAGAGATATATGAGAGGGAAAGGAGTGAGAAGAGAGAGTTCAGGGAAAAGAGGCAGGTGAGGGGAAAGAGGTGAGAGAGACAGGCGAGGGGAAAGAGGGAAACGAAAGAGTTGAGGGAATACAGGGAAAAGAGACAGGCGAGGGGAAAGAGTGAAAAGAGAGCGTTCAAGGAAAAGAGACAAGCGAGCGAAGAGAGACAAGCGAGTGAAAAGAGAGAGTTGAGGGGAAAGAGGGAAACCAGGCAGAAGAGACTGCAAACGGGGGGGAGAGGAGAGAGAGAATTGCTGGAGAAGAAGTAAGAGACACATGTGAGGGAAAAGAGGGAAAAGAGAGAGTCGAGGGAAAAGAGTGGAAAGAGAGAGTTCAGGGAAAAGAGGGAAACCAGGCAGAAGAGTCAGGAACGGGGGCAATAGGGAAGAGAGAGAGTTGTGGGAGAAGAAGTAAGAGAGACAGGCGAGGGGGAAGAGTGAAAAGAGAGAGTTCAAGGAAAAGAGACAAGCGAGCGAAGAGAGACAAGCGAGTGAAAAGAGAGAGTTGAGGGGAAAGAGGGAAACGAGGGAAAAGAGACATGAGAGGGGAAAGGCGTGAAAAGAGAGAGTTCCTGGAAAAGCGGGAAACCAGGGAAAACAGACCGGCGAGTGGAAAAGAGGTAAAATAGACAAGCGAGGGAAAGGAGGGAAAAGAGAGAGTTGAGGGAAACCGGAAGAGCAGCGAGGGCCGAAAGGGAAAAGAGAGAGATGATGAATGAGAAGGGAAAGAGTGAGTCGAGTGAAAGTGTGAAAACTGGACACCGAGGGAAGAGAGATAAAAGAGACAGGCGAGGGTAAAGAGGGAAAAGAGAGAGTTCGTGGAAAAGAGGGAAACCGGGGAAAAGAGGCAGGTGAGGGGAAAGAGGTGAGAGAGACAGGCGAGGGACAAGTGTGAAAAGAGAGAGTTGCGGGAAACCAGGGAAAAGAGACATGAGAGGGAAAGGAGTGAAAAGAGAGAGTTCAGGGAAAAGCGGGAAACCAGGCAGAAGAGTCAGGAACGGGGGCAATAGGGAAGAGAGAGAGTTGTGGGAGAAGAAGTAAGAGAGACAGGCGAGGGGAAAGAGTGAAAAGAGAGAGTTGAGGGGAAAGAGGGAAACCAGGGAAGAGAGATATGAGAGGGAAAGGAGTGAAAAGAGAGAGTTCAGGGAAAAGAGGGGGACCTGGCAGAAGAGACAGGAAAGGGGGGGAGAGGGAAAAGAGAGAGTTCATGGAAAAGAGGGACACGAGGAAAAAGAGGCAGGTGTGGGAAAAGAGGTGAGAGAGACAGGCGAGGGGAAAGTGTGAAAAGAGAGCGTTTACGGGAAAGAGGGAAACCAGGCAGAGGAGACAGCAAAGGGGGGGGAGACAGGAGAGAGAGAATTGACGGAGAAGAAGTAAGAAAGACATGTGAGGGAAAAGAGGGAAAAGAGTGAAAAGAGAGAGTTCAGGGAAAAGAGGGACACCAGGAAAAAAGAGGCAGGTGTGGGAAAAGAGGTGAGAGAGACAGGCGAGGGACAAGTGTGAAAAGAGAGAGTTGTGGGAAACCAGGGAAAAGAGACATGAGAGGGAAAGGAGTGAAAAGAGAGAGTTGAGGGAAAAGCGGGAAACCAGGCAGAAGAGTCAGGAATTGGGGCAATAGGGAAGAGAGAGAGTTGTGGGAGAAGAAGTAAGAGAGACAGGCGAGGGGAAAGAGTGAAAAGAGAGAGTTGAGGGGAAAGAGGGAAAAGAGACAAGAGAGGGAAAGAGTGAAAAGAGAGAGTTCAGGGAAAAGAGGGAAACCAGGGAAAAGAGACATGAGAGGGAAAGGAGTGAAAAGAGAGAGTTCAGGGAAAAGAGGGAAAGCAGGCAGAAGAGTCAGGAACGGGGGCAAGAGGGGAGAGAGAGAGTTGTGGGAGAAGAAGTAAGAGAGACAGGCGAGGGGAAAGAGTGAAAAGAGAGAGTTGAGGGAAGAGAGACAAGCGAGGGAAGAGAGACAAGCGAGTGAAAAGAGTGAAAAGAGAGAGTTGAGGGAAAAGAGGGAAAAGAGGCAGAAGAGGCAGCAAACGGGGGGGAGAGGAGAGAGAGAATTTCCGGAGAAGAAGTAAGAGACACATGTGAGGGAAAAGAGGGAAAAGAGAGAGTCGAGGGAAAAGAGGGAAAAGAGAGAGTTCAGGGAAAAGAGGGAAACCAGGCAGAAGAGTCAGGAACGGGGGCAAGAGGTAAGAGAGAGAGCTGTGGGAGAAGAAGTAAAAGAGACAGGCGAGGGGAAAGAGTGAAAAGAGAGAGTTGAGGGGAAAAAGGGAAACCAGGGAAGAGATATATGAGAGGGACAGGAGTGAGAAGAGAGAGTTCAGGGAAAAGAGGCAGGTGAGGGGAAAGAGGTGAGAGAGACAGGCGAGGGGAAAGAGGGAAACGAAAGAGTTGAGGGAATACAGGGAAAAGAGACAAGCGAGGAAAAAGAGGGAAAAGAGAGAGTTGTGGGAAAAGAGGGAAACCAGGGAAAACAGACATGAGAGGGAAAGGAGTGAAAAGAGAGAGTTCAGGGAAAAGCGGGAAACCTGGCAGAAGAGACAGATAAGGGGGAAAGAGGGGAAAGAGAGAGTTCATGGAAAAGAGGGACACCAGGAAAAAAGAGGCAGGTGTGGGAAAAGAGGTGAGAGAGACAGGCGAGGGGGAAGAGGGAAAAGAGAGAGTTGGGGGAATACAGGGAAAAGAGACAGGCGAGGGGGAAGTGTGAAAAGAGAGATTTTACGGGAAAGAGGGAAACCAGGCAGAGGAGACAGCAAGGGGGGGGGAGAGAGGAGAGAGAGACTTGACGGAGAAGAAGTAAGAGAGACATGTGAGGGAAAAGAGGGAAAAGCGTGAAAAGAGAGAGTTCAGGGAAAAGCGGTAAACCAGGGAAAAGAGACCGGCGAGTGGAAAAGAGGTAAAATAGACAAGCGAGGGAAAGGAGGGAAAAGAGAGAGTTGAGGGAAACCGGAAGAGCAGCGAGGGCCGAAAGGGAAAAGAGAGAGATGATGAATGAGAAGGGAAAGAGTGAGGCGAGTGAAAGTGTGAAAACTGGACACCGAGGGAAGAGAGATAAAAGAGACAGGCGAGGGTAAAGAGGGAAAAGAGAGAGTTCGTGGAAAAGAGGGAAACCAGTGAAAAGAGGCAGGTGAGGGGAAAGAGGTGAGAGAGACAGGCGAGGGACAAGTGTGAAAAGAGAGAGTTGTGGGAAACCAGGGAAAAGAGACATGAGAGGGAAAGGAGTGAAAAGAGAGAGTTGAGGGAAAAGCGGGAAACCAGGCAGAAGAGTCAGGAATTGGGGCAATAGGGAAGAGAGAGAGTTGTGGGAGAAGAAGTAAGAGAGACAGGCGAGGGGAAAGAGTGAAAAGAGAGAGTTGAGGGGAAAGAGGGAAAAGAGACAAGAGAGGGAAAGAGTGAAAAGAGAGAGTTCAGGGAAAAGAGGGAAACCAGGGAAAAGAGACATGAGAGGGAAAGGAGTGAAAAGAGAGAGTTCAGGGAAAAGAGGGAAAGCAGGCAGAAGAGTCAGGAACGGGGGCAAGAGGGGAGAGAGAGAGTTGTGGGAGAAGAAGTAAGAGAGACAGGCGAGGGGGAAGAGTGAAAAGAGAGAGTTGAGGGAAAAGAGACAAGCGAGGGAAGAGAGACAAGCGAGTGAAAAGAGTGAAAAGAGAGAGTTGAGGGAAAAGAGGGAAACCAGGGAAATGAGACATGAGAGGGAAAGGAGTGAAAAGAGAGAGTTCAGGGAAAAGAGGGGGACCTGGCAGAAGAGACAGGAAAGGGGGGGAGAGGGAAAAGAGAGAGTTCATGGAAAAGAGGGACACCAGGAAAAAAGAGGCAGGTGTGGGAAAAGAGGTGAGAGAGACAGGCGAGGGGGAAGAGGGAAAAGAGAGAGTTGGGGGAATACAGGGAAAAGAGACAGGCGAGGGGAAAGTCTGAAAAGAGAGAGTTTACGGGAAAGAGGGAAAACAGGCAGAAGAGACGGGGGGGGGGGGAGAGTTGCCGGAGAAGAAGTAAGAGAGACATGCGAGGGAAAAGAGGGAAAAGAGAGAGTTGAGGGAAAAGAGGGAAACCAGGGAAAAGAGACATGAGAGGGAAAAGAGTGAAAAGAGAGAGTTCCTGGAAAAGCGGGAAACCAGGGAAAAGAGACCGGCGAGTGGAAAAGAGGTAAAATAGACAAGCGAGGGAAAGGAGGGAAAAGAGAGAGTTGAGGGAAACCGGAAGAGCAGCGAGGGCAGAAAGGGGAAAGAGAGAGATGATGAATGAGAAGGGAAAGAGTGAGGCGAGTGAAAGTGTGAAAATTGGACACCGAGGGAAGAGAGATAAAAGAGACAGGCGAGGGTAAAGAGGGAAAAGAGAGAGTTCGTGGAAAAGAGGGAAACCAGTGAAAAGAGGCAGGTGAGGGGAAAGAGGTGAGAGAGACAGGCGAGGGGAAAGAGGGAAAGAAAGAGTTGAGGGAATACAGGGAAAAGAGACAAGAGAGGAAAAGAGTGAAAAGAGAGAGTTCAGGGAAAAGTGGGAAGCCAGGCAGAGGAGACAGCAAAGGGGGGGAGAGAGGAGAGAGAGAGTTTCCAGAGAAGAAGTAAGAGAGACATGTG
This sequence comes from Gypaetus barbatus, assembly GCA_028022735.1. Taxonomy (NCBI): domain Eukaryota; kingdom Metazoa; phylum Chordata; class Aves; order Accipitriformes; family Accipitridae; genus Gypaetus; species Gypaetus barbatus. Next base: position 18,083,150 of record CM051561.1, on the reverse strand, counting down.
AGGGAAAAGAGAGAGTCGAGGGAAAAGAGGGAAAAGAGAGAGTTGAGGGAAAAGAGGGAAACCAGGCAGAAGAGTCAGGAACGGGGGCAATAGGGAAGAGAGAGAGTTGTGGGAGAAGAAGTAAGAGAGACAGGCGAGGGGAAAGAGTGAAAAGAGAGAGTTGGGGAAAAAGGGAAACCAGGGAAGAGATATATGAGAGGGAAAGGAGTGAGAAGAGAGAGTTCAGGGAAAAGAGGCAGGTGAGGGGAAAGAGGTGAGAGAGGCAGGCGAGGGGAAAGAGGGAAACGAAAGAGTTGAGGGAATACAGGGAAAAGAGACAAGAGAGGAAAAGAGTGAAAAGAGAGAGTTCAGGGAAAAGCGGGAAGCCAGGCAGAGGAGACAGCAAACGGGGGGGAGAGAGGAGAGAGAGACTTGACGGAGAAGAAGTAAGAGAGACATGTGAGGGAAAAGAGGGAAAAGCGTGAAAAGAGAGAGTTCAGGGAAAAGCGGGAAACCAGGGAAAAGAGACCGGCGAGTGGAAAAGAGGTAAAATAGACAAGCGAGGGAAAGGAGGGAAAAGAGAGAGTTGAGGGAAACCGGAAGAGCAGCGAGGGCCGAAAGGGAAAAGAGAGAGATGATGAATGAGAAGGGAAAGAGTGAGGCGAGTGAAAGTGTGAAAACTGGACACCGAGGGAAGAGAGATAAAAGAGACAGGCGAGGGTAAAGAGGGAAAAGAGAGAGTTCGTGGAAAAGAGGGAAACCAGTGAAAAGAGGCAGGTGAGGGGAAAGAGGTGAGAGAGACAGGCGAGGGACAAGTGTGAAAAGAGAGAGTTGTGGGAAACCAGGGAAAAGAGACATGAGAGGGAAAGGAGTGAAAAGAGAGAGTTGAGGGAAAAGCGGGAAACCAGGCAGAAGAGTCAGGAATTGGGGCAATAGGGAAGAGAGAGAGTTGTGGGAGAAGAAGTAAGAGAGACAGGCGAGGGGAAAGAGTGAAAAGAGAGAGTTGAGGGGAAAGAGGGAAAAGAGACAAGAGAGGGAAAGAGTGAAAAGAGAGAGTTCAGGGAAAAGAGGGAAACCAGGGAAAAGAGACATGAGAGGGAAAGGAGTGAAAAGAGAGAGTTCAGGGAAAAGAGGGAAAGCAGGCAGAAGAGTCAGGAACGGGGGCAAGAGGGGAGAGAGAGAGTTGTGGGAGAAGAAGTAAGAGAGACAGGCGAGGGGAAAGAGTGAAAAGAGAGAGTTGAGGGAAGAGAGACAAGCGAGGGAAGAGAGACAAGCGAGTGAAAAGAGTGAAAAGAGAGAGTTGAGGGAAAAGAGGGAAAAGAGGCAGAAGAGGCAGCAAACGGGGGGGAGAGGAGAGAGAGAATTTCCGGAGAAGAAGTAAGAGACACATGTGAGGGAAAAGAGGGAAAAGAGAGAGTCGAGGGAAAAGAGGGAAAAGAGAGAGTTCAGGGAAAAGAGGGAAACCAGGCAGAAGAGTCAGGAACGGGGGCAAGAGGTAAGAGAGAGAGCTGTGGGAGAAGAAGTAAAAGAGACAGGCGAGGGGAAAGAGTGAAAAGAGAGAGTTGAGGGGAAAAAGGGAAACCAGGGAAGAGATATATGAGAGGGACAGGAGTGAGAAGAGAGAGTTCAGGGAAAAGAGGCAGGTGAGGGGAAAGAGGTGAGAGAGACAGGCGAGGGGAAAGAGGGAAACGAAAGAGTTGAGGGAATACAGGGAAAAGAGACAAGCGAGGAAAAAGAGGGAAAAGAGAGAGTTGTGGGAAAAGAGGGAAACCAGGGAAAACAGACATGAGAGGGAAAGGAGTGAAAAGAGAGAGTTCAGGGAAAAGCGGGAAACCTGGCAGAAGAGACAGATAAGGGGGAAAGAGGGGAAAGAGAGAGTTCATGGAAAAGAGGGACACCAGGAAAAAAGAGGCAGGTGTGGGAAAAGAGGTGAGAGAGACAGGCGAGGGGGAAGAGGGAAAAGAGAGAGTTGGGGGAATACAGGGAAAAGAGACAGGCGAGGGGGAAGTGTGAAAAGAGAGATTTTACGGGAAAGAGGGAAACCAGGCAGAGGAGACAGCAAGGGGGGGGGAGAGAGGAGAGAGAGACTTGACGGAGAAGAAGTAAGAGAGACATGTGAGGGAAAAGAGGGAAAAGCGTGAAAAGAGAGAGTTCAGGGAAAAGCGGGAAACCAGGGAAAAGAGACCGGCGAGTGGAAAAGAGGTAAAATAGACAAGCGAGGGAAAGGAGGGAAAAGAGAGAGTTGAGGGAAACCGGAAGAGCAGCGAGGGCCGAAAGGGAAAAGAGAGAGATGATGAATGAGAAGGGAAAGAGTGAGGCGAGTGAAAGTGTGAAAACTGGACACCGAGGGAAGAGAGATAAAAGAGACAGGCGAGGGTAAAGAGGGAAAAGAGAGAGTTCGTGGAAAAGAGGGAAACCAGTGAAAAGAGGCAGGTGAGGGGAAAGAGGTGAGAGAGACAGGCGAGGGACAAGTGTGAAAAGAGAGAGTTGTGGGAAACCAGGGAAAAGAGACATGAGAGGGAAAGGAGTGAAAAGAGAGAGTTGAGGGAAAAGCGGGAAACCAGGCAGAAGAGTCAGGAATTGGGGCAATAGGGAAGAGAGAGAGTTGTGGGAGAAGAAGTAAGAGAGACAGGCGAGGGGAAAGAGTGAAAAGAGAGAGTTGAGGGGAAAGAGGGAAAAGAGACAAGAGAGGGAAAGAGTGAAAAGAGAGAGTTCAGGGAAAAGAGGGAAACCAGGGAAAAGAGACATGAGAGGGAAAGGAGTGAAAAGAGAGAGTTCAGGGAAAAGAGGGAAAGCAGGCAGAAGAGTCAGGAACGGGGGCAAGAGGGGAGAGAGAGAGTTGTGGGAGAAGAAGTAAGAGAGACAGGCGAGGGGGAAGAGTGAAAAGAGAGAGTTGAGGGAAAAGAGACAAGCGAGGGAAGAGAGACAAGCGAGTGAAAAGAGTGAAAAGAGAGAGTTGAGGGAAAAGAGGGAAACCAGGGAAATGAGACATGAGAGGGAAAGGAGTGAAAAGAGAGAGTTCAGGGAAAAGAGGGGGACCTGGCAGAAGAGACAGGAAAGGGGGGGAGAGGGAAAAGAGAGAGTTCATGGAAAAGAGGGACACCAGGAAAAAAGAGGCAGGTGTGGGAAAAGAGGTGAGAGAGACAGGCGAGGGGGAAGAGGGAAAAGAGAGAGTTGGGGGAATACAGGGAAAAGAGACAGGCGAGGGGAAAGTCTGAAAAGAGAGAGTTTACGGGAAAGAGGGAAAACAGGCAGAAGAGACGGGGGGGGGGGAGAGTTGCCGGAGAAGAAGTAAGAGAGACATGCGAGGGAAAAGAGGGAAAAGAGAGAGTTGAGGGAAAAGAGGGAAACCAGGGAAAAGAGACATGAGAGGGAAAAGAGTGAAAAGAGAGAGTTCCTGGAAAAGCGGGAAACCAGGGAAAAGAGACCGGCGAGTGGAAAAGAGGTAAAATAGACAAGCGAGGGAAAGGAGGGAAAAGAGAGAGTTGAGGGAAACCGGAAGAGCAGCGAGGGCAGAAAGGGGAAAGAGAGAGATGATGAATGAGAAGGGAAAGAGTGAGGCGAGTGAAAGTGTGAAAATTGGACACCGAGGGAAGAGAGATAAAAGAGACAGGCGAGGGTAAAGAGGGAAAAGAGAGAGTTCGTGGAAAAGAGGGAAACCAGTGAAAAGAGGCAGGTGAGGGGAAAGAGGTGAGAGAGACAGGCGAGGGGAAAGAGGGAAAGAAAGAGTTGAGGGAATACAGGGAAAAGAGACAAGAGAGGAAAAGAGTGAAAAGAGAGAGTTCAGGGAAAAGTGGGAAGCCAGGCAGAGGAGACAGCAAAGGGGGGGAGAGAGGAGAGAGAGAGTTTCCAGAGAAGAAGTAAGAGAGACATGTGAGGGAAAAGAGAGAGTCGAGGGAAAAGAGGGAAAAGAGAGAGTTGAGGGAAAAGAGGGAAACCAGGCAGAAGAGTCAGGAACGGGGGCAATAGGGAAGAGAGAGAGTTGTGGGAGAAGAAGTAAGAGAGACAGGCGAGGGGAAAGAGTGAAAAGAGAGAGTTGGGGAAAAAGGGAAACCAGGGAAGAGATATATGAGAGGGAAAGGAGTGAGAAGAGAGAGTTCAGGGAAAAGAGGCAGGTGAGGGGAAAGAGGTGAGAGAGGCAGGCGAGGGGAAAGAGGGAAACGAAAGAGTTGAGGGAATACAGGGAAAAGAGACAAGAGAGGAAAAGAGTGAAAAGAGAGAGTTCAGGGAAAAGCGGGAAGCCAGGCAGAGGAGACAGCAAACGGGGGGGAGAGAGGAGAGAGAGACTTGACGGAGAAGAAGTAAGAGAGACATGTGAGGGAAAAGAGGGAAAAGCGTGAAAAGAGAGAGTTCAGGGAAAAGCGGGAAACCAGGGAAAAGAGACCGGCGAGTGGAAAAGAGGTAAAATAGACAAGCGAGGGAAAGGAGGGAAAAGAGAGAGTTGAGGGAAACCGGAAGAGCAGCGAGGGCCGAAAGGGAAAAGAGAGAGATGATGAATGAGAAGGGAAAGAGTGAGGCGAGTGAAAGTGTGAAAACTGGACACCGAGGGAAGAGAGATAAAAGAGACAGGCGAGGGTAAAGAGGGAAAAGAGAGAGTTCGTGGAAAAGAGGGAAACCAGTGAAAAGAGGCAGGTGAGGGGAAAGAGGTGAGAGAGACAGGCGAGGGGAAAGAGGGAAAGAAAGAGTTGAGGGAATACAGGGAAAAGAGACAAGAGAGGAAAAGAGTGAAAAGAGAGAGTTCAGGGAAAAGCAGGAAGCCAGGCAGAGGAGACAGCAAAGGGGGGGAGAGAGGAGAGAGAGAGTTGCCGGAGAAGAAGTAAGAGAGACATGTGAGGGAAAAGAGAGAGTCGAGGGAAAAGAGGGAAAAGAGAGAGTTCAGGGAAAAGAGGGAAACCAGGCAGAAGAGTCAGGAACGGCGGCAATAGGGAAGAGAGAGAGTTGTGGGAGAAGAAGTAAAAGAGACAGGCGAGGGGAAAGAGTGAAAAGAGAGAGTTCAAGGAAAAGAGACAAGCGAGCGAAGAGAGACAAGCGAGTGAAAAGAGAGAGTTGAGGGAAACGAGGGAAACGAGGGAAAAGAGACATGAGAGGGGAAAGGCGTGAAAAGAGAGAGTTGGGGGAAACCAGGGAAAAGAGACCGGCGAGTGGAAAAGAGGTAAAATAGACCAGCGAGGGAAAGGAGGGAAAAGAGAGAGTTGAGGGAAACCGGAAGAGCGGCGAGGGCCTAAAGGGAAAAGAGAGAGATGATGAATGAGAAGGGAAAGAGTGAGTCGAGTGAAAGTGTGAAAACTGGACACCGAGGGAAGAGAGATAAAAGAGACAGGCGAGGGTAAAGAGGGAAAAGAGAGAGTTCGTGGAAAAGAGGGAAACCAGTGAAAAGAGGCAGGTGAGGGGAAAGAGGTGAGAGAGACAGGCGAGGGACAAGTGTGAAAAGAGAGAGTTGCGGGAAACCAGGGAAAAGAGACATGAGAGGGAAAGGAGTGAAAAGAGAGAGTTCAGGGAAAAGCGGGAAACCAGGCAGAAGAGTCAGGAACGGGGGCAATAGGGAAGAGAGAGAGTTGTGGGAGAAGAAGTAAGTGAGACAGGCGAGGGGAAAGAGTGAAAAGAGAGAGTTGAGGGAAAAGAGGGAAACCAGGGAAAAGAGACATGAGAGGGAAAAGAGTGAAAAGAGAGAGTTCCTGGAAAAGCGGGAAACCAGGGAAAAGAGACCGGCGAGTGGAAAAGAGGTAAAATAGACAAGCGAGGGAAAGGTGGGAAAAGAGAGAGTTGAGGGAAACCGGAAGAGCAGCGAGGGCAGAAAGGGGAAAGAGAGAGATGATGAATGAGAAGGGAAAGAGTGAGGCGAGTGAAAGTGTGAAAATTGGGCACCGAGGGAAGAGAGATAAAAGAGACAGGCGAGGGTAAAGAGGGAAAAGAGAGAGTTCGTGGAAAAGAGGGAAACCAGTGAAAAGAGGCAGGTGAGGGGAAAGAGGTGAGAGAGACAGGCGAGGGGAAAGAGGGAAAGAAAGAGTTGAGGGAATACAGGGAAAAGAGACAAGAGAGGAAAAGAGTGAAAAGAGAGAGTTCAGGGAAAAGAGGGAAACCAGGGAAAAGAGACATGAGAGGGAAAGGAGTGAAAAGAGAGAGTTCAGGGAAAAGAGGGAAAGCAGGCAGAAGAGTCAGGAACGGGGGCAAGAGGGGGGAGAGAGAGTTGTGGGAGAAGAAGTAAGAGAGACAGGCGAGGGGGAAGAGTGAAAAGAGAGAGTTGAGGGAAAAGAGACAAGCGAGGGAAGAGAGACAAGCGAGTGAAAAGAGTGAAAAGAGAGAGTTGAGGGAAAAGAGGGAAACCAGGGAAATGAGACATGAGAGGGAAAGGAGTGAAAAGAGAGAGTTCAGGGAAAAGAGGGGGACCTGGCAGAAGAGACAGGAAAGGGGGGGAGAGGGAAAAAAGAGAGTTCATGGAAAAGAGGGACACGAGGAAAAAGAGGCAGGTGTGGGAAAAGAGGTGAGAGAGACAGGCGAGGGGGAAGAGGGAAAAGAGAGAGTTGGGGGAATACAGGGGAAAGAGACAGGCGAGGGGAAAGTCTGAAAAAAGAGAGATTTTACGGGAAAGAGGGAAAACCGGCAGAAGAGACAGCAAGGGGGGGGGGAGAGTTGCCGGAGAAGAAGTAAGAGAGACATGCGAGGGAAAAGAGGGAAAAGAGAGCGTTGAGGGAAAAGAGGGAAACCAGGGAAAAGATACATGAGAGGGAAAAGAGTGAAAAGAGAGAGTTCCTGGAAAAGCGGGAAACCAGGGAAAAGAGACCGGCGAGTGGAAAAGAGGTAAAATAGACAAGCGAGGGAAAGGAGGGAAAAGAGAGAGTTGAGGGAAACCGGAAGAGCAGCGAGGGCAGAAAGGGGAAAGAGAGAGATGATGAATGAGAAGGGAAAGAGTGAGGCGAGTGAAAGTGTGAAAATTGGACACCGAGGGAAGAGAGATAAAAGAGACAGGCGAGGGTAAAGAGGGAAAAGAGAGAGTTCGTGGAAAAGAGGGAAACCAGTGAAAAGAGGCAGGTGAGGGGAAAGAGGTGAGAGAGACAGGCGAGGGGAAAGAGGGAAAGAAAGAGTTGAAGGAATACAGGGAAAAGAGACAAGAGAGGAAAAGAGTGAAAAGAGGGAGTTCAGGGAAAAGTGGGAAGCCAGGCAGAGGAGACAGCAAAGGGGGGGAGAGAGGAGAGAGAGAGTTGCCAGAGAAGAAGTAAGAGAGACATGTGAGGGAAAAGAGAGAGTCGAGGGAAAAGAGGGAAAAGAGAGAGTTGAGGGAAAAGAGGGAAACCAGGCAGAAGAGTCAGGAACGGGGGCAATAGGGAAGAGAGAGAGTTGTGGGAGAAGAAGTAAGAGAGACAGGCGAGGGGAAAGAGTGAAAAGAGAGAGTTGAGGGAAAAAAGGGAAACCAGGGAAGAGATATATGAGAGGGAAAGGAGTGAGAAGAGAGAGTTCAGGGAAAAGAGGCAGGTGAGGGGAAAGAGGTGAGAGAGACAGGCGAGGGGAAAGAGGGAAACGAAAGAGTTGAGGGAATGCAGGGAAAAGAGACAAGAGAGGAAAAGAGTGAAAAGAGAGAGTTCAGGGAAAAGCGGGAAGCCAGGCAGAGGAGACAGCAAAGGGGGGGAGAGAGGAGAGAGAGAGTTGCTGGAGAAGAAGTAAGAGAGACATGTGAGGGAAAAGAGAGAGTCGAGGGAAAAGAGTGAAAAGAGAGAGTTCAGGGAAAAGCGGGAAACCAGGCAGAAGAGTCCGGAACGGGGGCAATAGGGAAGAGAGAGAGTTGTGGGAGAAGAAGTAAGAGAGACAGGCGAGGGGAAAGAGTGAAAAGAGAGAGTTGGGGGAAGAGAGACAAGCGAGGGAACAGAGACAAGCGAGTGAAAAGAGTGAAAAGAGAGAGTTGAGGGAAAAGAGGCAGAAGAGGCAGCAAACGGGGGGGAGAGGAGAGAGAGAATTTCCGGAGAAGAAGTAAGAGACACATGTGAGGGAAAAGAGGGAAAAGAGAGAGTCGAGGGAAAAGAGGGAAAAGAGAGAGTTCAGGGAAAAGAGGGAAACCAGGCAGAAGACTCAGGAACGGGGGCAAGAGGTAAGGGAGAGAGTTGTGGGAGAAGAAGTAAAAGAGACAGGCGAGGGGAAAGAGTGAAAAGAGAGAGTTGAGGGGAAAAAGGGAAACCAGGGAAGAGATATATGAGAGGGAAAGGAGTGAGAAGAGAGAGTTCAGGGAAAAGAGGCAGGTGAGGGGAAAGAGGTGAGAGAGACAGGCGAGGGGAAAGAGGGAAACGAAAGAGTTGAGGGAATACAGGGAAAAGAGACAGGCGAGGGGAAAGAGTGAAAAGAGAGAGTTCAAGGAAAAGAGACAAGCGAGCGAAGAGAGACAAGCGAGTGAAAAGAGAGAGTTGAGGGGAAAGAGGGAAACCAGGCAGAAGAGACTGCAAACGGGGGGGAGAGGAGAGAGAGAATTGCTGGAGAAGAAGTAAGAGACACATGTGAGGGAAAAGAGGGAAAAGAGAGAGTCGAGGGAAAAGAGTGGAAAGAGAGAGTTCAGGGAAAAGAGGGAAACCAGGCAGAAGAGTCAGGAACGGGGGCAATAGGGAAGAGAGAGTTGTGGGAGAAGAAGTAAGAGAGACAGGCTAGGGGAAAGAGTGAAAAGAGAGAGTTCAAGGAAAAGAGACAAGCGAGGGAAGACAGACAAGCGAGTGAAAAGAGAGAGTTGAGGGGAAAGAGGGAAACGAGGGAAAAGAGACATGAGAGGGGAAAGGTGTGAAAAGAGAGAGTTCCTGGAAAAGCGGGAAACCAGGGAAAACAGACCGGCGAGTGGAAAAGAGGTAAAATAGACAAGCGAGGGAAAGGAGGGAAAAGAGAGAGTTGAGGGAAACCGGAAGAGCAGCGAGGGCCGAAAGGGGAAAGAGAGAGATGATGAATGAGAAGGGAAAGAGTGAGTCGAGTGAAAGTGTGAAAACTGGACACCGAGGGAAGAGAGATAAAAGAGACAGGCGAGGGTAAAGAGGGAAAAGAGAGAGTTCGTGGAAAAGAGGGAAACCGGGGAAAAGAGGCAGGTGAGGGGAAAGAGGTGAGAGAGACAGGCGAGGGACAAGTGTGAAAAGAGAGAGTTGCGGGAAACCAGGGAAAAGAGACATGAGAGGGAAAGGAGTGAAAAGAGAGAGTTCAGGGAAAAGAGGGAAACAAGGCAGAAGAGTCAGGAACGGGGGCAATAGGGAAGAGAGAGAGTTGTGGGAGAAGAAGTAAGAGAGACAGGCGAGGGGAAAGAGTGAAAAGAGAGAGTTGAGGGGAAAGAGGGAAACCAGGGAAGAGAGATATGAGAGGGAAAGGAGTGAAAAGAGAGAGTTCAGGGAAAAGAGGGGGACCTGGCAGAAGAGACAGGAAAGGGGGGGGAGGGAAAAAAGAGAGTTCATGGAAAAGAGGGACACGAGGAAAAAGAGGCAGGTGTGGGAAAAGAGGTGAGAGAGACAGGCGAGGGGGAAGAGGGAAAAGAGAGAGTTGGGGGAATACAGGGAAAAGAGACAGGCGAGGGGAAAGTCTGAAAAGAGAGAGTTTACGGGAAAGAGGGAAAACAGGCAGAAGAGACAGCGGGGGGGGGGAGAGTTGCCGGAGAAGAAGTAAGAGAGACATGCGAGGGAAAAGAGGGAAAAGAGAGAGTTGAGGGAAAAGAGGGAAACCAGGGAAAAGAGACATGAGAGGGAAAAGAGTGAAAAGAGAGAGTTCCTGGAAAAGCGGGAAACCAGGGAAAAGAGACCGGCGAGTGGAAAAGAGGTAAAATAGACAAGCGAGGGAAAGGAGGGAAAAGAGAGAGTTGAGGGAAACCGGAAGAGCAGCGAGGGCAGAAAGGGGAAAGAGAGAGATGATGAATGAGAAGGGAAAGAGTGAGGCGAGTGAAAGTGTGAAAATTGGACACCGAGGGAAGAGAGATAAAAGAGACAGGCGAGGGTAAAGAGGGAAAAGAGAGAGTTCGTGGAAAAGAGGGAAACCAGTGAAAACAGGCAGGTGAGGGGAAAGAGGTGAGAGAGACAGGCGAGGGGAAAGAGGGAAAGAAAGAGTTGAGGGAATACAGGGAAAAGAGACAAGAGAGGAAAAGAGTGAAAAGAGAGAGTTCAGGGAAAAGCAGGAAGCCAGGCAGAGGAGACAGCAAAGGGGGGGAGAGAGGAGAGAGAGAGTTGCCAGAGAAGAAGTAAGAGAGACATGTGAGGGAAAAGAGAGAGTCGAGGGAAAAGAGGGAAAAGAGAGAGTTGAGGGAAAAGAGGGAAACCAGGCAGAAGAGTCAGGAACGGGGGCGATAGGGAAGAGAGAGAGTTGTGGGAGAAGAAGTAAGAGAGACAGGCGAGGGGAAAGAGTGAAAAGAGAGAGTTCAAGGAAAAGAGACAAGCGAGCGAAGAGAGACAAGCGAGTGAAAAGAGAGAGTTGAGGGAAACGAGGGAAACGAGGGAAAAGAGACATGAGAGGGGAAAGGCGTGAAAAGAGAGAGTTGGGGGAAACCAGGGAAAAGAGACCGGCGAGTGGAAAAGAGGTAAAATAGACCAGCGAGGGAAAGGAGGGAAAAGAGAGAGTTGAGGGAAACCGGAAGAGCGGCGAGGGCCGAAAGGGAAAAGAGAGAGATGATGAATGAGAAGGGAAAGAGTGAGTCGAGTGAAAGTGTGAAAACTGGACACCGAGGGAAGAGAGATAAAAGAGACAGGCGAGGGTAAAGAGGGAAAAGAGAGAGTTCGTGGAAAAGAGGGAAACCAGTGAAAAGAGGCAGGTGAGGGGAAAGAGGTGAGAGAGACAGGCGAGGGACAAGTGTGAAGAGAGAGAGTTGCGGGAAACCAGGGAAAAGAGACATGAGAGGGAAAGGAGTGAAAAGAGAGAGTTCAGGGAAAAGCGGGAAACCAGGCAGAAGAGTCAGGAACGGGGGCAATAGGGAAGAGAGAGAGTTGTGGGAGAAGAAGTAAGAGAGACAGGCGAGGGGAAAGAGTGAAAAGAGAGAGTTGAGGGGAAAGAGGGAAACCAGGGAAGAGAGATATGAGAGGGGAAAAGAGTGAAAAGAGAGAGTTCAGGGAAAAGAGGGAAACCAGGGAAATGAGACATGAGATGGAAAGGAGTGAAAAGAGAGAGTTCAGGGAAAAGAGGGGGACCCGGCAGAAGAGACAGGAAAGGGGGGGAGAGGGAAAAGAGAGAGTTCATGGAAAAGAGGGACACGAGGAAAAAGAGGCAGGTGTGGGAAAAGAGGTGAGAGAGACAGGCGAGGGGGAAGAGGGAAAAGAGAGAGTTGGGGGAATACAGGGAAAAGAGACAGGCGAGGGGAAAGTCTGAAAAAAGAGAGATTTTACGGGAAAGAGGGAAAACCGGCAGAAGACACAGCAAGGGGGGGGGGAGAGTTGCCGGAGAAGAAGTAAGAGAGACATGCGAGGGAAAAGAGGGAAAAGAGAGAGTTGAGGGAAAAGCGGGAAACCAGGGAAAAGAGACCGGCGAGTGGAAAAGAGGTAAAATAGACAAGCGAGGGAAAGGAGGGAAAAGAGAGAGTTGAGGGAAACCGGAAGAGCAGCGAGGGCAGAAAGGGGAAAGAGAGAGATGATGAATGAGAAGGGAAAGAGTGAGGCGAGTGAAAGTGTGAAAATTGGACACCGAGGGAAGAGAGATAAAAGAGACAGGCGAGGGTAAAGAGGGAAAAGAGAGAGTTCGTGGAAAAGAGGGAAACCAGTGAAAAGAGGCAGGTGAGGGGAAAGAGGTGAGAGAGACAGGCGAGGGGAAAGAGGGAAAGAAAGAGTTGAGGGAATACAGGGAAAAGAGACAAGAGAGGAAAAGAGTGAAAAGAGGGAGTTCAGGGAAAAGTGGGAAGCCAGGCAGAGGAGACAGCAAAGGGGGGGAGAGAGGAGAGAGAGAGTTGCCAGAGAAGAAGTAAGAGAGACATGTGAGGGAAAAGAGAGAGTCGAGGGAAAAGAGGGAAAAGAGAGAGTTGAGGGAAAAGAGGGAAACCAGGCAGAAGAGTCAGGAACGGGGGCAATAGGGAAGAGAGAGAGTTGTGGGAGAAGAAGTAAGAGAGACAGGCGAGGGGAAAGAGTGAAAAGAGAGAGTTCAAGGAAAAGAGACAAGCGAGGGAAGAGAGACAAGCGAGTGAAAAGAGTGAAAAGAGAGAGTTGAGGGAAAAGAGGGAAACCAGGGAAAAGAGACCAGCGAGTGGAAAAGAGGTAAAATAGACAAGCAAGGGAAAGGAGGGAAAAGAGAGAGTTGAGGGAAACCGGAAGAGCAGCGAGGGCCGAAAGGGAAAAGAGAGAGATGATGAATGAGAAGGGACAGAGTGAGGCGAGTGAAAGTGTGAAAACTGGACACCGAGGGAAGAGAGATAAAAGAGACAGGCGAGAGTAAAGAGGGAAAAGAGAGAGTTCGTGGAAAAGAGGGAAACCAGTGAAAAGAGGCAGGTGAGGGGAAAGAGGTGAGAGAGACAGGCGAGGGACAAGTGTGAAAAGAGAGAGTTGCGGGAAACCAGGGAAAACAGACATGAGAGGGAAAGGAGTGAAAAGAGAGAGTTCAGGGAAAAGCGGGAAACCAGGCAGAAGAGTCAGGAACGGGGGCAATAGGGAAGAGAGAGAGTTGTGGGAGAAGAAGTAAGAGAGACAGGCGAGGGGAAAGAGTGAAAAGAGAGAGTTGAGGGGAAAGAGGGAAACCAGGGAAGAGAGATATGAGAGGGAAAGGAGTGAGAAGAGAGAGTTCAGGGAAAAGAGGCAGGTGAGGGGAAAGAGGTGAGAGACACAGGCGAGGGGAAAGAGGGAAACGAAAGAGTTGAGGGAATACAGGGAAAAGAGACAAGCGAGGAAAAAGAGGGAAAAGAGAGAGTTGTGGGAAAAGAGGGAAACCAGGGAAAACAGACATGAAAGGGAAAGGAGTGAGAAGAGAGAGTTCAGGGAAAAGAGGGACACCAGGAAAAAAGAGGCAGGTGTGGGAAAAGAGGTGAGAGAGACAGGCGAGGGGGAAGAGGGAAAAGAGAGAGTTGGGGGAATACAGGGAAAAGAGACAGGCGAGGGGAAAGTGTGAAAAGAGAGATTTTACGGGAAAGAGGGAAACCAGGCAGAGGAGACAGCAGAGGGGAGGAGAGAGGAGAGAGAGAATTGACGAAGAAGAAGTAAAGAGAGACATGTGAGGGAAAAGAGGGAAAAGAGTGAAAAGAGAGCGTTCAGGGAAAAGAGGGAAACCAGTGAAAAGAGGCAGGTGAGGGGAAAGAGGTGAGAGAGGCGAGGGGGAAGAGGGAAAAGAGAGAGTTGAGGGAACACAGGGAAAAGAGCCGAGAGGAAAAGAGTGAAAAGAGAGAGTTCAGGGAAAAGAGGGAAACCAGGGAAAAGAGACAAGAGAGGAAAAGAGTGAAAAGAGAGAGTTCAGGGAAAAGCGGGAAGCCAGGCAGAGGAGACAGCAAAGGGGGGGAGAGAGGGGAGAGAGAGTTGCCGGAGAAGAAGTAAGAGAGACATGTGAGGGAAAAGAGAGAGTCGAGGGAAAAGAGGGAAAAGAGAGAGTTCAGGGAAAAGAGAGAGTTCAGGGAAAAGAGGGAAACCAGGCAGAAGAGTCAGGAACGGGGGCAATAGGGAAGAGAGGGAGTTGTGGGAGAAGAAGTAAGAGAGAGAGGCGAGGGGAAAGAGTGAAAAGAGAGCGTTCAAGGAAAAGAGACAAGCGAGCGAAGAGAGACAAGCGAGTGAAAAGAGAGAGTTGAGGGAAAAGAGGGAAACGAGGGAAAAGAGACATGAGAGGGGAAAGGCGTGAAAAGAGAGAGTTCCTGGAAAAGCGGGAAACCAGGGAAAACAGACCGGCGAGTGGAAAAGAGGTAAAATAGACAAGCGAGGGAAAGGAGGGAAAAGAGAGAGTTGAGGGAAACCGGAAGAGCAGCGAGGGCAGAAAGGGGAAAGAGAGAGATGATGAATGAGAAGGGAAAGAGTGAGGCGAGTGAAAGTGTGAAAACTGGACACCGAGGGAAGAGAGATAAAAGAGACAGGCGAGGGTAAAGAGGGAAAAGAGAGAGTTCGTGGAAAAGAGGGAAACCAGTGAAAAGAGGCAGGTGAGGGGAAAGAGGTGAGAGAGACAGGCGAGGGACAAGTGTGAAGAGAGAGAGTTGCGGGAAACCAGGGAAAAGAGACATGAGAGGGAAAGGAGTGAAAAGAGAGAGTTCAGGGAAAAGCGGGAAACCAGGCAGAAGAGTCAGGAACGGGGGCAATAGGGAAGAGAGAGAGTTGTGGGAGAAGAAGTAAGAGAGACAGGCGAGGGGAAAGAGTGAAAAGAGAGAGTTGAGGGGAAAGAGGGAAACCAGGGAAGAGAGATATGAGAGGGGAAAAGAGTGAAAAGAGAGAGTTCAGGGAAAAGAGGGGGACCTGGCAGAAGAGACAGGAAAGGGGGGGGAGGGAAAAAAGAGAGTTCATGGAAAAGAGGGACACGAGGAAAAAGAGGCAGGTGTGGGAAAAGAGGTGAGAGAGACAGGCGAGGGGAAAGTGTGAAAAGAGAGCGTTTACGGGAAAGAGGGAAACCAGGCAGAGGAGACAGCAAAGGGGGGGGAGACAGGAGAGAGAGAATTGACGGAGAAGAAGTAAGAGAGACATGTGAGGGAAAAGAGGGAAAAGAGTGAAAAGAGAGAGTTCAGGGAAAAGAGGGAAACCAGTGAAAAGAGGCAGGTGAGGGGAAAGAGGTGAGAGAGACAGGCGAGGGGGAAGAGGGAAAGAGAGAGTTGAGGGAATACAGGGAAAAGAGACAAGAGAGGAAAAGAGTGAAAAGAGAGAGTTCAGGGAAAAGAGGGAAACCAGGGAAAAGAGACATGAGAGGGAAAGGAGTGAAAAGAGAGAGTTCAGGGAAAAGAGGGAAAGCAGGCAGAAGAGTCAGGAACGGGGGCAAGAGGGGAGAGAGAGAGTTGTGGGAGAAGAAGTAAGAGAGACAGGCGAGGGGGAAGAGTGAAAAGAGAGAGTTGAGGGAAAAGAGACAAGCGAGGGAAGAGAGACAAGCGAGTGAAAAGAGTGAAAAGAGAGAGTTGAGGGAAAAGAGGGAAACCAGGGAAATGAGACATGAGAGGGAAAGGAGTGAAAAGAGAGAGTTCAGGGAAAAGAGGGGGACCTGGCAGAAGAGACAGGAAAGGGGGGGAGAGGGAAAAGAGAGAGTTCATGGAAAAGAGGGACACCAGGAAAAAAGAGGCAGGTGTGGGAAAAGAGGTGAGAGAGACAGGCGAGGGGGAAGAGGGAAAAGAGAGAGTTGGGGGAATACAGGGAAAAGAGACAGGCGAGGGGAAAGTCTGAAAAGAGAGAGTTTACGGGAAAGAGGGAAAACAGGCAGAAGAGACGGGGTGGGGGGGAGAGTTGCCGGAGAAGAAGTAAGAGAGACATGCGAGGGAAAAGAGGGAAAAGAGAGAGTTGAGGGAAAAGAGGGAAACCAGGGAAAAGAGACATGAGAGGGAAAAGAGTGAAAAGAGAGAGTTCCTGGAAAAGCGGGAAACCAGGGAAAAGAGACCGGCGAGTGGAAAAGAGGTAAAATAGACAAGCGAGGGAAAGGAGGGAAAAGAGAGAGTTGAGGGAAACTGGAAGAGCAGCGAGGGCAGAAAGGGGAAAGAGAGAGATGATGAATGAGAAGGGAAAGAGTGAGGCGAGTGAAAGTGTGAAAATTGGACACCGAGGGAAGAGAGATAAAAGAGACAGGCGAGGGTAAAGAGGGAAAAGAGAGAGTTCGTGGAAAAGAGGGAAACCGGGGAAAAGAGGCAGGCGAGGGGAAAGAGGTGAGAGAGACAGGCGAGGGGAAAGAGGGAAAGAAAGAGTTGAGGGAATACAGGGAAAAGAGACAAGAGAGGAAAAGAGTGAAAAGAGAGAGTTCAGGGAAAAGTGGGAAGCCAGGCAGAGGAGACAGCAAAGGGGGGGAGAGAGGGGGGAGAGAGTTGCCGGAGAAGAAGTAAGAGAGACATGTGAGGGAAAAGAGAGAGTCGAGGGAAAAGAGGGAAAAGAGGGAAACCAGGGAAAAGAGGGAAACCAGGGAAAAGAGACATGAGAGGGAAAAGAGTGAAAAGAGAGAGTTCCTGGGAAAGCGGGAAACCAGGGAAAAGAGACCGGCGAGTGGAAAAGAGGTAAAATAGACAAGCGAGGGAAAGGAGGGAAAAGAGAGAGTTGAGGGAAACCGGAAGAGCAGCGAGGGCAGAAAGGGGAAAGAGAGAGATGATGAATGAGAAGGGAAAGAGTGAGGCGAGTGAAAGTGTGAAAATTGGACACCGAGGGAAGAGAGATAAAAGAGACAGGCGAGGGTAAAGAGGGAAAAGAGAGAGTTCGTGGAAAAGAGGGAAACCAGTGAAAAGAGGCAGGTGAGGGGAAAGAGGTGAGAGAGACAGGCGAGGGGAAAGAGGGAAAGAAAGAGTTGAGGGAATACAGGGAAAAGAGACAAGAGAGGAAAAGAGTGAAAAGAGAGAGTTCAGGGAAAAGCAGGAAGCCAGGCAGAGGAGACAGCAAAGGGGGGGAGAGAGGAGAGAGAGAGTTGCCAGAGAAGAAGTAAGAGAGACATGTGAGGGAAAAGAGAGAGTCGAGGGAAAAGAGGGAAAAGAGAGAGTTGAGGGAAAAGAGGGAAACCAGGCAGAAGAGTCAGGAACGGGGGCGATAGGGAAGAGAGAGAGTTGTGGGAGAAGAAGTAAGAGAGACAGGCGAGGGGAAAGAGTGAAAAGAGAGAGTTCAAGGAAAAGAGACAAGCGAGCGAAGAGAGACAAGCGAGTGAAAAGAGAGAGTTGAGGGAAAGGAGACATGAGAGGGGAAAGAGTGAAAAGAGAGAGTTCCTGGAAAAGCGGGAAACCAGGGAAAAGAGACCGGCGAGTGGAAAAGAGGTAAAATAGACCAGCGAGGGAAAGGAGGGAAAAGAGAGAGTTGAGGGAAACCGGAAGAGCAGCGAGGGCAGAAAGGGAAAGAGAGAGATGATGAATGAGAAGGGAAAGAGTGAGGCGAGTGAAAGTGTGAAAACTGGACACCGAGGGAAGAGAGATAAAAGAGACAGGCGAGGGTAAAGAGGGAAAAGAGAGAGTTCGTGGAAAAGAGGGAAAACGGGGAAAAGAGGCAGGTGAGGGGAAAGAGGTGAGAGAGACAGGCGAGGGACAAGTGTGAAAAGAGAGAGTTGCGGGAAACCAGGGAAAAGAGACATGAGAGGGAAAGGAGTGAAAAGAGATAGTTGAGGGGAAAGAGGGAAACCAGGGAAGAGAGATATGAGAGCGGAAAAGAGTGAAAAGAGAGTTTAGGGAAAAGAGGGAAACCAGGCAGAAGAGACAGCAAAGGGGGGGGGGGGGGGGAGAGAGTTGCCGGAGAAGAAGTAAGAGAGACATGTGAGGGAAAAGAGAGAGTCGAGGGAAAAGAGGGAAACCAGGCAGAAGAGTCAGGAACGGGGGCGATAGGGAAGAGAGAGAGTTGTGGGAGAAGAAGTAAGAGAGACAGGCGAGGGGAAAGAGTGAAAAGAGAGCGTTCAAGGAAAAGAGACAAGCGAGGGAAGAGAGACAAGCGAGTGAAAAGAGTGAAAAGAGAGAGTTGAGGGAAACGCGGGAAACGAGGGAAAAGAGACATGAGAGGGGAAAGGCGTGAAAAGAGAGAGTTGGGGGAAACCAGGGAAAAGAGACCGGCAAGTGGAAAAGAGTTAAAATAGACAAGCGAGGGAAAGGAGGGAAAAGAGAGAGTTGAGGGAAACCGGAAGAGCGGCGAGGGCAGAAAGGGAAAAGAGAGAGATGATGAATGAGAAGGGAAAGAGTGAGGCGAGTGAAAGTGTGAAAATTGGACACCGAGGGAAGAGAGATAAAAGAGACAGGCGAGGGTAAAGAGGGAAAAGAGAGAGTTCGTGGAAAAGAGGGAAACCAGTGAAAACAGGCAGGTGAGGGGAAAGAGGTGAGAGAGACAGGCGAGGGGAAAGAGGGAAAGAAAGAGTTGAGGGAATACAGGGAAAAGAGACAAGAGAGGAAAAGAGTGAAAAGAGAGAGTTCAGGGAAAAGAGGGGGACCTGGCAGAAGAGACAGGAAAGGGGGGGAGAGGGAAAAAAGAGAGTTAATGGAAAAGAGGGACACGAGGAAAAAGAGGCAGGTGTGGGAAAAGAGGTGAGAGAGACAGGCGAGGGGGAAGAGGGAAAAGAGAGAGTTGGGGGAATACAGGGGAAAGAGACAGGCGAGGGGAAAGTCTGAAAAAAGAGAGATTTTACGGGAAAGAGGGAAAACCGGCAGAAGAGACAGCAAGGGGGGGGGGAGAGTTGCCGGAGAAGAAGTAAGAGAGACATGCGAGGGAAAAGAGGGAAAAGAGAGCGTTGAGGGAAAAGAGGGAAACCAGGGAAAAGAGACATGAGAGGGAAAAGAGTGAAAAGAGAGAGTTCCTGGAAAAGCGGGAAACCAGGGAAAAGAGACCGGCGAGTGGAAAAGAGGTAAAATAGACAAGCGAGGGAAAGGAGGGAAATGAGAGAGTTGAGGGAAACCGGAAGAGCAGCGAGGGCAGAAAGGGGAAAGAGAGAGATGATGAATGAGAAGGGAAAGAGTGAGGCGAGTGAAAGTGTGAAAATTGGACACCGAGGGAAGAGAGATAAAAGAGACAGGCGAGGGTAAAGAGGGAAAAGAGAGAGTTCGTGGAAAAGAGGGAAACCAGTGAAAAGAGGCAGGTGAGGGGAAAGAGGTGAGAGAGACAGGCGAGGGGAAAGAGGGAAAGAAAGAGTTGAAGGAATACAGGGAAAAGAGACAAGAGAGGAAAAGAGTGAAAAGAGGGAGTTCAGGGAAAAGTGGGAAGCCAGGCAGAGGAGACAGCAAAGGGGGGGAGAGAGGGGAGAGAGAGTTGCCAGAGAAGAAGTAAGAGAGACATGTGAGGGAAAAGAGAGAGTCGAGGGAAAAGAGGGAAAAGAGAGAGTTGAGGGAAAAGAGGGAAACCAGGCAGAAGAGTCAGGAACGGGGGCAATAGGGAAGAGAGAGAGTTGTGGGAGAAGAAGTAAGAGAGACAGGCGAGGGGAAAGAGTGAAAAGAGAGAGTTGAGGGAAAAAAGGGAAACCAGGGAAGAGATATATGAGAGGGAAAGGAGTGAGAAGAGAGAGTTCAGGGAAAAGAGGCAGGTGAGGGGAAAGAGGTGAGAGAGACAGGCGAGGGGAAAGAGGGAAACGAAAGAGTTGAGGGAATGCAGGGAAAAGAGACAAGAGAGGAAAAGAGTGAAAAGAGAGAGTTCAGGGAAAAGCGGGAAGCCAGGCAGAGGAGACAGCAAAGGGGGGGAGAGAGGAGAGAGAGAGTTGCTGGAGAAGAAGTGAGACATGTGAGGGAAAAGAGAGAGTCGAGGGAAAAGAGTGAAAAGAGAGAGTTCAGGGAAAAGAGGGAAACCAGGCAGAAGAGTCAGGAACGGGGGCAATAGGGAAGAGAGAGAGTTGTGGGAGAAGAAGTAAGAGAGACAGGCGAGGGGAAAGAGTGAAAAGAGAGAGTTCAAGGAAGAGAGACAAGCGAGCGAAGAGAGACAAGCGAGTGAAAAGAGTGAAAAGAGAGAGTTGAGGGAAAAGAGGGAAACCAGGGAAAAGAGACCAGCGAGTGGAAAAGAGGTAAAATAGACAAGCAAGGGAAAGGAGGGAAAAGAGAGAGTTGAGGGAAACCGGAAGAGCAGCGAGGGCCGAAAGGGAAAAGAGAGAGATGATGAATGAGAAGGGACAGAGTGAGGCGAGTGAAAGTGTGAAAACTGGACACCGAGGGAAGAGAGATAAAAGAGACAGGCGAGAGTAAAGAGGGAAAAGAGAGAGTTCGTGGAAAAGAGGGAAACCAGTGAAAAGAGGCAGGTGAGGGGAAAGAGGTGAGAGAGACAGGCGAGGGAAAAGTGTGAAAAGAGAGAGTTGAGGGAAACCAGGGAAAAGAGACATGAGAGGGAAAGGAGTGAAAAGAGAGAGTTCAGGGAAAAGCGGGAAACCAGGCAGAAGAGTCCGGAACGGGGGCAATAGGGAAGAGAGAGAGTTGTGGGAGAAGAAGTAAAAGAGACAGGCGAGGGGAAAGAGTGAAAAGAGAGAGTTGGGGGAAGAGAGACAAGCGAGGGAAGAGAGACAAGCGAGTGAAAAGAGTGAAAAGAGAGAGTTGAGGGAAAAGAGGGAAAAGAGGCAGAAGAGGCAGCAAACGGGGGGGAGAGGAGAGAGAGAATTTCCGGAGAAGAAGTAAGAGACACATGTGAGGGAAAAGAGGGAAAAGAGAGAGTCGAGGGAAAAGAGGGAAAAGAGAGAGTTCAGGGAAAAGAGGGAAACCAGGCAGAAGACTCAGGAACGGGGGCAAGAGGTAAGAGAGAGAGTTGTGGGAGAAGAAGTAAAAGAGACAGGCGAGGGGAAAGAGTGAAAAGAGAGAGTTGAGGGGAAAAAGGGAAACCAGGGAAGAGATATATGAGAGGGAAAGGAGTGAGAAGAGAGAGTTCAGGGAAAAGAGGCAGGTGAGGGGAAAGAGGTGAGAGAGACAGGCGAGGGGAAAGAGGGAAACGAAAGAGTTGAGGGAATACAGGGAAAAGAGACAGGCGAGGGGAAAGAGTGAAAAGAGAGAGTTCAAGGAAAAGAGACAAGCGAGCGAAGAGAGACAAGCGAGTGAAAAGAGAGAGTTGAGGGGAAAGAGGGAAACCAGGCAGAAGAGACTGCAAACGGGGGGGAGAGGAGAGAGAGAATTGCTGGAGAAGAAGTAAGAGACACATGTGAGGGAAAAGAGGGAAAAGAGAGAGTCGAGGGAAAAGAGTGGAAAGAGAGAGTTCAGGGAAAAGAGGGAAACCAGGCAGAAGAGTCAGGAACGGGGGCAATAGGGAAGAGAGAGAGTTGTGGGAGAAGAAGTAAGAGAGACAGGCGAGGGGAAAGAGTGAAAAGAGAGAGTTCAAGGAAGAGAGACAAGTGAGCGAAGAGAGACAAGCGAGTGAAAAGAGTGAAAAGAGAGAGTTGAGGGAAAAGAGGGAAACCAGGGAAAAGAGACCAGCGAGTGGAAAAGAGGTAAAATAGACAAGCAAGGGAAAGGAGGGAAAAGAGAGAGTTGAGGGAAACCGGAAGAGCAGCGAGGGCCGAAAGGGAAAAGAGAGAGATGATGAATGAGAAGGGACAGAGTGAGGCGAGTGAAAGTGTGAAAACTGGACACCGAGGGAAGAGAGATAAAAGAGACAGGCGAGAGTAAAGAGGGAAAAGAGAGAGTTCGTGGAAAAGAGGGAAACCAGTGAAAAGAGGCAGGTGAGGGGAAAGAGGTGAGAGAGACAGGCGAGGGAAAAGTGTGAAAAGAGAGAGTTGAGGGAAACCAGGGAAAAGAGACATGAGAGGGAAAGGAGTGAAAAGAGAGAGTTCAGGGAAAAGCGGGAAACCAGGCAGAAGAGTCCGGAACGGGGGCAATAGGGAAGAGAGAGAGTTGTGGGAGAAGAAGTAAAAGAGACAGGCGAGGGGAAAGAGTGAAAAGAGAGAGTTGGGGGAAGAGAGACAAGCGAGGGAAGAGAGACAAGCGAGTGAAAAGAGTGAAAAGAGAGAGTTGAGGGAAAAGAGGGAAAAGAGGCAGAAGAGGCAGCAAACGGGGGGGAGAGGAGAGAGAGAATTTCCGGAGAAGAAGTAAGAGACACATGTGAGGGAAAAGAGGGAAAAGAGAGAGTCGAGGGAAAAGAGGGAAAAGAGAGAGTTCAGGGAAAAGAGGGAAACCAGGCAGAAGACTCAGGAACGGGGGCAAGAGGTAAGAGAGAGAGTTGTGGGAGAAGAAGTAAAAGAGACAGGCGAGGGGAAAGAGTGAAAAGAGAGAGTTGAGGGGAAAAAGGGAAACCAGGGAAGAGATATATGAGAGGGAAAGGAGTGAGAAGAGAGAGTTCAGGGAAAAGAGGCAGGTGAGGGGAAAGAGGTGAGAGAGACAGGCGAGGGGAAAGAGGGAAACGAAAGAGTTGAGGGAATACAGGGAAAAGAGACAGGCGAGGGGAAAGAGTGAAAAGAGAGCGTTCAAGGAAAAGAGACAAGCGAGCGAAGAGAGACAAGCGAGTGAAAAGAGAGAGTTGAGGGGAAAGAGGGAAACCAGGCAGAAGAGACTGCAAACGGGGGGGAGAGGAGAGAGAGAATTGCTGGAGAAGAAGTAAGAGACACATGTGAGGGAAAAGAGGGAAAAGAGAGAGTCGAGGGAAAAGAGTGGAAAGAGAGAGTTCAGGGAAAAGAGGGAAACCAGGCAGAAGAGTCAGGAACGGGGGCAATAGGGAAGAGAGAGAGTTGTGGGAGAAGAAGTAAGAGAGACAGGCGAGGGGGAAGAGTGAAAAGAGAGAGTTCAAGGAAAAGAGACAAGCGAGCGAAGAGAGACAAGCGAGTGAAAAGAGAGAGTTGAGGGGAAAGAGGGAAACGAGGGAAAAGAGACATGAGAGGGGAAAGGCGTGAAAAGAGAGAGTTCCTGGAAAAGCGGGAAACCAGGGAAAACAGACCGGCGAGTGGAAAAGAGGTAAAATAGACAAGCGAGGGAAAGGAGGGAAAAGAGAGAGTTGAGGGAAACCGGAAGAGCAGCGAGGGCCGAAAGGGAAAAGAGAGAGATGATGAATGAGAAGGGAAAGAGTGAGTCGAGTGAAAGTGTGAAAACTGGACACCGAGGGAAGAGAGATAAAAGAGACAGGCGAGGGTAAAGAGGGAAAAGAGAGAGTTCGTGGAAAAGAGGGAAACCGGGGAAAAGAGGCAGGTGAGGGGAAAGAGGTGAGAGAGACAGGCGAGGGACAAGTGTGAAAAGAGAGAGTTGCGGGAAACCAGGGAAAAGAGACATGAGAGGGAAAGGAGTGAAAAGAGAGAGTTCAGGGAAAAGCGGGAAACCAGGCAGAAGAGTCAGGAACGGGGGCAATAGGGAAGAGAGAGAGTTGTGGGAGAAGAAGTAAGAGAGACAGGCGAGGGGAAAGAGTGAAAAGAGAGAGTTGAGGGGAAAGAGGGAAACCAGGGAAGAGAGATATGAGAGGGAAAGGAGTGAAAAGAGAGAGTTCAGGGAAAAGAGGGGGACCTGGCAGAAGAGACAGGAAAGGGGGGGAGAGGGAAAAGAGAGAGTTCATGGAAAAGAGGGACACGAGGAAAAAGAGGCAGGTGTGGGAAAAGAGGTGAGAGAGACAGGCGAGGGGAAAGTGTGAAAAGAGAGCGTTTACGGGAAAGAGGGAAACCAGGCAGAGGAGACAGCAAAGGGGGGGGAGACAGGAGAGAGAGAATTGACGGAGAAGAAGTAAGAAAGACATGTGAGGGAAAAGAGGGAAAAGAGTGAAAAGAGAGAGTTCAGGGAAAAGAGGGACACCAGGAAAAAAGAGGCAGGTGTGGGAAAAGAGGTGAGAGAGACAGGCGAGGGGGAAGAGGGAAAAGAGAGAGTTGGGGGAATACAGGGAAAAGAGACAGGCGAGGGGAAAGTCCGAAAAGAGAGAGTTTACGGGAAAGAGGGAAAACAGGCAGAAGAGACCGGGGGGGGGGGAGAGAGTTGCCAGAGAAGAAGTAAGAGAGACATGCGAGGGAAAAGAGGGAAAAGAGAGAGTTGAGGGAAAAGAGGGAAACCAGGGAAAAGAGACATGAGAGGGAAAAGAGTGAAAAGAGAGAGTTCCTGGAAAAGCGGGAAACCAGGGAAAAGAGACCGGCGAGTGGAAAAGAGGTAAAATAGACAAGCGAGGGAAAGGAGGGAAAAGAGAGAGTTGAGGGAAACCGGAAGAGCAGCGAGGGCAGAAAGGGGAAAGAGAGAGATGATGAATGAGAAGGGAAAGAGTGAGGCGAGTGAAAGTGTGAAAATTGGACACCGAGGGAAGAGAGATAAAAGAGACAGGCGAGGGTAAAGAGGGAAAAGAGAGAGTTCGTGGAAAAGAGGGAAACCAGTGAAAAGAGGCAGGTGAGGGGAAAGAGGTGAGAGAGACAGGCGAGGGGAAAGAGGGAAAGAAAGAGTTGAGGGAATACAGGGAAAAGAGACAAGAGAGGAAAAGAGTGAAAAGAGAGAGTTCAGGGAAAAGCAGGAAGCCAGGCAGAGGAGACAGCAAAGGGGGGGAGAGAGGAGAGAGAGAGTTGCCAGAGAAGAAGTAAGAGAGACATGTGAGGGAAAAGAGAGAGTCGAGGGAAAAGAGGGAAAAGAGAGAGTTCAGGGAAAAGAGGGAAACCAGGCAGAAGAGTCAGGAACGGGGGCGATAGGGAAGAGAGAGAGTTGTGGGAGAAGAAGTAAGAGAGACAGGCGAGGGGAAAGAGTGAAAAGAGAGAGTTCAAGGAAAAGAGACAAGCGAGCGAAGAGAGACAAGCGAGTGAAAAGAGAGAGTTGAGGGAAACGAGGGAAACCAGGGAAATGAGACATGAGAGGGAAAGGAGTGAAAAGAGAGAGTTCAGGGAAAAGAGGGGGACCTGGCAGAAGAGACAGGAAAGGGGGGGAGAGGGAAAAGAGAGAGTTCATGGAAAAGAGGGACACCAGGAAAAAAGAGGCAGGTGTGGGAAAAGAGGTGAGAGAGACAGGCGAGGGGGAAGAGGGAAAAGAGAGAGTTGGGGGAATACAGGGAAAAGAGACAGGCGAGGGGAAAGTCTGAAAAGAGAGAGTTTACGGGAAAGAGGGAAAACAGGCAGAAGAGACGGGGTGGGGGGGGAGAGTTGCCGGAGAAGAAGTAAGAGAGACATGCGAGGGAAAAGAGGGAAAAGAGAGAGTTGAGGGAAAAGAGGGAAACCAGGGAAAAGAGACATGAGAGGGAAAAGAGTGAAAAGAGAGAGTTCCTGGAAAAGCGGGAAACCAGGGAAAAGAGACCGGCGAGTGGAAAAGAGGTAAAATAGACAAGCGAGGGAAAGGAGGGAAAAGAGAGAGTTGAGGGAAACCGGAAGAGCAGCGAGGGCAGAAAGGGGAAAGAGAGAGATGATGAATGAGAAGGGAAAGAGTGAGGCGAGTGAAAGTGTGAAAATTGGACACCGAGGGAAGAGAGATAAAAGAGACAGGCGAGGGTAAAGAGGGAAAAGAGAGAGTTCGTGGAAAAGAGGGAAACCAGTGAAAAGAGGCAGGCGAGGGGAAAGAGGTGAGAGAGACAGGCGAGGGGAAAGAGGGAAAGAAAGAGTTGAGGGAATACAGGGAAAAGAGACAAGAGAGGAAAAGAGTGAAAAGAGAGAGTTCAGGGAAAAGTGGGAAGCCAGGCAGAGGAGACAGCAAAGGGGGGGAGAGAGGGGGGAGAGAGTTGCCGGAGAAGAAGTAAGAGAGACATGTGAGGGAAAAGAGAGAGTCGAGGGAAAAGAGGGAAAAGAGGGAAACCAGGGAAAAGAGGGAAACCAGGGAAAAGAGACATGAGAGGGAAAAGAGTGAAAAGAGAGAGTTCCTGGGAAAGCGGGAAACCAGGGAAAAGAGACCGGCGAGTGGAAAAGAGGTAAAATAGACAAGCGAGGGAAAGGAGGGAAAAGAGAGAGTTGAGGGAAACCGGAAGAGCAGCGAGGGCAGAAAGGGGAAAGAGAGAGATGATGAATGAGAAGGGAAAGAGTGAGGCGAGTGAAAGTGTGAAAATTGGACACCGAGGGAAGAGAGATAAAAGAGACAGGCGAGGGTAAAGAGGGAAAAGAGAGAGTTCGTGGAAAAGAGGGAAACCAGTGAAAAGAGGCAGGTGAGGGGAAAGAGGTGAGAGAGACAGGCGAGGGGAAAGAGGGAAAGAAAGAGTTGAGGGAATACAGGGAAAAGAGACAAGAGAGGAAAAGAGTGAAAAGAGAGAGTTCAGGGAAAAGCAGGAAGCCAGGCAGAGGAGACAGCAAAGGGGGGGAGAGAGGAGAGAGAGAGTTGCCAGAGAAGAAGTAAGAGAGACATGTGAGGGAAAAGAGAGAGTCGAGGGAAAAGAGGGAAAAGAGAGAGTTGAGGGAAAAGAGGGAAACCAGGCAGAAGAGTCAGGAACGGGGGCGATAGGGAAGAGAGAGAGTTGTGGGAGAAGACGTAAGAGAGACAGGCGAGGGGAAAGAGTGAAAAGAGAGAGTTCAAGGAAAAGAGACAAGCGAGCGAAGAGAGACAAGCGAGTGAAAAGAGAGAGTTGAGGGAAAAGAGACATGAGAGGGGAAAGAGTGAAAAGAGAGAGTTCCTGGAAAAGCGGGAAACCAGGGAAAAGAGACCGGCGAGTGGAAAAGAGGTAAAATAGACCAGCGAGGGAAAGGAGGGAAAAGAGAGAGTTGAGGGAAACCGGAAGAGCAGCGAGGGCAGAAAGGGAAAGAGAGAGATGATGAATGAGAAGGGAAAGAGTGAGGCGAGTGAAAGTGTGAAAACTGGACACCGAGGGAAGAGAGATAAAAGAGACAGGCGAGGGTAAAGAGGGAAAAGAGAGAGTTCGTGGAAAAGAGGGAAAACGGGGAAAAGAGGCAGGTGAGGGGAAAGAGGTGAGAGAGACAGGCGAGGGACAAGTGTGAAAAGAGAGAGTTGCGGGAAACCAGGGAAAAGAGACATGAGAGGGAAAGGAGTGAAAAGAGATAGTTTAGGGAAAAGAGGGAAACCAGGCAGAAGAGACAGCAAAGGGGGGGAGGGGGGGGGGAGAGAGTTGCCGGAGAAGAAGTAAGAGAGACATGTGAGGGAAAAGAGAGAGTCGAGGGAAAAGAGGGAAACCAGGCAGAAGAGTCAGGAACGGGGGCGATAGGGAAGAGAGAGAGTTGTGGGAGAAGAAGTAAGAGAGACAGGCGAGGGGAAAGAGTGAAAAGAGAGCGTTCAAGGAAAAGAGACAAGCGAGGGAAGAGAGACAAGCGAGTGAAAAGAGTGAAAAGAGAGAGTTGAGGGAAACGCGGGAAACGAGGGAAAAGAGACATGAGAGGGGAAAGGCGTGAAAAGAGAGAGTTGGGGGAAACCAGGGAAAAGAGACCGGCAAGTGGAAAAGAGTTAAAATAGACAAGCGAGGGAAAGGAGGGAAAAGAGAGAGTTGAGGGAAACCGGAAGAGCGGCGAGGGCAGAAAGGGAAAAGAGAGAGATGATGAATGAGAAGGGAAAGAGTGAGGCGAGTGAAAGTGTGAAAATTGGACACCGAGGGAAGAGAGATAAAAGAGACAGGCGAGGGTAAAGAGGGAAAAGAGAGAGTTCGTGGAAAAGAGGGAAACCAGTGAAAACAGGCAGGTGAGGGGAAAGAGGTGAGAGAGACAGGCGAGGGGAAAGAGGGAAAGAAAGAGTTGAGGGAATACAGGGAAAAGAGACAAGAGAGGAAAAGAGTGAAAAGAGAGAGTTCAGGGAAAAGAGGGGGACCTGGCAGAAGAGACAGGAAAGGGGGGGGAGAGGGAAAAAAGAGAGTTAATGGAAAAGAGGGACACGAGGAAAAAGAGGCAGGTGTGGGAAAAGAGGTGAGAGAGACAGGCGAGGGGGAAGAGGGAAAAGAGAGAGTTGGGGGAATACAGGGGAAAGAGACAGGCGAGGGGAAAGTCTGAAAAAAGAGAGATTTTACGGGAAAGAGGGAAAACCGGCAGAAGAGACAGCAAGGGGGGGGGGAGAGTTGCCGGAGAAGAAGTAAGAGAGACATGCGAGGGAAAAGAGGGAAAAGAGAGCGTTGAGGGAAAAGAGGGAAACCAGGGAAAAGAGACATGAGAGGGAAAAGAGTGAAAAGAGAGAGTTCCTGGAAAAGCGGGAAACCAGGGAAAAGAGACCGGCGAGTGGAAAAGAGGTAAAATAGACAAGCGAGGGAAAGGAGGGAAATGAGAGAGTTGAGGGAAACCGGAAGAGCAGCGAGGGCAGAAAGGGGAAAGAGAGAGATGATGAATGAGAAGGGAAAGAGTGAGGCGAGTGAAAGTGTGAAAATTGGACACCGAGGGAAGAGAGATAAAAGAGACAGGCGAGGGTAAAGAGGGAAAAGAGAGAGTTCGTGGAAAAGAGGGAAACCAGTGAAAAGAGGCAGGTGAGGGGAAAGAGGTGAGAGAGACAGGCGAGGGGAAAGAGGGAAAGAAAGAGTTGAAGGAATACAGGGAAAAGAGACAAGAGAGGAAAAGAGTGAAAAGAGGGAGTTCAGGGAAAAGTGGGAAGCCAGGCAGAGGAGACAGCAAAGGGGGGGAGAGAGGGGAGAGAGAGTTGCCAGAGAAGAAGTAAGAGAGACATGTGAGGGAAAAGAGAGAGTCGAGGGAAAAGAGGGAAAAGAGAGAGTTGAGGGAAAAGAGGGAAACCAGGCAGAAGAGTCAGGAACGGGGGCAATAGGGAAGAGAGAGAGTTGTGGGAGAAGAAGTAAGAGAGACAGGCGAGGGGAAAGAGTGAAAAGAGAGAGTTGAGGGAAAAAAGGGAAACCAGGGAAGAGATATATGAGAGGGAAAGGAGTGAGAAGAGAGAGTTCAGGGAAAAGAGGCAGGTGAGGGGAAAGAGGTGAGAGAGACAGGCGAGGGGAAAGAGGGAAACGAAAGAGTTGAGGGAATGCAGGGAAAAGAGACAAGAGAGGAAAAGAGTGAAAAGAGAGAGTTCAGGGAAAAGCGGGAAGCCAGGCAGAGGAGACAGCAAAGGGGGGGAGAGAGGAGAGAGAGAGTTGCTGGAGAAGAAGTGAGACATGTGAGGGAAAAGAGAGAGTCGAGGGAAAAGAGTGAAAAGAGAGAGTTCAGGGAAAAGAGGGAAACCAGGCAGAAGAGTCAGGAACGGGGGGCAATAGGGAAGAGAGAGAGTTGTGGGAGAAGAAGTAAGAGAGACAGGCGAGGGGAAAGAGTGAAAAGAGAGAGTTCAAGGAAGAGAGACAAGCGAGCGAAGAGAGACAAGCGAGTGAAAAGAGTGAAAAGAGAGAGTTGAGGGAAAAGAGGGAAACCAGGGAAAAGAGACCAGCGAGTGGAAAAGAGGTAAAATAGACAAGCAAGGGAAAGGAGGGAAAAGAGAGAGTTGAGGGAAACCGGAAGAGCAGCGAGGGCCGAAAGGGAAAAGAGAGAGATGATGAATGAGAAGGGAAAGAGTGAGTCGAGTGAAAGTGTGAAAACTGGACACCGAGGGAAGAGAGATAAAAGAGACAGGCGAGGGTAAAGAGGGAAAAGAGAGAGTTCGTGGAAAAGAGGGAAACCGGGGAAAAGAGGCAGGTGAGGGGAAAGAGGTGAGAGAGACAGGCGAGGGACAAAGTGTGAAAAGAGAGAGTTGCGGGAAACCAGGGAAAAGAGACATGAGAGGGAAAGGAGTGAAAAGAGAGAGTTCAGGGAAAAGCGGGAAACCAGGCAGAAGAGTCAGGAACGGGGGCAATAGGGAAGAGAGAGAGTTGTGGGAGAAGAAGTAAGAGAGACAGGCGAGGGGAAAGAGTGA
This sequence comes from Gypaetus barbatus, assembly GCA_028022735.1. Taxonomy (NCBI): domain Eukaryota; kingdom Metazoa; phylum Chordata; class Aves; order Accipitriformes; family Accipitridae; genus Gypaetus; species Gypaetus barbatus. The sequence goes on along the minus strand of CM051561.1, from coordinate 18,054,082 downwards.
AAAGAGAGAGTTGAGGGGAAAGAGGGAAACCAGGGAAGAGAGATATGAGAGGGAAAGGAGTGAAAAGAGAGAGTTCAGGGAAAAGAGGGGGACCTGCAGAAGAGACAGGAAAGGGGGGGAGAGGGAAAAGAGAGAGTTCATGGAAAAGAGGGACACGAGGAAAAAGAGGCAGGTGTGGGAAAAGAGGTGAGAGAGACAGGCGAGGGGAAAGTGTGAAAAGAGAGCGTTTACGGGAAAGAGGGAAACCAGGCAGAGGAGACAGCAAAGGGGGGGGGAGACAGGAGAGAGAGAATTGACGGAGAAGAAGTAAGAAAGACATGTGAGGGAAAAGAGGGAAAAGAGTGAAAAGAGAGAGTTCAGGGAAAAGAGGGACACCAGGAAAAAAGAGGCAGGTGTGGGAAAAGAGGTGAGAGAGACAGGCGAGGGGGAAGAGGGAAAAGAGAGAGTTGGGGGAATACAGGGAAAAGAGACAGGCGAGGGGAAAGTCTGAAAAGAGAGAGTTTACGGGAAAGAGGGAAAACAGGCAGAAGAGACCGGGGGGGGGGGAGAGAGTTGCCAGAGAAGAAGTAAGAGAGACATGCGAGGGAAAAGAGGGAAAAGAGAGAGTTGAGGGGAAAAGAGGGAAACCAGGGAAAAGAGACATGAGAGGGAAAAGAGTGAAAAGAGAGAGTTCCTGGAAAAGCGGGAAACCAGGGAAAAGAGACCGGCGAGTGGAAAAGAGGTAAAATAGACAAGCGAGGGAAAGGAGGGAAAAGAGAGAGTTGAGGGAAACCGGAAGAGCAGCGAGGGCAGAAAGGGGAAAGAGAGAGATGATGAATGAGAAGGGAAAGAGTGAGGCGAGTGAAAGTGTGAAAATTGGACACCGAGGGAAGAGAGATAAAAGAGACAGGCGAGGGTAAAGAGGGAAAAGAGAGAGTTCGTGGAAAAGAGGGAAACCAGTGAAAAGAGGCAGGTGAGGGGGAAAGAGGTGAGAGAGACAGGCGAGGGGAAAGAGGGAAAGAAAGAGTTGAGGGAATACAGGGAAAAGAGACAAGAGAGGAAAAGAGTGAAAAGAGAGAGTTCAGGGAAAAGCAGGAAGCCAGGCAGAGGAGACAGCAAAGGGGGGGGAGAGAGGAGAGAGAGAGTTGCCAGAGAAGAAGTAAGAGAGACATGTGAGGGAAAAGAGAGAGTCGAGGGAAAAGAGGGAAAAGAGAGAGTTCAGGGAAAAGAGGGAAACCAGGCAGAAGAGTCAGGAACGGGGGCGATAGGGAAGAGAGAGAGTTGTGGGAGAAGAAGTAAGAGAGACAGGCGAGGGGAAAGAGTGAAAAGAGAGAGTTCAAGGAAAAGAGACAAGCGAGCGAAGAGAGACAAGCGAGTGAAAAGAGAGAGTTGAGGGAAACGAGGGAAACCAGGGAAATGAGACATGAGAGGGAAAGGAGTGAAAAGAGAGAGTTCAGGGAAAAGAGGGGGACCTGGCAGAAGAGACAGGAAAGGGGGGGAGAGGGAAAAGAGAGAGTTCATGGAAAAGAGGGACACCAGGAAAAAAGAGGCAGGTGTGGGAAAAGAGGTGAGAGAGACAGGCGAGGGGGAAGAGGGAAAAGAGAGAGTTGGGGGAATACAGGGAAAAGAGACAGGCGAGGGGAAAGTCTGAAAAGAGAGAGTTTACGGGAAAGAGGGAAAACAGGCAGAAGAGACGGGGTGGGGGGGAGAGTTGCCGGAGAAGAAGTAAGAGAGACATGCGAGGGAAAAGAGGGAAAAGAGAGAGTTGAGGGAAAAGAGGGAAACCAGGGAAAAGAGACATGAGAGGGAAAAGAGTGAAAAGAGAGAGTTCCTGGAAAAGCGGGAAACCAGGGAAAAGAGACCGGCGAGTGGAAAAGAGGTAAAATAGACAAGCGAGGGAAAGGAGGGAAAAGAGAGAGTTGAGGGAAACCGGAAGAGCAGCGAGGGCAGAAAGGGGAAAGAGAGAGATGATGAATGAGAAGGGAAAGAGTGAGGCGAGTGAAAGTGTGAAAATTGGACACCGAGGGAAGAGAGATAAAAGAGACAGGCGAGGGTAAAGAGGGAAAAGAGAGAGTTCGTGGAAAAGAGGGAAACCAGTGAAAAGAGGCAGGCGAGGGGAAAGAGGTGAGAGAGACAGGCGAGGGGAAAGAGGGAAAGAAAGAGTTGAGGGAATACAGGGAAAAGAGACAAGAGAGGAAAAGAGTGAAAAGAGAGAGTTCAGGGAAAAGTGGGAAGCCAGGCAGAGGAGACAGCAAAGGGGGGGAGAGAGGGGGGAGAGAGTTGCCGGAGAAGAAGTAAGAGAGACATGTGAGGGAAAAGAGAGAGTCGAGGGAAAAGAGGGAAAAGAGGGAAACCAGGGAAAAGAGGGAAACCAGGGAAAAGAGACATGAGAGGGAAAAGAGTGAAAAGAGAGAGTTCCTGGGAAAGCGGGAAACCAGGGAAAAGAGACCGGCGAGTGGAAAAGAGGTAAAATAGACAAGCGAGGGAAAGGAGGGAAAAGAGAGAGTTGAGGGAAACCGGAAGAGCAGCGAGGGCAGAAAGGGGAAAGAGAGAGATGATGAATGAGAAGGGAAAGAGTGAGGCGAGTGAAAGTGTGAAAATTGGACACCGAGGGAAGAGAGATAAAAGAGACAGGCGAGGGTAAAGAGGGAAAAGAGAGAGTTCGTGGAAAAGAGGGAAACCAGTGAAAAGAGGCAGGTGAGGGGAAAGAGGTGAGAGAGACAGGCGAGGGGAAAGAGGGAAAGAAAGAGTTGAGGGAATACAGGGAAAAGAGACAAGAGAGGAAAAGAGTGAAAAGAGAGAGTTCAGGGAAAAGCAGGAAGCCAGGCAGAGGAGACAGCAAAGGGGGGGAGAGAGGAGAGAGAGAGTTGCCAGAGAAGAAGTAAGAGAGACATGTGAGGGAAAAGAGAGAGTCGAGGGAAAAGAGGGAAAAGAGAGAGTTGAGGGAAAAGAGGGAAACCAGGCAGAAGAGTCAGGAACGGGGGCGATAGGGAAGAGAGAGAGTTGTGGGAGAAGAAGTAAGAGAGACAGGCGAGGGGAAAGAGTGAAAAGAGAGAGTTCAAGGAAAAGAGACAAGCGAGCGAAGAGAGACAAGCGAGTGAAAAGAGAGAGTTGAGGGAAAAGAGACATGAGAGGGGAAAGAGTGAAAAGAGAGAGTTCCTGGAAAAGCGGGAAACCAGGGAAAAGAGACCGGCGAGTGGAAAAGAGGTAAAATAGACCAGCGAGGGAAAGGAGGGAAAAGAGAGAGTTGAGGGAAACCGGAAGAGCAGCGAGGGCAGAAAGGGAAAGAGAGAGATGATGAATGAGAAGGGAAAGAGTGAGGCGAATGAAAGTGTGAAAACTGGACACCGAGGGAAGAGAGATAAAAGAGACAGGCGAGGGTAAAGAGGGAAAAGAGAGAGTTCGTGGAAAAGAGGGAAACCAGTGAAAAGAGGCAGGTGAGGGGAAAGAGGTGAGAGAGACAGGCGAGGGACAAGTGTGAAAAGAGAGAGTTGCGGGAAACCAGGGAAAAGAGACATGAGAGGGAAAGGAGTGAAAAGAGATAGTTTAGGGAAAAGAGGGAAACCAGGCAGAAGAGACAGCAAAGGGGGGGAGGGGGGGGGGAGAGAGTTGCCGGAGAAGAAGTAAGAGAGACATGTGAGGGAAAAGAGAGAGTCGAGGGAAAAGAGGGAAACCAGGCAGAAGAGTCAGGAACGGGGGCGATAGGGAAGAGAGAGAGTTGTGGGAGAAGAAGTAAGAGAGACAGGCGAGGGGAAAGAGTGAAAAGAGAGCGTTCAAGGAAAAGAGACAAGCGAGGGAAGAGAGACAAGCGAGTGAAAAGAGTGAAAAGAGAGAGTTGAGGGAAACGCGGGAAACGAGGGAAAAGAGACATGAGAGGGGAAAGGCGTGAAAAGAGAGAGTTGGGGGAAACCAGGGAAAAGAGACCGGCAAGTGGAAAAGAGTTAAAATAGACAAGCGAGGGAAAGGAGGGAAAAGAGAGAGTTGAGGGAAACCGGAAGAGCGGCGAGGGCAGAAAGGGAAAAGAGAGAGATGATGAATGAGAAGGGAAAGAGTGAGGCGAGTGAAAGTGTGAAAATTGGACACCGAGGGAAGAGAGATAAAAGAGACAGGCGAGGGTAAAGAGGGAAAAGAGAGAGTTCGTGGAAAAGAGGGAAACCAGTGAAAACAGGCAGGTGAGGGGAAAGAGGTGAGAGAGACAGGCGAGGGGAAAGAGGGAAAGAAAGAGTTGAGGGAATACAGGGAAAAGAGACAAGAGAGGAAAAGAGTGAAAAGAGAGAGTTCAGGGAAAAGAGGGGGACCTGGCAGAAGAGACAGGAAAGGGGGGGAGAGGGAAAAAAGAGAGTTAATGGAAAAGAGGGACACGAGGAAAAAGAGGCAGGTGTGGGAAAAGAGGTGAGAGAGACAGGCGAGGGGGAAGAGGGAAAAGAGAGAGTTGGGGGAATACAGGGGAAAGAGACAGGCGAGGGGAAAGTCTGAAAAAAGAGAGATTTTACGGGAAAGAGGGAAAACCGGCAGAAGAGACAGCAAGGGGGGGGGGGAGAGTTGCCGGAGAAGAAGTAAGAGAGACATGCGAGGGAAAAGAGGGAAAAGAGAGCGTTGAGGGAAAAGAGGGAAACCAGGGAAAAGAGACATGAGAGGGAAAAGAGTGAAAAGAGAGAGTTCCTGGAAAAGCGGGAAACCAGGGAAAAGAGACCGGCGAGTGGAAAAGAGGTAAAATAGACAAGCGAGGGAAAGGAGGGAAATGAGAGAGTTGAGGGAAACCGGAAGAGCAGCGAGGGCAGAAAGGGGAAAGAGAGAGATGATGAATGAGAAGGGAAAGAGTGAGGCGAGTGAAAGTGTGAAAATTGGACACCGAGGGAAGAGAGATAAAAGAGACAGGCGAGGGTAAAGAGGGAAAAGAGAGAGTTCGTGGAAAAGAGGGAAACCAGTGAAAAGAGGCAGGTGAGGGGAAAGAGGTGAGAGAGACAGGCGAGGGGAAAGAGGGAAAGAAAGAGTTGAAGGAATACAGGGAAAAGAGACAAGAGAGGAAAAGAGTGAAAAGAGGGAGTTCAGGGAAAAGTGGGAAGCCAGGCAGAGGAGACAGCAAAGGGGGGGAGAGAGGGGAGAGAGAGTTGCCAGAGAAGAAGTAAGAGAGACATGTGAGGGAAAAGAGAGAGTCGAGGGAAAAGAGGGAAAAGAGAGAGTTGAGGGAAAAGAGGGAAACCAGGCAGAAGAGTCAGGAACGGGGGCAATAGGGAAGAGAGAGAGTTGTGGGAGAAGAAGTAAGAGAGACAGGCGAGGGGAAAGAGTGAAAAGAGAGAGTTGAGGGAAAAAAGGGAAACCAGGGAAGAGATATATGAGAGGGAAAGGAGTGAGAAGAGAGAGTTCAGGGAAAAGAGGCAGGTGAGGGGAAAGAGGTGAGAGAGACAGGCGAGGGGAAAGAGGGAAACGAAAGAGTTGAGGGAATGCAGGGAAAAGAGACAAGAGAGGAAAAGAGTGAAAAGAGAGAGTTCAGGGAAAAGCGGGAAGCCAGGCAGAGGAGACAGCAAAGGGGGGGAGAGAGGAGAGAGAGAGTTGCTGGAGAAGAAGTGAGACATGTGAGGGAAAAGAGAGAGTCGAGGGAAAAGAGTGAAAAGAGAGAGTTCAGGGAAAAGAGGGAAACCAGGCAGAAGAGTCAGGAACGGGGGCAATAGGGAAGAGAGAGAGTTGTGGGAGAAGAAGTAAGAGAGACAGGCGAGGGGAAAGAGTGAAAAGAGAGAGTTCAAGGAAGAGAGACAAGCGAGCGAAGAGAGACAAGCGAGTGAAAAGAGTGAAAAGAGAGAGTTGAGGGAAAAGAGGGAAACCAGGGAAAAGAGACCAGCGAGTGGAAAAGAGGTAAAATAGACAAGCAAGGGAAAGGAGGGAAAAGAGAGAGTTGAGGGAAACCGGAAGAGCAGCGAGGGCCGAAAGGGAAAAGAGAGAGATGATGAATGAGAAGGGACAGAGTGAGGCGAGTGAAAGTGTGAAAACTGGACACCGAGGGAAGAGAGATAAAAGAGACAGGCGAGAGTAAAGAGGGAAAAGAGAGAGTTCGTGGAAAAGAGGGAAACCAGTGAAAAGAGGCAGGTGAGGGGAAAGAGGTGAGAGAGACAGGCGAGGGAAAAGTGTGAAAAGAGAGAGTTGAGGGAAACCAGGGAAAAGAGACATGAGAGGGAAAGGAGTGAAAAGAGAGAGTTCAGGGAAAAGCGGGAAACCAGGCAGAAGAGTCCGGAACGGGGGCAATAGGGAAGAGAGAGAGTTGTGGGAGAAGAAGTAAAAGAGACAGGCGAGGGGAAAGAGTGAAAAGAGAGAGTTGGGGGAAGAGAGACAAGCGAGGGAAGAGAGACAAGCGAGTGAAAAGAGTGAAAAGAGAGAGTTGAGGGAAAAGAGGGAAAAGAGGCAGAAGAGGCAGCAAACGGGGGGGAGAGGAGAGAGAGAATTTCCGGAGAAGAAGTAAGAGACACATGTGAGGGAAAAGAGGGAAAAGAGAGAGTCGAGGGAAAAGAGGGAAAAGAGAGAGTTCAGGGAAAAGAGGGAAACCAGGCAGAAGACTCAGGAACGGGGGCAAGAGGTAAGAGAGAGAGTTGTGGGAGAAGAAGTAAAAGAGACAGGCGAGGGGAAAGAGTGAAAAGAGAGAGTTGAGGGGAAAAAGGGAAACCAGGGAAGAGATATATGAGAGGGAAAGGAGTGAGAAGAGAGAGTTCAGGGAAAAGAGGCAGGTGAGGGGAAAGAGGTGAGAGAGACAGGCGAGGGGAAAGAGGGAAACGAAAGAGTTGAGGGAATACAGGGAAAAGAGACAGGCGAGGGGAAAGAGTGAAAAGAGAGAGTTCAAGGAAAAGAGACAAGCGAGCGAAGAGAGACAAGCGAGTGAAAAGAGAGAGTTGAGGGGAAAGAGGGAAACCAGGCAGAAGAGACTGCAAACGGGGGGGAGAGGAGAGAGAGAATTGCTGGAGAAGAAGTAAGAGACACATGTGAGGGAAAAGAGGGAAAAGAGAGAGTCGAGGGAAAAGAGTGGAAAGAGAGAGTTCAGGGAAAAGAGGGAAACCAGGCAGAAGAGTCAGGAACGGGGGCAATAGGGAAGAGAGAGAGTTGTGGGAGAAGAAGTAAGAGAGACAGGCGAGGGGAAAGAGTGAAAAGAGAGAGTTCAAGGAAAAGAGACAAGCGAGCGAAGAGAGACAAGCGAGTGAAAAGAGTGAAAAGAGAGAGTTGAGGGAAAAGAGGGAAACCAGGGAAAAGAGACCAGCGAGTGGAAAAGAGGTAAAATAGACAAGCAAGGGAAAGGAGGGAAAAGAGAGAGTTGAGGGAAACCGGAAGAGCAGCGAGGGCCGAAAGGGAAAAGAGAGAGATGATGAATGAGAAGGGACAGAGTGAGGCGAGTGAAAGTGTGAAAACTGGACACCGAGGGAAGAGAGATAAAAGAGACAGGCGAGAGTAAAGAGGGGAAAAGAGAGAGTTCAGGGAAAAGAGGGGAACCAGGGAAAAGAGGCAGGTGAGGGGAAAGAGGTGAGAGAGACAGGCGAGGGACAAGTGTGAAAAGAGAGAGTTGCGGGGAACCAGGGAAAAGAGACATGAGAGGGAAAGGAGTGAAAAGAGAGAGTTCAGGGAAAAGCGGGAAACCAGGCAGAAGAGACAGCCAAGGGGGGGGGGGGGAGAGTTGCGGGAGAAGAACTGAGAGAGACATGCAAAGGAAAAGAGGGGAAAGAGAGAGCTGAGGGAAAAGAGACAAGCGAGGGAAAGAGAAAAGCAGGGAAAAGAGTGAAAAGAGAGAGTTGAGGGAAAAGAGGGAAACCAGGGAAGAGAGACATGAGAGGGGGAAAGAGTGAAAAGAGAGAGTTCGTGGAAAAGAGGGAAACCGGGGAAAAGAGGAAGGTGAGGGGAAAGAGGTGAGAGAGACAGGCGAGGGGAAAGAGGGAAAAGAGAGAGTTGAGGGAATACAGGGAAAAGAGACAGGCGAGGGGGAAGAGGGAAAGGAGAGAGTTGAGGGAATACAGGGAAAAGAGACAGGCGAGGGGGAAGTGTGAAAAGAGAGAGTTTACGGGAAAGAGGGAAACCAGGCAGAGGAGACAGCAAAGGGGGGAGACAGGGGGGAGAGAGTTGCCGGAGACGAGGTAAAATAGACAAGCAAGGGAAAGGAGGGAAAAGAGAGAGTCGAGGGAAAGGAGTGAAAAGAGAGCGTTCAGGGAAAAGAGGGAAAGCAGGCAGAAGAGTCAGGAACGGGGGCAAGAGGGAAGAGAGAGAGTTGTGGGAGAAGAGGTAAAAGAGACAGGCGAGGGGAAAGAGTGAAAAGAGAGAGTTGAGGGGAAAGAGGGAAACCAGGGAAGAGAGATATGAGAGGGGGAAAGAGTGAAAAGAGAGAGCTTAGGGAAAAGCGGGAAACCAGGCAGAAGAGACAGCAAATGGGGGGAGAGGGGAGAGAGAGAGTTGCCGGAGAAGAAGTAAGAGAGACATGTGAGGTAAAAGAGGGAAAAGAGTGAAAAGAGAGAGTCCGTGGAAAAGAGGGAAACCAGGGAAAAGAGGCAGGTGAGGGGAAAGAGGTGAGAGAGACAGGCGAGGAGGAAGAGGGAAAAGAGAGAGTTGAGGGAATACAGGGAAAAGAGACACTTGAGGGGAAGAGGGAAAGGAGAGAGTTGAGGGAATACAGGGAAAAGAGACAGGCGGGGGGGAAGTGGGAAAAGAGAGAGTTTACGGGGAAGAGGGAAACCAGGCAGAGGAGACAGCAAAGCGGGGGAGAGGGGGGAGAGAGTGTTGCCGGAGAAGAAGTAAAAGAGAGATGTGAGGGAAAAGAGTGAAAAGAGAGAGTCGAGGGAAAAGAGTGAAAAGAGAGAGTTCAGGGAAAAGAGGGAAAGCAGGCAGAAGAGTCAGGAACGGGGGCAATAGGGAAGAGAGAGAGTTCTGGGAGAAGAAGTAAGAGAGACAGGCGAGGGGAAAGAGTGAAAAGAGAGAGTTGAGGGGAAAGAGGGAAACCAGGGAAGAGAGATATGAGAGGGGAAAAGAGAGAAAAGAGAGAGTTTGGGGAAAAGCGGGAAACCAGGCAGAAGAGACAGCAAAGGGGGGGGGGGGGAGAGTTGCGGGAGAAGAACTAAGAGAGACATGCAAAGGAAAAGAGGGAAAAGAGAGAGCTGAGGGAAAAGAGACAAGCGAGGGAAAGAGAAAAGCGGGGAAAAGAGTGAAAAGAGAGAGTTGAGGGAAAAGAGGGAAACCAGGGAAGAGAGACATGAGGGGGGAAAGAGTGAAAAGAGAGAGTTCGTGGAAAAGAGGGATACCGGGGAAGAGAGACATGTGAGGGGAAAGAGTGAAAAGAGAGAGTTCGTGGAAAAGAGGGAAACCAGGGAAAAGAGGCAGGTGAGGGGAAAGAGGTGAGAGAGACAGGCGAGGGGGAAGAGGGAAAGGAGAGAGTTGAGGGAATACAGGGAAAAGAGACAGGCGAGGGGGAAATGTGAAAAAAGAGAGTTTACGGGAAAGAGGGAAACCAGGCAGAGGAGACAGCAAAGGGGGGGAGAGAAGAGAGAGTGAGTTGCGGAAAGGAGAAGTAAGAGAGACATGTGAGGGAAAAGAGGGAAAAGAGTGAAAAAAGAGATTTCAGGGAAAAGAGGGAAGCCAGTGAAAAGAGGCAGGTGAGGGGAAAGAGGTGAGAGAGACAGGCGAGGGGAAAGAGGGAAAAGAGAGAGTTTACGGTAAAGAGGGAAACCAGGCAGAAGAGACAGCAAAGGGGGGGAGAGAGGGGAGAGAGAGTTGCCGGAGACGAGGTAAAATAGACAAGCAAGGGAAAGGAGGGAAAAGAGAGAGTCGAGGGAAAGGAGTGAAAAGAGAGAGTTGAGGGGAAAAAGGGAAAGCAGGCAGAAGAGTCAGGAACGGGGGCAAGAGGGAAGAGAGAGAGTTGTGGGAGAAGAAGTAAGAGAGACAGGCGAGGGGAAAGAGTGAAAAGAGAGAGTTGAGGGGAAAGAGGGAAACCAGGGAAGAGAGACATGAGAGGGGGAAAGAGTGAAAAGAGAGAGTTCGTGGAAAAGAGGGAAACCGGGGAAAAGAGGAAGGTGAGGGGAAAGAGGTGAGGGAGACAGGCGAGGGGGGAAGAGGGAAAAGAGAGAGTTGCGGGAATACAGGGAAAAGAGAGAGGCGAGGAGAAAGTGTGAAAAGAGAGAGTTTACGGGAAAGAGGGAAACCAGTCAGAGGAGACAGCAAGGGGGTGGGGAGAGAGGGGAGAGAGAGTTGCTGGAGAAGAAGTAAGAGAGAGATGTGAGGGAAAAGAGGGAAATGAGTGAAAAGAGAGAGATCCCGGAAAAGAGGGAAGCCAGTGAAAAGAGGCAGGTGAGGGGAAAGAGGTGAGAGAGACAGGCGAGGGGAAAGAGGGAAAAGAGAGAGTTGAGGGACTACAGGGAAAAGAGACAGGCGAGGGGAAAGAGGGAAAAGAGAGAGTTCAGGGAAAAGAGGGAAACCAGGGAAAAGAGACATGAGAGGGAATGGAGTGAAAAGAGAGAGTTCAGGGAAAAGAGGGAAAGCAGGCAGAAGCGTCAGGAACGGCGGTAACAGGGAAAAGAGAGAGTTGTGGGAGAAGAAGTAAGAGAGACAGGCGAGGGGGAAGAGTGAAAAGAGAGAGTTGAGGGAAACCTGAAGAGAGGCGAGGGCAGAAAGGGAAAAGAGAGAGATGATGAATGAGAAGGGAAAGAGTGATGCGAGTGAAAGTGTGAAAATTGGACACCGAGGGAAGAGAGATAAAAGAGACACGCGAGAGTAAAGAGGGAAAAGAGAGAGTTCGTGGAAAAGAGGGGAACCAGGGAAAAGAGGCAGGCGAGGGGAAAGAGGTGAGAGAGACGGGCGAGGGGGAAGAGGGAAAGGAGAGAGTTGAGGGAATACAGGGAAAAGAGACAGGCGAGGGGGAAATGTGAAAAAAGAGAGTTTACGGGAAAGAGGGAAACCAGGCAGAGGAGACCGCAAAGGGGGGGAGACAGGAGAGAGAGAGTTGCGGGAGGAGAAGTAAGAGAGACATGTGAGGGAAAAGAGGGAAAAGAGTGAAAAAAGAGATTTCAGGGAAAAGAGGGAAGCCAGTGAAAAGAGGCAGGTGAGGGGAAAGAGGTGAGAGAGACAGGCGAGGGGAAAGAGGGAAAAGAGAGAGTTTACAGTAAAGAGGGAAACCAGGCAGAGGAGACAGCAAAGGGGGGAGAGAGGGGAAAGAGAGTTGCCGGAGACGAGGTAAAATAGACAAGCAAGGGAAAGGAGGGAAAAGAGAGAGTCGAGGGAAAGGAGTGAAAAGAGAGCGTTCAGGGAAAAGAGGGAAAGCAGGCAGAAGAGTCAGGAACGGGGGCAAGAGGGAAGAGAGAGAGTTGTGGGAGAAGAAGTAAAAGAGACAGGCGAGGGGAAAGAGTGAAAAGAGAGAGCTTAGGGAAAAGCGGGAAACCAGGGAAGAGAGATATGAGAGGGGAAAAGAGTGAAAAGAGAGCGTTTAGGGAAAAGAGGGAAACCAGGCAGAGGAGATAGCAAATGGGGGGGGGAGAAAAGAGAGAGAGTTGCAGGAGAAGAAGTAAGAGAGACATGTGAGGGAAAAGAGGGAAAAGAGTGAAAAGAGAGAGTTCGTGGAAAAGAGGGAAACCAGGGAAAAGAGGCAGGTGAGGGGAAAGAGGTGAGAGAGACAGGCGAGGAGGAAGAGGGAAAAGAGAGAGTTGAGGGAATACAGGGAAAAGAGACACTTGAGGGGAAGAGGGAAAGGAGAGAGTTGAGGGAATACAGGGAAAAGAGACAGGCGGGGGGGAAGTGGGAAAAGAGAGAGTTTACGGGGAAGAGGGAAACCAGGCAGAGGAGACAGCAAAGCGGGGGAGGGGGGGAGAGAGTGTTGCCGGAGAAGAAGTAAAAGAGAGATGTGAGGGAAAAGAGTGAAAAGAGAGAGTCGAGGGAAAAGAGTGAAAAGAGAGAGTTCAGGGAAAAGAGGGAAAGCAGTGAAAAGACACAGGTGAGGGTAAAGAGGTGAGTGAGACAGGCGAGGGGAAAGAGGGAAAAGAAAGAGTTGAGGGAATACAGGGAAAAGAGACAGGCGAGGGGAATGTTTGAAAAGAGAGAGTTTAGGGGAAAGAGGGAAACCAGGCAGAGGAGACCGCAAAGGGGGGGAGAGAGGAGAGAGAGTTGCCGGACAAGAAGTAACAGAGACATGTGAGGGAAAAGAGGGAAAAGAGAGAGTCGAGGGGAAAGAGGGAAAAGAGAGAGTTGAGGGAGAAGAGGGAAACCAGGGAAGAGAGACATGAGAGGGGGAAAGAGTGAAAAGAGAGAGTTCGTGGAAAAGAGGGATACCGGGGAAAAGAGGCAGGTGAGGGGAAAGAGGTGAGAGAGACAGGCGAGGGGAAAGAGGGAAAAGAGAGAGTTGAGGGAATACAGAGAAAAGAGACAGGCGAGGGGGAAGAGGGAAAGGAGAGAGTTGAGGGAATACAGGGAAAAGAGACAGGCGAGGGGGAAGTGTGAAAAGAGAGAGTTGAGGGAAAAGCGGGAAACCGGGCAGAAGAGACAGCAAAGGGGGGAGAGGGGGGAGAGAGAGTTGTGGGAGAAGAACCAAGAGAGACATGCGAGGGAAAAGAGGGAAAAGAGAGAGTTGAGGGAAAAGAGAAAAGCGGGGACAAGAGTGAAAAGAGAGAGTTGAGGGAAAAGAGGGAAACCAGGGAAGAGAGACATGAGAGGGGGAAAGAGTGAAAAGAGAGAATTCGTGGAAAAGAGGGAAGCCGGGGAAAAGAGGAAGGTGAGGGGAAAGAGGTGAGGGAGACAGGCGAGGGGGAAAGAGGGCAAGAGAGAGTTGAGGGACTACAGGGAAAAGAGACAGGCGAGGGGAAAGAGGGAAAAGAGAGAGTTCAGGGAAAAGAGGGAAACCAGGGAAAAGAGACATGAGAGGGAATGGAGTGAAAAGAGAGAGTTCAGGGAAAAGAGGGAAAGCAGGCAGAAGCGTCAGGAACGGCGGTAACAGGGAAGAGAGAGAGTTGTGGGAGAAGAAGTAAGAGAGACAGGCGAGGGGGAAGAGTGAAAAGAGAGAGTTGAGGGAAACCTGAAGAGAGGCGAGGGCAGAAAGGGAAAAGAGAGAGATGATGAATGAGAAGGGAAAGAGTGATGCGAGTGAAAGTGTGAAAATTGGACACCGAGGGAAGAGAGATAAAAGAGACACGCGAGAGTAAAGAGGGAAAAGAGAGAGTTCGTGGAAAAGAGGGGAACCAGGGAAAAGAGGCAGGCGAGGGGAAAGAGGTGAGAGAGACGGGCGAGGGGGAAGAGGGAAAGGAGAGAGTTGAGGGAATACAGGGAAAAGAGACAGGCGAGGGGGAAATGTGAAAAAAGAGAGTTTACGGGAAAGAGGGAAACCAGGCAGAGGAGACCGCAAAGGGGGGGAGAGAGGAGAGAGAGAGTTGCGGGAGGAGAAGTAAGAGAGACATGTGAGGGAAAAGAGGGAAAAGAGTGAAAAAAGAGATTTCAGGGAAAAGAGGGAAGCCAGTGAAAAGAGGCAGGTGAGGGGAAAGAGGTGAGAGAGACAGGCGAGGGGAAAGAGGGAAAAGAGAGAGTTTACAGTAAAGAGGGAAACCAGGCAGAGGAGACAGCAAAGGGGGGAGAGAGGGGAAAGAGAGTTGCCGGAGACGAGGTAAAATAGACAAGCAAGGGAAAGGAGGGAAAAGAGAGAGTCGAGGGAAAGGAGTGAAAAGAGAGCGTTCAGGGAAAAGAGGGAAAGCAGGCAGAAGAGTCAGGAACGGGGGCAAGAGGGAAGAGAGAGAGTTGTGGGAGAAGAAGTAAAAGAGACAGGCGAGGGGAAAGAGTGAAAAGAGAGAGCTTAGGGAAAAGCGGGAAACCAGGGAAGAGAGATATGAGAGGGGAAAAGAGTGAAAAGAGAGCGTTTAGGGAAAAGAGGGAAACCAGGCAGAGGAGATAGCAAATGGGGGGGGGAGAAAAGAGAGAGAGTTGCAGGAGAAGAAGTAAGAGAGACATGTGAGGGAAAAGAGGGAAAAGAGTGAAAAGAGAGAGTTCGTGGAAAAGAGGGAAACCAGGGAAAAGAGGCAGGTGAGGGGAAAGAGGTGAGAGAGACAGGCGAGGAGGAAGAGGGAAAAGAGAGAGTTGAGGGAATACAGGGAAAAGAGACACTTGAGGGGAAGAGGGAAAGGAGAGAGTTGAGGGAATACAGGGAAAAGAGACAGGCGGGGGGGAAGTGGGAAAAGAGAGAGTTTACGGGGAAGAGGGAAACCAGGCAGAGGAGACAGCAAAGCGGGGGAGGGGGGGAGAGAGTGTTGCCGGAGAAGAAGTAAAAGAGAGATGTGAGGGAAAAGAGTGAAAAGAGAGAGTCGAGGGAAAAGAGTGAAAAGAGAGAGTTCAGGGAAAAGAGGGAAAGCAGTGAAAAGACACAGGTGAGGGTAAAGAGGTGAGTGAGACAGGCGAGGGGAAAGAGGGAAAAGAAAGAGTTGAGGGAATACAGGGAAAAGAGACAGGCGAGGGGAATGTTTGAAAAGAGAGAGTTTAGGGGAAAGAGGGAAACCAGGCAGAGGAGACCGCAAAGGGGGGGAGAGAGGAGAGAGAGTTGCCGGACAAGAAGTAACAGAGACATGTGAGGGAAAAGAGGGAAAAGAGAGAGTCGAGGGGAAAGAGGGAAAAGAGAGAGTTGAGGGAGAAGAGGGAAACCAGGGAAGAGAGACATGAGAGGGGGAAAGAGTGAAAAGAGAGAGTTCGTGGAAAAGAGGGATACCGGGGAAAAGAGGCAGGTGAGGGGAAAGAGGTGAGAGAGACAGGCGAGGGGAAAGAGGGAAAAGAGAGAGTTGAGGGAATACAGAGAAAAGAGACAGGCGAGGGGGAAGAGGGAAAGGAGAGAGTTGAGGGAATACAGGGAAAAGAGACAGGCGAGGGGGAAGTGTGAAAAGAGAGAGTTGAGGGAAAAGCGGGAAACCGGGCAGAAGAGACAGCAAAGGGGGGAGAGGGGGGAGAGAGAGTTGTGGGAGAAGAACCAAGAGAGACATGCGAGGGAAAAGAGGGAAAAGAGAGAGTTGAGGGAAAAGAGACAAGCGAGGGAAAAGAGAAAAGCGGGGAAAAGAGTGAAAAGAGAGAGTTGAGGGAAAAGAGGGAAACCAGGGAAGAGAGACATGTGAGGGGAAAGAGTGAAAAGAGAGAGTTCGTGGAAAAGAGGGAAACCAGGGAAGAGAGACATGTGAGGGGAAAGAGTGAAAAGAGAGAGTTCGTGGAAAAGAGGGAAACCAGGGAAAAGAGGCAGGTGACGGGAAAGAGGTGAGAGAGGCGAGGGGGAAGAGGGAAAGGAGAGAGTTGAGGGAATACAGGGAAAAGAGACAGGCGAGGGGGAAATGTGAAAAAAGAGAGTTTACGGGAAAGAGGGAAACCAGGCAGAGGAGACAGCAAAGGGGGGGAGAGAAGAGAGAGAGAGTTGCGGAAAGGAGAAGTAAGAGAGACATGTGAGGGAAAAGAGGGAAAAGAGTGAAAAAAGAGATTTCAGGGAAAAGAGGGAAGCCAGTGAAAAGAGGCAGGTGAGGGGAAAGAGGTGAGAGAGACAGGCGAGGGGAAAGAGGGAAAAGAGAGAGTTTACGGTAAAGAGGGAAACCAGGCAGAAGAGACAGCAAAGGGGGGGAGAGAGGAGAGAGAGAGTTGCCGGAGACGAGGTAAAATAGACAAGCAAGGGAAAGGAGGGAAAAGAGAGAGTCGAGGGAAAGGAGTGAAAAGAGAGAGTTGAGGGGAAAAAGGGAAAGCAGGCAGAAGAGTCAGGAACGGGGGCAAGAGGGAAGAGAGAGAGTTGTGGGAGAAGAAGTAAGAGAGACAGGCGAGGGGAAAGAGTGAAAAGAGAGAGTTGAGGGGAAAGAGGGAAACCAGGGAAGAGAGACATGAGAGGGGGAAAGAGTGAAAAGAGAGAGTTCGTGGAAAAGAGGGAAACCGGGGAAAAGAGGAAGGTGAGGGGAAAGAGGTGAGGGAGACAGGCGAGGGGGAAAGAGGGAAAAGAGAGAGTTGCGGGAATACAGGGAAAAGAGAGAGGCGAGGAGAAAGTGTGAAAAGAGAGAGTTTACGGGAAAGAGGGAAACCAGGCAGAGGAGGCAGCAAAGGCGGGGAGGGGGGGAGAGAGTGTTGCAGGAGAAGAAGAGAGACATGTGAGGGAAAAGAGGGAAAAGAGTGAAAAAAGAGAGTTCGTGGAAAAGAGGGAAACCAGGGAAAAGAGGCAGGTGAGGGGAAAGAGGTGAGAGAGACAGGCGAGGGGGAAGAGGGAAAACAGAGAGTTGAGGGAATACAGGGAAAAGAGACAGGCGAGGGGAAAGTGGGAAAAGAGAGAGTTTACGGGGAAGAGGGAAACCAGGCAGAGGAGACAGCAAAGCGGGGGAGAGGGGGGAGAGAGTTTTGCCGGAGAAGAAGTAAGAGAGACATGTGAGGGAAAAGAGGGAAAAGAGAGAGTTGAGGGAAAAGAGAAAAGCGGGGACAAGAGTGAAAAGAGAGAGTTGAGGGAAAAGAGGGAAACCAGGGAAGAGAGACATGAGAGGGGGAAAGAGTGAAAAGAGAGAATTCGTGGAAAAGAGGGAAGCCGGGGAAAAGAGGAAGGTGAGGGGAAAGAGGTGAGGGAGACAGGCGAGGGGGAAAGAGGGAAAGAGAGAGTTGAGGGACTACAGGGAAAAGAGACAGGCGAGGGGAAAGAGGGAAAAGAGAGAGTTCAGGGAAAAGAGGGAAACCAGGGAAAAGAGACATGAGAGGGAATGGAGTGAAAAGAGAGAGTTCAGGGAAAAGAGGGAAAGCAGGCAGAAGCGTCAGGAACGGCGGTAACAGGGAAGAGAGAGAGTTGTGGGAGAAGAAGTAAGAGAGACAGGCGAGGGGGAAGAGTGAAAAGAGAGAGTTGAGGGAAACCTGAAGAGAGGCGAGGGCAGAAAGGGAAAAGAGAGAGATGATGAATGAGAAGGGAAAGAGTGATGCGAGTGAAAGTGTGAAAATTGGACACCGAGGGAAGAGAGATAAAAGAGACACGCGAGAGTAAAGAGGGAAAAGAGAGAGTTCAGGGAAAAGAGGGGAACCAGGGAAAAGAGACAGGCGAGGGGAAAGAGGGAAAAGAAAGAGTTGAGGGAATACAGGGAAAAGAGACAGGCGAGGGGAATGTTTGAAAAGAGAGAGTTTAGGGGAAAGAGGGAAACCAGGCAGAGGAGACCGCAAAGGGGGGGAGAGAGGAGAGAGAGAGTTGCCGGACAAGAAGTAACAGAGACGTGAGGGAAAAGAGGGAAAAGAGAGAGTCGAGGGGAAAGAGGGGAAAGAGAGAGTTGAGGGAGAAGAGGGAAACCAGGGAAGAGAGACATGAGAGGGGGAAAGAGTGAAAAGAGAGAGTTCGTGGAAAAGAGGGATACCGGGGAAAAGAGGCAGGTGAGGGGAAAGAGGTGAGAGAGACAGGCGAGGGGAAAGAGGGAAAAGAGAGAGTTGAGGGAATACAGGGAAAAGAGACAGGCGAGGGGGAAGAGGGAAAGTAGAGAGTTGAGGGAATACAGGGAAAAGAGACAGGCGAGGGGGAAGTGTGAAAAGAGAGAGTTGAGGGAAAAGCGGGAAACCGGGCAGAAGAGACAGCAAAGGGGGGAGAGGGGGGAGAGAGAGTTGTGGGAGAAGAACCAAGAGAGACATGCGAGGGAAAAGAGGGAAAAGAGAGAGTTGAGGGAAAAGAGACAAGCGAGGGAAAAGAGAAAAGCGGGGAAAAGAGTGAAAAGAGAGAGTTGAGGGAAAAGAGGGAAACCAGGGAAGAGAGACATGTGAGGGGAAAGAGTGAAAAGAGAGAGTTCGTGGAAAAGAGGGAAACCAGGGAAGAGAGACATGTGAGGGGAAAGAGTGAAATGAGAGAGTTCGTGGAAAAGAGGGAAACCAGGGAAAAGAGGCAGGTGAGGGGAAAGAGGTGAGAGAGACAGGCGAGGGGGAAGAGGGAAAGGAGAGAGTTGAGGGAATACAGGGAAAAGAGACAGGCGAGGGGGAAATGTGAAAAAAGAGAGTTTACGGGAAAGAGGGAAACCAGGCAGAGGAGACAGCAAAGGGGGGGAGAGAAGAGAGAGAGAGTTGCGGAAAGGAGAAGTAAGAGAGACATGTGAGGGAAAAGAGGGAAAAGAGTGAAAAAAGAGATTTCAGGGAAAAGAGGGAAGCCAGTGAAAAGAGGCAGGTGAGGGGAAAGAGGTGAGAGAGACAGGCGAGGGGAAAGAGGGAAAAGAGAGAGTTTACGGTAAAGAGGGAAACCAGGCAGAAGAGACAGCAAAGGGGGGGGGAGAGGGGAGAGAGAGTTGCCGGAGACGAGGTAAAATAGACAAGCAAGGGAAAGGAGGGAAAAGAGAGAGTCGAGGGAAAGGAGTGAAAAGAGAGAGTTGGGGGAAAAAGGGAAAGCAGGCAGAAGAGTCAGGAACGGGGGCAAGAGGGAAGAGAGAGAGTTGTGGGAGAAGAAGTAAGAGAGACAGGCGAGGGGAAAGAGTGAAAAGAGAGAGTTGAGGGGAAAGAGGGAAACCAGGGAAGAGAGACATGAGAGGGGGAAAGAGTGAAAAGAGAGAGTTCGTGGAAAAGAGGGAAACCGGGGAAAAGAGGAAGGTGAGGGGAAAGAGGTGAGGGAGACAGGCGAGGGGGAAAGAGGGAAAAGAGAGAGTTGCGGGAATACAGGGAAAAGAGAGAGGCGAGGAGAAAGTGTGAAAAGAGAGAGTTTACGGGAAAGAGGGAAACCAGGCAGAGGAGGCAGCAAAGGCGGGGAGGGGGGGAGAGAGTGTTGCAGGAGAAGAAGAGAGACATGTGAGGGAAAAGAGGGAAAAGAGTGAAAAAAGAGAGTTCGTGGAAAAGAGGGAAGCCAGGGAAAAGAGGCAGGTGAGGGGAAAGAGGTGAGAGAGACAGGCGAGGGGGAAGAGGGAAAACAGAGAGTTGAGGGAATACAGGGAAAAGAGACAGGCGAGGGGAAAGTGGGAAAAGAGAGAGTTTACGGGGAAGAGGGAAACCAGGCAGAGGAGACAGCAAAGCGGGGGAGAGGGGGGAGAGAGTTTTGCCGGAGAAGAAGTAAGAGAGACCTGTGAGGGAAAAGAGGGAAAAGAGAGAGTTGAGGGAAAAGAGAAAAGCGGGGACAAGAGTGAAAAGAGAGAGTTGAGGGAAAAGAGGGAAACCAGGGAAGAGAGACATGAGAGGGGGAAAGAGTGAAAAGAGAGAATTCGTGGAAAAGAGGGAAGCCGGGGAAAAGAGGAAGGTGAGGGGAAAGAGGTGAGGGAGACAGGCGAGGGGGAAAGAGGGCAAGAGAGAGTTGAGGGACTACAGGGAAAAGAGACAGGCGAGGGGAAAGAGGGAAAAGAGAGAGTTGAGGGAAAAGAGGGAAACCAGGGAAAAGAGACATGAGAGGGAATGGAGTGAAAAGAGAGAGTTCAGGGAAAAGAGGGAAAGCAGGCAGAAGCGTCAGGAACGGCGGTAACAGGGAAGAGAGAGAGTTGTGGGAGAAGAAGTAAGAGAGACAGGCGAGGGGGAAGAGTGAAAAGAGAGAGTTGAGGGAAACCTGAAGAGAGGCGAGGGCAGAAAGGGAAAAGAGAGAGATGATGAATGAGAAGGGAAAGAGTGATGCGAGTGAAAGTGTGCAAATTGGACACCGAGGGAAGAGAGATAAAAGAGACACGCGAGAGTAAAGAGGGAAAAGAGAGAGTTCAGGGAAAAGAGGGGAACCAGGGAAAAGAGGCAGGCGAGGGGAAAGAGGTGAGAGAGACGGGCGAGGGGGAAGAGGGAAAGGAGAGAGTTGAGGGAATACAGGGAAAAGAGACAGGCGAGGGGGAAATGTGAAAAAAGAGAGTTTACGGGAAAGAGGGAAACCAGGCAGAGGAGACCGCAAAGGGGGGGGGAGAGGAGAGAGAGAGTTGCGGGAGGAGAAGTAAGAGAGACATGTGAGGGAAAAGAGGGAAAAGAGTGAAAAAAGAGATTTCAGGGAAAAGAGGGAAGCCAGTGAAAAGAGGCAGGTGAGGGGAAAGAGGTGAGAGAGACAGGCGAGGGGAAAGAGGGAAAAGAGAGAGTTTACGGTAAAGAGGGAAACCAGGCAGAGGAGACAGCAAAGGGGGGAGAGAGGGGGGAGAGAGTTGCCGGAGACGAGGTAAAATAGACAAGCAAGGGAAAGGAGGGAAAAGAGAGAGTCGAGGGAAAGGAGTGAAAAGAGAGCGTTCAGGGAAAAGAGGGAAAGCAGGCAGAAGAGTCAGGAACGGGGGCAAGAGGGAAGAGAGAGAGTTGTGGGAGAAGAAGTAAAAGAGACAGGCGAGGGGAAAGAGTGAAAAGAGAGAGTTGAGGGGAAAGAGGGAAACCAGGGAAGAGAGATATGAGAGGGGAAAAGAGAGAAAAGAGAGAGTTTAGGGAAAAGCGGGAAACCAGGCAGAAGAGACAGCCAAGGGGGGGGGGGGGAGAGTTGCGGGAGAAGAACTGAGAGAGACATGCAAAGGAAAAGAGGGAAAAGAGAGAGCTGAGGGAAAAGAGACAAGCGAGGGAAAGAGAAAAGCAGGGAAAAGAGTGAAAAGAGAGAGTTGAGGGAAAAGAGGGAAACCAGGGAAGAGAGACATGAGAGGGGGAAAGAGTGAAAAGAGAGAGTTCGTGGAAAAGAGGGATACCGGGGAAAAGAGGAAGGTGAGGGGAAAGAGGTGAGAGAGACAGGCGAGGGGAAAGAGGGAAAAGAGAGAGTTGAGGGAATACAGGGAAAAGAGACAGGCGAGGGGGAAGAGGGAAAGGAGAGAGTTGAGGGAATACAGGGAAAAGAGACAGGCGAGGGGGAAGTGTGAAAAGAGAGAGTTTACGGGAAAGAGGGAAACCAGGCAGAGGAGACAGCAGAGGGGGGAGACAGGGGGGAGAGAGTTGCCGGAGACGAGGTAAAATAGACAAGCAAGGGAAAGGAGGGAAAAGAGAGAGTCGAGGGAAAGGAGTGAAAAGAGAGCGTTCAGGGAAAAGAGGGAAAGCAGGCAGAAGAGTCAGGAACGGGGGCAAGAGGGAAGAGAGAGAGTTGTGGGAGAAGAAGTAAAAGAGACAGGCGAGGGGAAAGAGTGAAAAGAGAGAGTTGAGGGGAAAGAGGGAAACCAGGGAAGAGAGATATGAGAGGGGGAAAGAGTGAAAAGAGAGAGCTTAGGGAAAAGCGGGAAACCAGGCAGAAGAGACAGCAAATGGGGGGAGAGGGGGGAGAGAGAGTTGCCGGAGAAGAAGTAAGAGAGACATGTGAGGTAAAAGAGGGAAAAGAGTGAAAAGAGAGAGTTCGTGGAAAAGAGGGAAACCAGGGAAAAGAGGCAGGTGAGGGGAAAGAGGTGAGAGAGACAGGCGAGGGGAAAGAGGGAAAAGAGAGAGTTGAGGGAATACAGGGAAAAGAGACAGGCGAGGGGAAGAGGGAAAGGAGAGAGTTGAGGGAATAAAGGGAAAAGAGACAGGCGGGGGGGAAGTGGGAAAAGAGAGAGTTTACGGGGAAGAGGGAAACCAGGCAGAGGAGACAGCAAAGCGGGGGAGAGGGGGGAGAGAGTGTTGCCGGAGAAGAAGTAAAAGAGAGATGTGAGGGAAAAGAGTGAAAAGAGAGAGTCGAGGGAAAAGAGTGAAAAGAGAGAGTTCAGGGAAAAGAGGGAAAGCAGGCAGAAGAGTCAGGAACGGGGGCAATAGGGAAGAGAGAGAGTTCTGGGAGAAGTAGTAAGAGAGACAGGCGAGGGGAAAGAGTGAAAAGAGAGAGTTGAGGGGAAAGAGGGAAACCAGGGAAGAGAGATATGAGAGGGGAAAAGAGAGAAAAGAGAGAGTTTGGGGAAAAGCGGGAAACCAGGCAGAAGAGACAGCGGGGGGCGGGGGGAGAGTTGCGGGAGAAGAACTAAGAGAGACATGCAAAGGAAAAGAGGGAAAAGAGAGAGCTGAGGGAAAAGAGACAAGCGAGGGAAAGAGAAAAGCGGGGAAAAGAGTGAAAAGAGAGAGTTGAGGGAAAAGAGGGAAACCAGGGAAGAGAGACATGAGAGGGGGAAAGAGTGAAAAGAGAGAGTTCGTGGAAAAGAGGGATACCGGGGAAAAGAGGAAGGTGAGGGGAAAGAGGTGAGAGAGACAGGCGAGGGGAAAGAGGGAAAAGAGAGAGTTTACGGGAAAGAGGGAAACCAGGCAGAGGAGACAGCAAAAGGGGGAGACAGGGGGGAGAGAGTTGCCGGAGACGAGGTAAAATAGACAAGCAAGGGAAAGGAGGGAAAAGAGAGAGTCGAGGGAAAGGAGTGAAAAGAGAGCGTTCAGGGAAAAGAGGGAAAGCAGGCAGAAGAGTCAGGAACGGGGGCAAGAGGGAAGAGATAGAGTTGTGGGAGAAGAAGTAAAAGAGACAGGCGAGGGGAAAGAGTGAAAAGAGAGAGTTGAGGGGAAAGAGGGAAACCAGGGAAGAGAGATATGAGAGGGGGAAAGAGTGAAAAGAGAGAGTTTAGGGAAAAGCGGGAAACCAGGCAGAAGAGACAGCCAAGGGGGGGGGGGAGAGTTGCGGGAGAAGAACTGAGAGAGACATGCAAAGGAAAAGAGGGAAAAGAGAGAGCTGAGGGAAAAGAGACAAGCGAGGGAAAGAGAAAAGCGGGGAAAAGAGTGCAAAGAGAGAGTTGAGGGAAAAGAGGGAAACCAGGGAAGAGAGACATGAGGGGGGAAAGAGTGAAAAGAGAGAGTTCGTGGAAAAGAGGGATACCGGGGAAAAGAGGAAGGTGAGGGGAAAGAGGTGAGAGAGACAGGCGAGGGGAAAGAGGGAAAAGAGAGAGTTTACGGGAAAGAGGGAAACCAGGCAGAGGAGACAGCAAAAGGGGGAGACAGGGGGGAGAGAGTTGCCGGAGACGAGGTAAAATAGACAAGCAAGGGAAAGGAGGGAAAAGAGAGAGTCGAGGGAAAGGAGTGAAAAGAGAGAGTTCAGGGAAAAGAGGGAAAGCAGGCAGAAGAGTCAGGAACGGGGGCAAGAGGGAAGAGATAGAGTTGTGGGAGAAGAAGTAAAAGAGACAGGCGAGGGGAAAGAGTGAAAAGAGAGAGTTGAGGGGAAAGAGGGAAACCAGGGAAGAGAGATATGAGAGGGGGAAAGAGTGAAAAGAGAGAGTTTAGGGAAAAGCGGGAAACCAGGCAGAAGAGACAGCCAAGGGGGGGGGGGAGAGTTGCGGGAGAAGAACTGAGAGAGACATGCAAAGGAAAAGAGGGAAAAGAGAGAGCTGAGGGAAAAGAGACAAGCGAGGGAAAGAGAAAAGCGGGGAAAAGAGTGAAAAGAGAGAGTTGAGGGAAAAGAGGGAAACCAGGGAAGAGAGACATGAGGGGGGAAAGAGTGAAAAGAGAGAGTTCGTGGAAAAGAGGGATACCGGGGAAAAGAGGAAGGTGAGGGGAAAGAGGTGAGAGAGACAGGCGAGGGGAAAGAGGGAAAAGAGAGAGTTGAGGGAATACAGGGAAAAGAGACAGGCGAGGGGGAAGAGGGAAAGGAGAGAGTTGAGGGAATACAGGGAAAAGAGACAGGCGAGGGGGAAGTGTGAAAAGAGAGAGTTTACGGGAAAGAGGGAAACCAGGCAGAGGAGACAGCAAAGGGGGGAGACAGGGGGGAGAGAGTTGCCGGAGACGAGGTAAAATAGACAAGCAAGGGAAAGGAGGGAAAAGAGAGAGTCGAGGGAAAGGAGTGAAAAGAGAGCGTTCAGGGAAAAGAGGGAAAGCAGGCAGAAGAGTCAGGAACGGGGGCAAGAGGGAAGAGAGAGAGTTGTGGGAGAAGAAGTAAAAGAGACAGGCGAGGGGAAAGAGTGAAAAGAGAGAGTTGAGGGGAAAGAGGGAAACCAGGGAAGAGAGATATGAGAGGGGGAAAGAGTGAAAAGAGAGAGCTTAGGGAAAAGCGGGAAACCAGGCAGAAGAGACAGCAAATGGGGGGAGAGGGGAGAGAGAGAGTTGCCGGAGAAGAAGTAAGAGACACATGTGAGGGAAAAGAGGGAAAAGAGTGAAAAGAGAGAGTTCGTGGAAAAGAGGGAAACCAGGGAAAAGAGGCAGGTGAGGGGAAAGAGGTGAGAGAGACAGGCGAGGGGAAAGAGGGAAAAGAGAGAGTTGAGGGAATACAGGGAAAAGAGACAGGCGAGGGGGAAGAGGGAAAGGAGAGAGTTGAGGGAATACAGGGAAAAGAGACAGGCGAGGGGGAAGTGTGAAAAGAGAGAGTTTACGGGAAAGAGGGAAACCAGGCAGAAGAGACAGCAAAGGGGGGAGAGAGGGGGGAGAGAGTTGCCGGAGACGAGGTAAAATAGACAAGCAAGGGAAAGGAGGGAAAAGAGAGAGTCGAGGGAAAGGAGTGAAAAGAGAGCGTTCAGGGAAAAGAGGGAAAGCAGGCAGAAGAGTCAGGAACGGGGGCAAGAGGGAAGAGAGAGAGTTGTGGGAGAAGAAGTAAGAGAGACAGGCGAGGGGAAAGAGTGAAAAGAGAGAGTTGAGGGGAAAGAGGGAAACCAGGGAAGAGAGATATGAGAGGGGAAAAGAGTGAAAAGAGAGCGTTTAGGGAAAAGAGGGAAACCAGGCAGAGGAGATAGCAAGGGGGGGGGAGAAAAGAGAGAGAGTTGCAGGAGAAGAAGTAAGAGAGACATGTGAGGTAAAAGAGGGAAAAGAGTGAAAAGAGAGAGTTCGTGGAAAAGAGGGAAACCAGGGAAAAGAGGCAGGTGAGGGGAAAGAGGTGAGAGAGACAGGCGAGGAGGAAGAGGGAAAAGAGAGAGTTGAGGGAATACAGGGAAAAGAGACACTTGAGGGGAAGAGGGAAAGGAGAGAGTTGAGGGAATACAGGGAAAAGAGACAGGCGGGGGGGAAGTGGGAAAAGAGAGAGTTTACGGGGAAGAGGGAAACCAGGCAGAGGAGACAGCAAAGCGGGGGAGAGGGGGGAGAGAGTGTTGCCGGAGAAGAAGTAAAAGAGAGATGTGAGGGAAACGAGTGAAAAGAGAGAGTCGAGGGAAAAGAGTGAAAAGAGAGAGTTCAGGGAAAAGAGGGAAAGCAGGCAGAAGAGTCAGGAACGGGGGCAATAGGGAAGAGAGAGAGTTCTGGGAGAAGAAGTAAGAGAGACAGGCGAGGGGAAAGAGTGAAAAGAGAGAGTTGAGGGGAAAGAGGGAAACCAGGGAAGAGAGATATGAGAGGGGAAAAGAGAGAAAAGAGAGAGTTTGGGGAAAAGCGGGAAACCAGGCAGAAGAGACAGCAAAGGGGGGGGGGGGGAGAGTTGCGGGAGAAGAACTAAGAGAGACATGCAAAGGAAAAGAGGGAAAAGAGAGAGCTGAGGGAAAAGAGACAAGCGAGGGAAAGAGAAAAGCGGGGAAAAGAGTGAAAAGAGAGAGTTGAGGGAAAAGAGGGAAACCAGGGAAGAGAGACATGAGAGGGGGAAAGAGTGAAAAGAGAGAGTTCGTGGAAAAGAGGGATACCGGGGAAAAGAGGAAGGTGAGGGGAAAGAGGTGAGAGAGACAGGCGAGGGGAAAGAGGGAAAAGAGAGAGTTTACGGGAAAGAGGGAAACCAGGCAGAGGAGACAGCAAAAGGGGGAGACAGGGGGGAGAGAGTTGCCGGAGACGAGGTAAAATAGACAAGCAAGGGAAAGGAGGGAAAAGAGAGAGTCGAGGGAAAGGAGTGAAAAGAGAGAGTTCAGGGAAAAGAGGGAAAGCAGGCAGAAGAGTCAGGAACGGGGGCAAGAGGGAAGAGATAGAGTTGTGGGAGAAGAAGTAAAAGAGACAGGCGAGGGGAAAGAGTGAAAAGAGAGAGTTGAGGGGAAAGAGGGAAACCAGGGAAGAGAGATATGAGAGGGGGAAAGAGTGAAAAGAGAGAGTTTAGGGAAAAGCGGGAAACCAGGCAGAAGAGACAGCCAAGGGGGGGGGGAGAGTTGCGGGAGAAGAACTGAGAGAGACATGCAAAGGAAAAGAGGGAAAAGAGAGAGCTGAGGGAAAAGAGACAAGCGAGGGAAAGAGAAAAGCGGGGAAAAGAGTGAAAAGAGAGAGTTGAGGGAAAAGAGGGAAACCAGGGAAGAGAGACATGAGGGGGGAAGAGTGAAAAGAGAGAGTTCGTGGAAAAGAGGGATACCGGGGAAAAGAGGAAGGTGAGGGGAAAGAGGTGAGAGAGACAGGCGAGGGGAAAGAGGGAAAAGAGAGAGTTGAGGGAATACAGGGAAAAGAGACAGGCGAGGGGGAAGAGGGAAAGGAGAGAGTTGAGGGAATACAGGGAAAAGAGACAGGCGAGGGGGAAGTGTGAAAAGAGAGAGTTTACGGGAAAGAGGGAAACCAGGCAGAGGAGACAGCAAAGGGGGGAGACAGGGGGGAGAGAGTTGCCGGAGACGAGGTAAAATAGACAAGCAAGGGAAAGGAGGGAAAAGAGAGAGTCGAGGGAAAGGAGTGAAAAGAGAGCGTTCAGGGAAAAGAGGGAAAGCAGGCAGAAGAGTCACGAACGGGGGCAAGAGGGAAGAGAGAGAGTTGTGGGAGAAGAAGTAAAAGAGACAGGCGAGGGGAAAGAGTGAAAAGAGAGAGTTGAGGGGAAAGAGGGAAACCAGGGAAGAGAGATATGAGAGGGGGAAAGAGTGAAAAGAGAGAGCTTAGGGAAAAGCGGGAAACCAGGCAGAAGAGACAGCAAATGGGGGGAGAGGGGAGAGAGAGAGTTGCCGGAGAAGAAGTAAGAGACACATGTGAGGGAAAAGAGGGAAAAGAGTGAAAAGAGAGAGTTCGTGGAAAAGAGGGAAACCAGGGAAAAGAGGCAGGTGAGGGGAAAGAGGTGAGAGAGACAGGCGAGGGGAAAGAGGGAAAAGAGAGAGTTGAGGGAATACAGGGAAAAGAGACAGGCGAGGGGGAAGAGGGAAAGGAGAGAGTTGAGGGAATACAGGGAAAAGAGACAGGCGAGGGGGAAGTGTGAAAAGAGAGAGTTTACGGGAAAGAGGGAAACCAGGCAGAAGAGACAGCAAAGGGGGGAGAGAGGGGGGAGAGAGTTGCCGGAGACGAGGTAAAATAGACAAGCAAGGGAAAGGAGGGAAAAGAGAGAGTCGAGGGAAAGGAGTGAAAAGAGAGCGTTCAGGGAAAAGAGGGAAAGCAGGCAGAAGAGTCAGGAACGGGGGCAAGAGGGAAGAGAGAGAGTTGTGGGAGAAGAAGTAAGAGAGACAGGCGAGGGGAAAGAGTGAAAAGAGAGAGTTGAGGGGAAAGAGGGAAACCAGGGAAGAGAGATATGAGAGGGGAAAAGAGTGAAAAGAGAGCGTTTAGGGAAAAGAGGGAAACCAGGCAGAGGAGATAGCAAGGGGGGGGGAGAAAAGAGAGAGAGTTGCAGGAGAAGAAGTAAGAGAGACATGTGAGGTAAAAGAGGGAAAAGAGTGAAAAGAGAGAGTTCGTGGAAAAGAGGGAAACCAGGGAAAAGAGGCAGGTGAGGGGAAAGAGGTGAGAGAGACAGGCGAGGAGGAAGAGGGAAAAGAGAGAGTTGAGGGAATACAGGGAAAAGAGACACTTGAGGGGAAGAGGGAAAGGAGAGAGTTGAGGGAATACAGGGAAAAGAGACAGGCGGGGGGAAGTGGGAAAAGAGAGAGTTTACGGGGAAGAGGGAAACCAGGCAGAGGAGACAGCAAAGCGGGGGAGAGGGGGGAGAGAGTGTTGCCGGAGAAGAAGTAAAAGAGAGATGTGAGGGAAACGAGTGAAAAGAGAGAGTCGAGGGAAAAGAGTGAAAAGAGAGAGTTCAGGGAAAAGAGGGAAAGCAGGCAGAAGAGTCAGGAACGGGGGCAATAGGGAAGAGAGAGAGTTCTGGGAGAAGAAGTAAGAGAGACAGGCGAGGGGAAAGAGTGAAAAGAGAGAGTTGAGGGGAAAGAGGGAAACCAGGGAAGAGAGATATGAGAGGGGAAAAGAGAGAAAAGAGAGAGTTTGGGGAAAAGCGGGAAACCAGGCAGAAGAGACAGCAAAGGGGGGGGGGGGGAGAGTTGCGGGAGAAGAACTAAGAGAGACATGCAAAGGAAAAGAGGGAAAAGAGAGAGCTGAGGGAAAAGAGACAAGCGAGGGAAAGAGAAAAGCGGGGAAAAGAGTGAAAAGAGAGAGTTGAGGGAAAAGAGGGAAACCGGGGAAGAGAGACATGAGGGGGGAAAGAGTGAAAAGAGAGAATTCGTGGAAAAGAGGGAAACCGGGGAAAAGAGGAAGGTGAGGGGAAAGAGGTGAGGGAGACAGGCGAGGGGGAAAGAGGGAAAAGAGAGAGTTGCGGGAATACAGGGAAAAGAGAGAGGCGAGGAGGAAGTGTAAAAAAAGAGAGTTTACGGGAAAGAGGGAAACCAGTCAGAGGAGACAGCAAGGGGGTGGGGAGAGAGGAGAGAGAGAGTTGCTGGAGAAGAAGTAAGAGAGAGATGTGAGGGAAAAGAGGGAAAAGAGAGAGTCGAGGGAAAAGAGAGAGTCGAGGGAAAGGAGTGAAAAGAGAGAGTTGAGGGGAAAAAGGGAAAGCAGGCAGAAGAGTCAGGAACGGGGGCAAGAGGGAAGAGAGAGAGTTGTGGGAGAAGAAGTAAGAGAGACAGGCGAGGGGAAAGAGTGAAAAGAGAGAGTTGAGGGGAAAGAGGGAAACCAGGGAAGAGAGACATGAGAGGGGGAAAGAGTGAAAAGAGAGAGTTCGTGGAAAAGAGGGAAACCGGGGAAAAGAGGAAGGTGAGGGGAAAGAGGTGAGGGAGACAGGCGAGGGGGAAAGAGGGAAAAGAGAGAGTTGCGGGAATACAGGGAAAAGAGAGAGGCGAGGAGAAAGTGTGAAAAGAGAGAGTTTACGGGAAAGAGGGAAACCAGGCAGAGGAGACAGCAAAGGCGGGGAGGGGGGGAGAGAGTGTTGCAGGAGAAGAAGAGAGACATGTGAGGGAAAAGAGGGAAAGAGAGAGTCGAGGGAAAAGAGTGAAAAGAGAGAGTTCAGGGAAAAGAGGGAAAGCAGGCAGAAGAGTCAGGAACGGGGGCAATAGGGAAGAGAGAGAGTTCTGGGAGAAGAAGTAAGAGAGACAGGCGAGGGGAAAGAGTGAAAAGAGAGAGTTGAGGGGAAAGAGGGAAACCAGGGAAGAGAGATATGAGAGGGGAAAAGAGAGAAAAGAGAGAGTTTAGGGAAAAGCGGGAAACCAGGCAGAAGAGACAGCAAAGGGGGGGGGGGGAGAGAGTTGCGGGAGAAGAAGTAAGAGACACATGTGAGGGAAAAGAGGGAAAAGAGTGAAAAGAGAGAGTTCGTGGAAAAGAGGGAAACCAGGGAAAAGAGGCAGGTGAGGGGAAAGAGGTGAGAGAGACAGGCGAGGGGAAAGAGGGAAAAGAGAGAGTTGAGGGAATACAGGGAAAAGAGACAGGCGAGGGGGAAGAGGGAAAGGAGAGAGTTGAGGGAATACAGGGAAAAGAGACAGGCGAGGGGGAAGTGTGAAAAGAGAGAGTTTACGGGAAAGAGGGAAACCAGGCAGAGGAGACAGCAAAGGGGGGAGAGAGGGGGGAGAGAGTTGCCGGAGACGAGGTAAAATAGACAAGCAAGGGAAAGGAGGGAAAAGAGAGAGTTGAGGGAAAGGAGTGAAAAGAGAGAGTTCAGGGAAAAGAGGGAAAGCAGGCAGAAGAGTCAGGAACGGGGGCAAGAGGGAAGAGAGAGAGTTGTGGGAGAAGAAGTAAAAGAGACAGGCGAGGGGAAAGAGTGAAAAGAGAGAGTTGAGGGGAAAGAGGGAAACCAGGGAAGAGAGATATGAGAGGGGAAAAGAGTGAAAAGAGAGCGTTTAGGGAAAAGAGGGAAACCAGGCAGAGGAGATAGCAAGGGGGGGGAGAAAAGAGAGAGAGTTGCAGGAGAAGAAGTAAGAGAGACATGTGAGGTAAAAGAGGGAAAAGAGTGAAAAGAGAGAGTTCGTGGAAAAGAGGGAAACCAGGGAAAAGAGGCAGGTGAGGGGAAAGAGGTGAGAGAGACAGGCGAGGAGGAAGAGGGAAAAGAGAGAGTTGAGGGAATACAGGGAAAAGAGACACTTGAGGGGAAGAGGGAAAGGAGAGAGTTGAGGGAATACAGGGAAAAGAGACAGGCGAGGGGAATGTTTGAAAAGAGAGAGTTTAGGGGAAAGAGGGAAACCAGGCAGAGGAGACCGCAAAGGGGGGGAGAGAGGAGAGAGAGAGTTGCCGGACAAGAAGTAACAGAGACATGTGAGGGAAAAGAGGGAAAAGAGAGAGTCGAGGGAAAAGAGTGAAAAGAGAGAGTTGAGGGAGAAGAGGGAAACCAGGGAAGAGAGACATGAGAGGGGGAAAGAGTGAAAAGAGAGAGTTCGTGGAAAAGAGGGAAACCGGGGAAAAGAGGAAGGTGAGGGGAAAGAGGTGAGGGAGACAGGCGAGGGGGAAAGAGGGAAAGGAGAGAGTTGAGGGAATACAGGGAAAAGAGAGAGGCGAGGAGAAAGTGTGAAAAGAGAGAGTTTACGGGAAAGAGGGAAACCAGGCAGAGGAGACAGCAAAGCGGGGGAGAGGGGGGAGAGAGTGTTGCCGGAGAAGAAGTAAAAGAGAGATGTGAGGGAAAAGAGTGAAAAGAGAGAGTCGAGGGAAAAGAGTGAAAAGAGAGAGTTCAGGGAAAAGAGGGAAAGCAGTGAAAAGACACAGGTGAGGGTAAAGAGGTGAGTGAGACAGGCGAGGGGAAAGAGGGAAAAGAAAGAGTTGACGGAATACAGGGAAAAGAGACAGGCGAGGGGAATGTTTGAAAAGAGAGAGTTTAGGGGAAAGAGGGAAACCAGGCAGAGGAGACCGCAAAGGGGGGGAGAGAGGAGAGAGAGAGTTGCCGGACAAGAAGTAACAGAGACATGTGAGGGAAAAGAGGGAAAAGAGAGAGTCGAGGGAAAAGAGTGAAAAGAGAGAGTTGAGGGAGACGAGGGAAACCAGGGAAGAGAGACATGAGGGGGGAAAGAGTGAAAAGAGAGAGTTCGTGGAAAAGAGGGAAACCGGGGAAAAGAGGAAGGTGAGGGGAAAGAGGTGAGGGAGACAGGCGAGGGGGAAAGAGGGAAAAGAGAGAGTTGCGGGAATACAGGGAAAAGAGAGAGGCGAGGAGAAAGTGTGAAAAGAGAGCGTTTACGGGAAAGATGGAAACCAGGCAGAGGAGACAGCAAAGGGGGGGAGGGGGGGAGAGAGTGTTGCAGGAGAAGAAGAGAGACATGTGAGGGAAAAGAGGCAAAAGAGAGAGTCGAGGGAAAAGAGTGAAAAGAGAGAGTTGAGGGAAAAGAGGGAAAGCAGGCAGAAGAGTCAGGAACGGGGGCAATAGGGAAGAGAGAGAGTTCTGGGAGAAGAAGTAAGAGAGACAGGCGAGGGGAAAGAGTGAAAAGAGAGAGTTGAGGGGAAAGAGGGAAACCAGGGAAGAGAGATATGAGAGGGGAAAAGAGAGAAAAGAGAGAGTTTAGGGAAAAGCGGGAAACCAGGCAGAAGAGACAGCAAAGGGGGGGGGGGGAGAGTTGCGGGAGAAGAACTAAGAGAGACATGCAAAGGAAAAGAGGGAAAAGAGAGAGCTGAGGGAAAAGAGACAAGCGAGGGAAAGAGAAAAGCGGGGAAAAGAGTGAAAAGAGAGAGTTGAGGGAAAAGAGGGAAACCAGGGAAGAGAGACATGAGAGGGGGAAAGAGTGAAAAGAGAGAGTTCGTGGAAAAGAGGGATACCGGGGAAAAGAGGAAGGTGAGGGGAAAGAGGTGAGAGAGACAGGCGAGGGGAAAGAGGGAAAAGAGAGAGTTGAGGGAATACAGGGAAAAGAGACAGGCGAGGGGGAAGAGGGAAAGGAGAGAGTTGAGGGAATACAGGGAAAAGAGACAGGCGAGGGGGAAGTGTGAAAAGAGAGAGTTGAGGGAATACAGGGAAAAGAGACAGGCGAGGGGGAAGTGTGAAAAGAGAGAGTTTATGGGAAAGAGGGAAACCAGGCAGAAGAGTCACGAACGGGGGCAATAGGGAAGAGAGAGAGTTCTGGGAGAAGAAGAAAGAGAGACAGGCGAGGGGAAAGAGTGAAAAGAGAGAGTTGAGGGAGAAGCGGGAAACCGGGCAGAAGAGACAGCAAAGGTGGGGAGAGAAGAGAGAGAGAGTTGCGGAAAGGAGAAGTAAGAGAGACATGTGAGGGAAAAGAGGGAAAAGAGTGAAAAAAGAGATTTCAGGGAAAAGAGGGAAGCCAGTGAAAAGAGGCAGGTTGTCGGAGTGGGAGCCGAACCTAGAGTAACGACGCGATCTCAATATGAGTATGATCGTTCTCTACTTTATTCAAACACTACAGGGTTTATATAGTCACACGCGGCAGAAGCTGCTACTTGATTGGATAATGGCCTTTGTCCACGAGCCTTAGGCAACACTACGGTTGGTGCTTCTCCTTTGTGCACGCACCTTAGGCAACAATACGGTTGGTGCTTCTCCTTTGTGCACGCACCTTAGGCAAGCTGTAACGCTGACATTCTTTCCTCTTTAGTTGTTTTCCTTCTAGCTAATCTTATCTGCCAAGGTCAAGTTACTACTGCTAAAGCCTGGATTGCTCAGGCTTAAGTATACGTGTCCTCTTTCGTTTAGCCATTCTTCCACAACTCCCCGTTCTTCTTTTTGAGCAATCCAGGTTTGATGGACCATGCGCATTATGAGGGTTTTAATACACGAAAACATACAGCTAAAGACAATTATTACAATCAGAATCATTACCAAGAGTCTACCTCCTTCAAGGACCAAGGTTTGTAACCAGCCAGTAATTCCCCATCCACTAAGTAATTTGTTTAACCATCCAAGGCCATCACTAACTTGTAACTTGCCTACTTGTTCCTTCATGGTTTGAAGGGCTTTATGAATCGACTCTGAATGATCTGACAGATTCATGCAACACATTCCATCCAGATCTTCACACCCATGACCATGCGCTAGCAATAAAAAATCTATGGCAGCTCTATTTTGTAGTGTAGCGTGTCTAATACTATCTACATCGGTAAGCAAACCATCCTCTGCTACCAGATGTCGGAGTGGGAGCCGAACCCAGAGTAACGACGCGATCTCAATATGAGTATGATCGTTCTCTACTTTATTCAAACACTACAGGGTTTATATAGTCACACGCGGCAGAAGCTGCTACTTGATTGGATAATGGCCTTTGTCCACGAGCCTTAGGCAACACTACGGTTGGTGCTTCTCCTTTGTGCACGCACCTTAGGCAACAATACGGTTGGTGCTTCTCCTTTGTGCACGCACCTTAGGCAAGCTGTAACGCTGACATTCTTTCCTCTTTAGTTGTTTTCCTTCTAGCTAATCTTATCTGCCAAGGTCAAGTTACTACTGCTAAAGTCTGGATTGCTCAGGCTTAAGTATACGTGTCCTCTTTCGTTTAGCCATTCTTCCACAGCAGGTGAGGGGAAAGAGGTGAGAGAGACAGGCGAGGGGAAAGAGGGAAAAGAGAGAGTTTACGGTAAAGAGGGAAACCAGGCAGAAGAGACAGCAAAGGGGGGGGGAGAGGAGAGAGAGAGTTGCCGGAGACGAGGTAAAATAGACAAGCAAGGGAAAGGAGGGAAAAGAGAGAGTCGAGGGAAAGGAGTGAAAAGAGAGAGTTGAGGGGAAAAAGGGAAAGCAGGCAGAAGAGTCAGGAACGGGGGCAAGAGGGAAGAGAGAGAGTTGTGGGAGAAGAAGTAAGAGAGACAGGCGAGGGGAAAGAGTGAAAAGAGAGAGTTGAGGGGAAAGAGGGAAACCAGGGAAGAGAGACATGAGAGGGGGGAAGAGTGAAAAGAGAGAGTTCGTGGAAAAGAGGGAAACCGGGGAAAAGAGGAAGGTGAGGGGAAAGAGGTGAGGGAGACAGGCGAGGGAGAAAGAGGGAAAAGAGAGAGTTGCGGGAATACAGGGAAAAGAGAGAGGCGAGGAGAAAGTGGGAAAAGAGAGAGTTTACGGGAAAGAGGGAAACCAGGCAGAGGAGACAGCAAAGGGGGGGAGGGGGGAAGAGAGTGTTGCAGGAGAAGAAGAGAGACATGTGAGGGAAAAGAGGGAAAGAGAGAGTCGAGGGAAAAGAGTGAAAAGAGATAGTTCAGGGAAAAGAGGGAAAGCAGGCAGAAGAGTCAGGAACGGGGGCAATAGGGAAGAGAGAGAGTTCTGGGAGAAGAAGTAAGAGAGACAGGCGAGGGGAAAGAGTGAAAAGAGAGAGTTGAGGGGAAAGAGGGAAACCAGGGAAGAGAGATATGAGAGGGGAAAAGAGAGAAAAGAGAGAGTTTAGGGAAAAGCGGGAAACCAGGCAGAAGAGACAGCAAAGGGGGGGGGGGGAGAGAGTTGCGGGAGAAGAACTGAGAGAGACATGCAAAGGAAAAGAGGGAAAAGAGAGAGTTGAGGGAAAAGAGACAAGCGAGGGAAAGAGAAAAGCAGGGAAAAGAGTGAAAAGAGAGAGTTGAGGGAAAAGAGGGAAACCAGGGAAGAGAGACATGAGAGGGGGAAAGAGTGAAAAGAGAGAGGTCGTGGAAAAGAGGGATACCGGGGAAAAGAGGCAGATGAGGGGAAAGAGGTGAGAGAGACAGGCGAGGGGGAAGTGTGAAAAGAGAGAGTTTACGGGAAAGAGGGAAACCAGGCAGAAGAGTCAGGAACGGGGGCAATAGGGAAGAGAGAGAGTTCTGGGAGAAGAAGTAAGAGACACAGGCGAGGGGAAAGAGTGAAAAGAGAGAGTTGAGGGAAAAGCGGGAAACCGGGCAGAAGAGACAGCAAAGGGGGGGAGAGGGGGGAGAGAGAGTTGTGGGAGAAGAACCAAGAGAGACATGCGAGGGAAAAGAGGGAAAAGAGTGAGTTGAGGGAAAAGAGACAAGCGAGGGAAAGAGAAAAGCGGGGAAAAGAGTGAAAAGAGAGAGTTGAGGGAAAAGAGGGAAACCAGGGAAGAGAGATATGTGAGGGGAAAGAGTGAAAAGAGAGAGTTCGTGGAAAAGAGGGAAACCAGGGAAGAGAGACATGTGAGGGGAAAGAGTGAAAAGAGAGAGTTCGTGGAAAAGAGGGAAACCAGGGAAAAGAGGCAGGTGAGGGGAAAGAGGTGAGAGAGACAGGCGAGGGGGAAGAGGGAAAGGAGAGAGTTGAGGGAATACAGGGAAAAGAGACAGGCGAGGGGGAAATGTGAAAAAAGAGAGTTTACGGGAAAGAGGGAAACCAGGCAGAGGAGACAGCAAAGGGGGGGAGAGGAGAGAGAGAGAGTTGCGGAAAGGAGAAGTAAGAGAGACATGTGAGGGAAAAGAGGGAAAAGAGTGAAAAAAGAGATTTCAGGGAAAAGAGGGAAGCCAGTGAAAAGAGGCAGGTGAGGGGAAAGAGGTGAGAGAGACAGGCGAGGGGAAAGAGGGAAAAGAGAGAGTTGAGGGAATACAGGGAAAAGAGACAGGCGAGGGGGAAGAGGGAAAGGAGAGAGTTGAGGGAATACAGGGAAAAGAGACAGGCGAGGGGGAAGTGTGAAAAGAGAGAGTTTACGGGAAAGAGGGAAACCAGGCAGAGGAGACAGCAAAGGGGGGAGACAGGGGGGAGAGAGTTGCCGGAGACGAGGTAAAATAGACAAGCAAGGGAAAGGAGGGAAAAGAGAGAGTCGAGGGAAAGGAGTGAAAAGAGAGCGTTCAGGGAAAAGAGGGAAAGCAGGCAGAAGAGTCAGGAACGGGGGCAAGAGGGAAGAGAGAGAGTTGTGGGAGAAGAAGTAAAAGAGACAGGCGAGGGGGAAGAGTGAAAAGAGAGAGTTGAGGGGAAAGAGGGAAACCAGGGAAGAGAGATATGAGAGGGGGAAAGAGTGAAAAGAGAGAGCTTAGGGAAAAGCGGGAAACCAGGCAGAAGAGACAGCAAATGGGGGGAGAGGGGAGAGAGAGAGTTGCCGGAGAAGAAGTAAGAGAGACGTGAGGTAAAAGAGGGAAAAGAGTGAAAAGAGAGAGTTCAGGGAAAAGAGGGAAAGCAGGCAGAAGAGTCAGGAACGGGGGCAATAGGGAAGAGAGAGAGTTCTGGGAGAAGAAGTAAGAGAGACAGGCGAGGGGAAAGAGTGAAAAGAGAGAGTTGAGGGGAAAGAGGGAAACCAGGGAATAGAGATATGAGAGGGGAAAAGAGAGAAAAGAGAGAATTTGGGGTAAAGCGGGAAACCAGGCAGAAGAGACAGCAAAGGGGGGGGGGGGGAGAGTTGCGGGAGAAGAACTAAGAGAGACATGCAAAGGAAAAGAGGGAAAAGAGAGAGCTGAGGGAAAAGAGACAAGCGAGGGAAAGAGAAAAGCGGGGAAAAGAGTGAAAAGAGAGAGTTGAGGGAAAAGAGGGAAACCGGGGAAGAGAGACATGAGGGGGGAAAGAGTGAAAAGAGAGAATTCGTGGAAAAGAGGGAAACCGGGGAAAAGAGGAAGGTGAGGGGAAAGAGGTGAGGGAGACAGGCGAGGGGGAAAGAGGGAAAAGAGAGAGTTGCGGGAATACAGGGAAAAGAGAGAGGCGAGGAGGAAGTGTAAAAAAAGAGAGTTTACGGGAAAGAGGGAAACCAGTCAGAGGAGACAGCAAGGGGGTGGGGAGAGAGGAGAGAGAGAGTTGCTGGAGAAGAAGTAAGAGAGAGATGTGAGGGAAAAGAGGGAAATGAGTGAAAAGAGAGAGATCCCGGAAAAGAGGGAAGCCAGTGAAAAGAGGCAGGTGAGGGGAAAGAGGTGAGAGAGACAGGCGAGGGGGAAGAGGGAAAAGAGAGAGTTGCGGGAATACAGGGAAAAGAGACAGGCGAGGGGAAAGTGTGAAAAGAGAGAGTTTATGGGAAAGCGGGAAACCAGTCAGAGGAGACAGCAAGGGGGTTGGGAGAGAGGGGAGAGAGAGTTGCTGGAGAAGAAGTAAGAGAGAGATGTGAGGGAAAAGAGGGAAATGAGTGAAAAGAGAGAGATCCCGGAAAAGAGGGAAGCCAGTGAAAAGAGGCAGGTGAGGGGAAAGAGGTGAGAGAGACAGGCGAGGGAAAAGAGGGAAAGAGAGAGTTGAGGGACTACAGGGAAAAGAGACAGGCGAGGGGAAAGAGGGAAAAGAGAGAGTTCAGGGAAAAGAGGGAAACCAGGGAAAAGAGACATGAGAGGGAATGGAGTGAAAAGAGAGAGTTCAGGGAAAAGAGGGAAAGCAGGCAGAAGCGTCAGGAACGGCGGTAACAGGGGAGAGAGAGAGTTGTGGGAGAAGAAGTAAGAGAGACAGGCGAGGGGGAAGAGTGAAAAGAGAGAGTTGAGGGAAACCTGAAGAGAGGCGAGGGCAGAAAGGGAAAAGAGAGAGATGATGAATGAGAAGGGAAAGAGTGATGCGAGTGAAAGTGTGAAAATTGGACACCGAGGGAAGAGAGATAAAAGAGACACGCGAGAGTAAAGAGGGAAAAGAGAGAGTTCGTGGAAAAGAGGGGAACCAGGGAAAAGAGGCAGGCGAGGGGAAAGAGGTGAGAGAGACGGGCGAGGGGGAAGAGGGAAAGGAGAGAGTTGAGGGAATACAGGGAAAAGAGACAGGCGAGGGGGAAATGTGAAAAAAGAGAGTTTACGGGAAAGAGGGAAACCAGGCAGAGGAGACCGCAAAGGGGGGGAGAGAGGAGAGAGAGAGTTGCGGGAGGAGAAGTAAGAGAGACATGTGAGGGAAAAGAGGGAAAAGAGTGAAAAAAGAGATTTCAGGGAAAAGAGGGAAGCCAGTGAAAAGAGGCAGGTGAGGGGAAAGAGGTGAGAGAGACAGGCGAGGGGAAAGAGGGAAAAGAGAGAGTTTACGGTAAAGAGGGAAACCAGGCAGAGGAGACAGCAAAGGGGGGAGAGAGGGGAGAGAGAGTTGCTGGAGACGAGGTAAAATAGACAAGCAAGGGAAAGGAGGGAAAAGAGAGAGTCGAGGGAAAGGAGTGAAAAGAGAGAGTTCAGGGAAAAGAGGGAAAGCAGGCAGAAGAGTCAGGAACGGGGGCAAGAGGGAAGAGAGAGAGTTCTGGGATAAGAAGTAAAAGAGACAGGCGAGGGGAAAGAGTGAAAAGAGAGAGTTGAGGGGAAAGAGGGAAACCAGGGAAGAGAGATATGAGAGGGGAAAAGAGAGAAAAGAGAGAGTTTAGGGAAAAGCGGGAAACCAGGCAGAAGAGACAGCCAAGGGGGGGGGGGGAGAGTTGCGGGAGAAGAACTGAGAGAGACATGCAAAGGAAAAGAGGGAAAAGAGAGAGCTGAGGGAAAAGAGACAAGCGAGGGAAAGAGAAAAGCAGGGAAAAGAGTGAAAAGAGAGAGTTGAGGGAAAAGAGGGAAACCAGGGAAGAGAGACATGAGAGGGGGAAAGAGTGAAAAGAGAGAGTTCGTGGAAAAGAGGGATACCGGGGAAAAGAGGAAGGTGAGGGGAAAGAGGTGAGAGAGACAGGCGAGGGGAAAGAGGGAAAAGAGAGAGTTGAGGGAATACAGGGAAAAGAGACAGGCGAGGGGGAAGAGGGAAAGGAGAGAGTTGAGGGAATACAGGGAAAAGAGACAGGCGAGGGGGAAGTGTGAAAAGAGAGAGTTTACGGGAAAGAGGGAAACCAGGCAGAGGAGACAGCAAAGGGGGGAGACAGGGGGGAGAGAGTTGCCGGAGACGAGGTAAAATAGACAAGCAAGGGAAAGGAGGGAAAAGAGAGAGTCGAGGGAAAGGAGTGAAAAGAGAGCGTTCAGGGAAAAGAGGGAAAGCAGGCAGAAGACTCAGGAACGGGGGCAAGAGGGAAGAGAGAGAGTTGTGGGAGAAGAAGTAAAAGAGACAGGCGAGGGGAAAGAGTGAAAAGAGAGAGTTGAGGGGAAAGAGGGAAACCAGGGAAGAGAGATATGAGAGGGGGAAAGAGTGAAAAGAGAGAGCTTAGGGAAAAGCGGGAAACCAGGCAGAAGAGACAGCAAATGGGGGGAGAGGGGAGAGAGAGAGTTGCCGGAGAAGAAGTAAGAGAGACATGTGAGGTAAAAGAGGGAAAAGAGTGAAAAGAGAGAGTTCGTGGAAAAGAGGGAAACCAGGGAAAAGAGGCAGGTGAGGGGAAAGAGGAGAGAGAGACAGGCGAGGGGAAAGAGGGAAAAGAGAGAGTTGAGGGAATACAGGGAAAAGAGACAGGCGAGGGGGAAGAGGGAAAGGAGAGAGTTGAGGGAATACAGGGAAAAGAGACAGGCGAGGGGGAAGTGTGAAAAGAGAGAGTTTACGGGAAAGAGGGAAACCAGGCAGAAGAGACAGCAAAGGGGGGAGAGAGGGGGGAGAGAGTTGCCGGAGACGAGGTAAAATAGACAAGCAAGGGAAAGGAGGGAAAAGAGAGAGTTGAGGGAAAGGAGTGAAAAGAGAGCGTTCAGGGAAAAGAGGGAAAGCCATGAAAAGACACAGGTGAGGGGAAAGAGGTGAGAGAGACAGGCGAGGGGAAAGAGGGAAAAGAGAGAGTTGAGGGAATACAGGGAAAAGAGACAGGCGAGGGGAAAGTGTGAAGAGAGAGTTTACGGGAAAGAGGGAAACCAATCAGAAGAGACAGCAAAGGGGGGGAGACAGGGGAGAGAGTGTTGCCGGAGAAGAAGTAACAGAGACATGTGAGGGAAAAGAGGGAAAAGAGAGAGTCGAGGGAAAAGAGGGAAAAGAGAGAGTTGAGGGAGAAGAGGGAAACCAGGGAAGAGAGACATGGGGGGGGAAGAGTGAAAAGAGAGAGTTCGTGGAAAAGAGGGAAACCGGGGAAAAGAGGAAGGTGAGGGGAAAGAGGTGAGGGAGACAGGCGAGGGGGAAAGAGGGAAAAGAGAGAGTTGCGGGAATACAGGGAAAAGAGAGAGGCGAGGAGAAAGTGTGAAAAGAGAGAGTTTACGGGAAAGAGGGAAACCAGGCAGAGGATACAGCAAAGCGGGGGAGAGGGGGGAGAGAGTGTTGCCGGAGAAGAAGTAAAAGAGAGATGTGAGGGAAAAGAGTGAAAAGAGAGAGTCGAGGGAAAAGAGTGAAAAGAGAGAGTTCAGGGAAAAGAGGGAAAGCAGTGAAAAGACACAGGTGAGGGTAAAGAGGTGAGTGAGACAGGCGAGGGGAAAGAGGGAAAAGAAAGAGTTGACGGAATACAGGGAAAAGAGACAGGCGAGGGGAATGTTTGAAAAGAGAGAGTTTAGGGGAAAGAGGGAAACCAGGCAGAGGAGACCGCAAAGGGGGGGAGAGAGGAGAGAGAGAGTTGCCGGACAAGAAGTAACAGAGACATGTGAGGGAAAAGAGGGAAAAGAGAGAGTCGAGGGAAAAGAGTGAAAAGAGAGAGTTGAGGGAGAAGAGGGAAACCAGGGAAGAGAGACATGAGGGGGGAAAGAGTGAAAAGAGAGAGTTCGTGGAAAAGAGGGAAACCGGGGAAAAGAGGAAGGTGAGGGGAAAGAGGTGAGGGAGACAGGCGAGGGGGAAAGAGGGAAAAGAGAGAGTTGCGGGAATACAGGGAAAAGAGAGAGGCGAGGAGAAAGTGTGAAAAGAGAGCGTTTACGGGAAAGATGGAAACCAGGCAGAGGAGACAGCAAAGGGGGGGAGGGGGGGAGAGAGTGTTGCAGGAGAAGAAGAGAGACATGTGAGGGAAAAGAGGCAAAAGAGAGAGTCGAGGGAAAAGAGTGAAAAGAGAGAGTTCAGGGAAAAGAGGGAAAGCAGGCAGAAGAGTCAGGAACGGGGGCAATAGGGAAGAGAGAGAGTTCTGGGAGAAGAAGTAAGAGAGACAGGCGAGGGGAAAGAGTGAAAAGAGAGAGTTGAGGGGAAAGAGGGAAACCAGGGAAGAGAGATATGAGAGGGGAAAAGAGAGAAAAGAGAGAGTTTAGGGAAAAGCGGGAAACCAGGCAGAAGAGACAGCAAAGGGGGTGGGGGGGGAGTTGCGGGAGAAGAACTAAGAGAGACATGCAAAGGAAAAGAGGGAAAAGAGAGAGCTGAGGGAAAAGAGACAAGCGAGGGAAAGAGAAAAGCGGGGAAAAGAGTGAAAAGAGAGAGTTGAGGGAAAAGAGGGAAACCAGGGAAGAGAGACATGAGAGGGGGAAAGAGTGAAAAGAGAGAGTTCGTGGAAAAGAGGGATACCGGGGAAAAGAGGAAGGTGAGGGGAAAGAGGTGAGAGAGACAGGCGAGGGGAAAGAGGGAAAAGAGAGAGTTGAGGGAATACAGGGAAAAGAGACAGGCGAGGGGGAAGAGGGAAAGGAGAGAGTTGAGGGAATACAGGGAAAAGAGACAGGCGAGGGGGAAGTGTGAAAAGAGAGAGTTGAGGGAATACAGGGAAAAGAGACAGGCGAGGGGGAAGTGTGAAAAGAGAGAGTTTACGGGAAAGAGGGAAACCAGGCAGAAGAGTCACGAACGGGGGCAATAGGGAAGAGAGAGAGTTCTGGGAGAAGAAGAAAGAGAGACAGGCGAGGGGAAAGAGTGAAAAGAGAGAGTTGAGGGAGAAGCGGGAAACCGGGCAGAAGAGACAGCAAAGGTGGGGAGAGAAGAGAGAGAGAGTTGCGGAAAGGAGAAGTAAGAGAGACATGTGAGGGAAAAGAGGGAAAAGAGTGAAAAAAGAGATTTCAGGGAAAAGAGGGAAGCCAGTGAAAAGAGGCAGGTTGTCGGAGTGGGAGCCGAACCTAGAGTAACGACGCGATCTCAATATGAGTATGATCGTTCTCTACTTTATTCAAACACTACAGGGTTTATATAGTCACACGCGGCAGAAGCTGCTACTTGATTGGATAATGGCCTTTGTCCACGAGCCTTAGGCAACACTACGGTTGGTGCTTCTCCTTTGTGCACGCACCTTAGGCAACAATACGGTTGGTGCTTCTCCTTTGTGCACGCACCTTAGGCAAGCTGTAACGCTGACATTCTTTCCTCTTTAGTTGTTTTCCTTCTAGCTAATCTTATCTGCCAAGGTCAAGTTACTACTGCTAAAGCCTGGATTGCTCAGGCTTAAGTATACGTGTCCTCTTTCGTTTAGCCATTCTTCCACAACTCCCCGTTCTTCTTTTTGAGCAATCCAGGTTTG
This sequence comes from Gypaetus barbatus, assembly GCA_028022735.1. Taxonomy (NCBI): domain Eukaryota; kingdom Metazoa; phylum Chordata; class Aves; order Accipitriformes; family Accipitridae; genus Gypaetus; species Gypaetus barbatus. Next base: position 18,012,383 of record CM051561.1, on the reverse strand, counting down.
ATGGACCATGCGCATTATGAGGGTTTTAATACACGAAAACATACAGCTAAAGACAATTATTACAATCAGAATCATTACCAAGAGTCTACCTCCTTCAAGGACCAAGGTTTGTAACCAGCCAGTAATTCCCCATCCACTAAGTAATTTGTTTAACCATCCAAGGCCATCACTAACTTGTAACTTGCCTACTTGTTCCTTCATGGTTTGAAGGGCTTTATGAATCGACTCTGAATGATCTGACAGATTCATGCAACACATTCCATCCAGATCTTCACACCCATGACCATGCGCTAGCAATAAAAAATCTATGGCAGCTCTATTTTGTAGTGTAGCGTGTCTAATACTATCTACATCGGTAAGCAAACCATCCTCTGCTACCAGATGTCGGAGTGGGAGCCGAACCCAGAGTAACGACGCGATCTCAATATGAGTATGATCGTTCTCTACTTTATTCAAACACTACAGGGTTTATATAGTCACACGCGGCAGAAGCTGCTACTTGATTGGATAATGGCCTTTGTCCACGAGCCTTAGGCAACACTACGGTTGGTGCTTCTCCTTTGTGCACGCACCTTAAGCAACAATACGGTTGGTGCTTCTCCTTTGTGCACGCACCTTAGGCAAGCTGTAACGCTGACATTCTTTCCTCTTTAGTTGTTTTCCTTCTAGCTAATCTTATCTGCCAAGGTCAAGTAACTACTGCTAAAGTCTGGATTGCTCAGGCTTAAGTATACGTGTCCTCTTTCGTTTAGCCATTCTTCCACAGCAGGTGAGGGGAAAGAGGTGAGAGAGACAGGCGAGGGGAAAGAGGGAAAAGAGAGAGTTTACGGTAAAGAGGGAAACCAGGCAGAAGAGACAGCAGACAAAGGGGGGGGGAGAGGAGAGAGAGAGTTGCCGGAGACGAGGTAAAATAGACAAGCAAGGGAAAGGAGGGAAAAGAGAGAGTCGAGGGAAAGGAGTGAAAAGAGAGAGTTGAGGGGAAAAAGGGAAAGCAGGCAGAAGAGTCAGGAACGGGGGCAAGAGGGAAGAGAGAGAGTTGTGGGAGAAGAAGTAAGAGAGACAGGCGAGGGGAAAGAGTGAAAAGAGAGAGTTGAGGGGAAAGAGGGAAACCAGGGAAGAGAGACATGAGAGGGGGGGAAGAGTGAAAAGAGAGAGTTCGTGGAAAAGAGGGAAACCGGGGAAAAGAGGAAGGTGAGGGGAAAGAGGTGAGGGAGACAGGCGAGGGAGAAAGAGGGAAAAGAGAGAGTTGCGGGAATACAGGGAAAAGAGAGAGGCGAGGAGAAAGTGGGAAAAGAGAGAGTTTACGGGAAAGAGGGAAACCAGGCAGAGGAGACAGCAAAGGGGGGGAGGGGGGAAGAGAGTGTTGCAGGAGAAGAAGAGAGACATGTGAGGGAAAAGAGGGAAAGAGAGAGTCGAGGGAAAAGAGTGAAAAGAGATAGTTCAGGGAAAAGAGGGAAAGCAGGCAGAAGAGTCAGGAACGGGGGCAATAGGGAAGAGAGAGAGTTCTGGGAGAAGAAGTAAGAGAGACAGGCGAGGGGGAAAGAGTGAAAAGAGAGAGTTGAGGGGAAAGAGGGAAACCAGGGAAGAGAGATATGAGAGGGGAAAAGAGAGAAAAGAGAGAGTTTAGGGAAAAGCGGGAAACCAGGCAGAAGAGACAGCAAAGGGGGGGGGGGGAGAGAGTTGCGGGAGAAGAACTGAGAGAGACATGCAAAGGAAAAGAGGGAAAAGAGAGAGTTGAGGGAAAAGAGACAAGCGAGGGAAAGAGAAAAGCAGGGAAAAGAGTGAAAAGAGAGAGTTGAGGGAAAGAGAGGAAACCAGGGAAGAGAGACATGAGAGGGGGAAAGAGTGAAAAGAGAGAGGTCGTGGAAAAGAGGGATACCGGGGAAAAGAGGCAGATGAGGGGAAAGAGGTGAGAGAGACAGGCGAGGGGGAAGTGTGAAAAGAGAGAGTTTACGGGAAAGAGGGAAACCAGGCAGAAGAGTCAGGAACGGGGGCAATAGGGAAGAGAGAGAGTTCTGGGAGAAGAAGTAAGAGACACAGGCGAGGGGAAAGAGTGAAAAGAGAGAGTTGAGGGAAAAGCGGGAAACCGGGCAGAAGAGACAGCAAAGGGGGGGAGAGGGGGGAGAGAGAGTTGTGGGAGAAGAACCAAGAGAGACATGCGAGGGAAAAGAGGGAAAAGAGTGAGTTGAGGGAAAAGAGACAAGCGAGGGAAAGAGAAAAGCGGGGAAAAGAGTGAAAAGAGAGAGTTGAGGGAAAAGAGGGAAACCAGGGAAGAGAGATATGTGAGGGGAAAGAGTGAAAAGAGAGAGTTCGTGGAAAAGAGGGAAACCAGGGAAGAGAGACATGTGAGGGGAAAGAGTGAAAAGAGAGAGTTCGTGGAAAAGAGGGAAACCAGGGAAAAGAGGCAGGTGAGGGGAAAGAGGTGAGAGAGACAGGCGAGGGGGAAGAGGGAAAGGAGAGAGTTGAGGGAATACAGGGAAAAGAGACAGGCGAGGGGGAAATGTGAAAAAAGAGAGTTTACGGGAAAGAGGGAAACCAGGCAGAGGAGACAGCAAAGGGGGGGAGAGGAGAGAGAGAGAGTTGCGGAAAGGAGAAGTAAGAGAGACATGTGAGGGAAAAGAGGGAAAAGAGTGAAAAAAGAGATTTCAGGGAAAAGAGGGAAGCCAGTGAAAAGAGGCAGGTGAGGGGAAAGAGGTGAGAGAGGCGAGGGGAAAGAGGGAAAAGAGAGAGTTTACGGGAAAGAGGGAAACCAGGCAGAAGAGACAGCAAAGGGGGGGGAGAGAGGAGAGAGAGAGTTGCCGGAGACGAGGTAAAATAGACAAGCAAGGGAAAGGAGGGAAAAGAGAGAGTCGAGGGAAAGGAGTGAAAAGAGAGAGTTGAGGGGAAAAAGGGGAAAGCAGGCAGAAGAGTCAGGAACGGGGGCAAGAGGGAAGAGAGAGAGTTGTGGGAGAAGAAGTAAGAGAGACAGGCGAGGGGAAAGAGTGAAAAGAGAGAGTTGAGGGGAAAGAGGGAAACCAGGGAAGAGAGACATGAGAGGGGGAAAGAGTGAAAAGAGAGAGTTCGTGGAAAAGAGGGAAACCGGGGAAAAGAGGAAGGTGAGGGGAAAGAGGTGAGGGAGACAGGCGAGGGGGAAAGAGGGAAAAGAGAGAGTTGCGGGAATACAGGGAAAAGAGAGAGGCGAGGAGAAAGTGGGAAAAGAGAGAGTTTACGGGAAAGAGGGAAACCAGGCAGAGGAGGCAGCAAAGGCGGGGAGGGGGGGAGAGAGTGTTGCAGGAGACGAAGAAAGAGAGACATGTGAGGGAAAAGAGGGAAAAGAGTGAAAAGAGAGAGTTCGTGGAAAAGAGGGAAACCGGGGCAAAGAGGCAGGTGAGGGGAAAGAGGTGAGAGAGACAGGCGAGGGGAGAGAGTTGAGGGAATACAGGGAAAAGAGACAGGCGAGGGGGAAGTGTGAAAAGAGAGAGTTTACGGGAAGGGGGAAACCAGACAGAAGAGACAGCAAAGGGGGGAGAGAGGGGGGAGAGAGTTGCCGGAGACGAGGTAAAATAGACAAGCAAGGGAAAGGAGGGAAAAGAGAGAGTTG